>OX596013.1:15209994-15578367 GCA_951394025.1 Heteromyza rotundicornis
TTATTTTAACATCCTGGGGCGAGCAGGTGGGACCACTACTAATTCTTATTGTAATTTTTTTGTTTCTGGTTACAAAACATATTTATATATATGAGGTAATTAAGTTGAATTGGCCCTTTCCGTCTGTCCGTCCTTCTTATTGGTAAGATCGGTCCATACTTTGGATTCATTTTTTTATTTTCATTTTCTTAGAAGGAGTTGGTATTGCAAATGAAATTGATCTACTACCTCGCCTAGCTGCCATACAAGTGAAAAAATCATGTTTTGTTACATAAATAATATTTATAACATATTATGTTACCCAAATTCACTGAAATCGTACCAAACTAGGTATATGGGAGATTTCGTCGTTGATTTCGAATTTCGAAGATTGGCTTTAATCGACTGAAACCTTTTTATATGGTTTTTTTTTAATTGGGAAGCGACGGTCAAACGTTGCCGACCTACATTTTTTTCCATATATTCTGCTAGATGTGTGATTTCCGTACTATTACATTTTGATCCGCGAACATTTTTGTTTTTCGGCCCACCCTAGTATCTATAGATACACCTCCTAGTGTACTTTAAGAGTACATGAGCTATATTTATTCGCACAAGTGAGGAAACAAGTGGGTTTTAGGGTCAAACTTAGCATTTTCATCCATTTCCAAAATTTATCGTAACCAACATTTTCACATTTGTAGTTACGATAAAAATGTTTTTTTGCATTTCTGACGAATAAATGCAATAATTATATAAACTGAGTACATGGCGGAGCATATTAGGATGACAAAAATGAAATAAAACCATTTTCGGAAAAACTGTTGGTTACGATGTTTTGCCTGTATGGTATCGATATATACTTTTCCATACCGGACACATCTCCTGTTTGGTGTTACAAACGTCAGACCAAAGTGAATATACTTATACCTCATGAGGTGTAGGGTAAAATATCTATTACGTCTATTACACCGTTCGACACTAAAAAATGCACCGTTTAAATCGCATTTTTGCATTTTTCATTTAATAGGATGTAAGCTCATCTCGCCAGAGAGTTTGTTTTAAACTCCAATATTTTCATTTAAAAAAATTTTTCTTTTAGCTTAATATATGCTGTATTTTTATAGAGTGAAATTTACTCTACAATGAACAATTTTTTTAGGAGAAAATTTAACTCTCATGCGTTTTTGTCTCTATATTATGAATTTTTTCAAACAATTCTAATCTAGCGTGGTGAGTTTACATCCTATCGTAAAAAGATTACATGTTTTTAATGGTATGGTTTTCCTCTATCAAATGCATATTTAAACTTTGGGAACTCTTATGTGCAAGTTAATACCCTACTATACTATATAACGGTACTCCACTTTAGCTTTAAATTCATCCATAGTAAAGTCAGCGAATTACAATATACATAAAGAATCTACATAGAAGGTTCTGGAAAATTCCATATTAATAAAGATATAAGGAGAAGTTTCCAGAAACCTTATAAATACCACTAGAAGATACGGTTTAGTCGTCAGAAGATTATAATACTGAGTTTTCGTAAAATAATGTTTGTATTAATCGAATTAAATCGGTTTTTTTTGAAAACCCGAAAATACCCAGGAATACAAAATTTTTGCATGGGAAAAATGCAATATGCAAATATACAATTTAAACTGTTTTAAGAATTGATCCAGAACAACAGGGAGACACTAGTACTCTTTTTTAACCCCCTCTAACAGAATCTATTCGTCCAAATCATGTGCATTACCAAAAGTTGATATTTGTCGAACGGTGTTTTACAACATTTTGGACGATTTCATTAAAATTACAGTACATAACCTTATTTTCCAGTTGTAATTTGATGATTTGAAATTTTTATGAACAAGGCGTTTTAACCCATTAATGAAGAGAGCGAACCTGGCCGTTACCATATGGTAACACTCGTCACAACCCTAGCAAAATTACCTAATTTTAGATATTGTTGTTTACAACTTCTTTTTTTTTGAAATTTTTGAAAGTTTAGCAATGTTTTAAGATTTATTTTGTAAAAACAATTTTAATCAACCATTTTTTTTAAATCTAAAAGTTTTTTTAAAAAAAATATTGTTAAAAAAAAATCTATAAATTCAGGAGCATTTTTGATCACAAAAGTTTCTTCAGCAAAGTAGTTTGTTTTTAAAAAACGCACATTTTTGCATCAAAAAAAAATTTTATAGCCCCCAGGAAAAAAGTTAGAAAAGTAGGTCAGTTTTCAACTAAGATTTTCTTGATAAGTGTCCTGGTAGTCATCATAGAATGGGGTCCGATAGACCTTTTCAATAGTATTCAAGTTGATATTCTTAAAATTTTGGCAGTCACTCAAGGCTGGCCCTAATTATCTGTCCCCCACTGTATATAATATGTATCTACACCAACACCAAAATACTGATTAGGTTTTCAATAACATAAGAAATATCTCCATATGAACTGAAATTGGAAAGGTCCTCGTCATCATTTCATTTGACATACACAACTTACATGGCTGTAAAAGAGGTTTACGATGAAGCCCATAGGAAGTACCTTCTTCATCTTCCTCCTAATCATCTTGTCCAGCCGAATAAAATTATGCTCGTCTAAATGTCTTCATCGTAATGTAAATTTGTTAAAAAAAAACAATTAAGTAAGTTTCAGCCGGTCGAAGTAAACCTATATATACCATACACCCTTCCATCTGAGACCTGGTCGCCATCTTCCGCTCATTCCACCGACTGTACTGACATGTGCTCCATTTAGTAGTACTTTTTTACAATCATAAGCTCGGCATGACCTAGCCATCTTAGACGTGGATTTTGTATGCGTCATGATGTCATATCATGATCGGGGTATTCCTCATATAGCTTTTGCGGCACTCACCATCGACGCAAAGCGGACAATATATCTTACGGAGAATTTTCCTACCACAATTCCCGTGAAATTGGGTAACATTTGTTACAAAACTCGACTTTCACATGTATGGAAGGTAGGCGTGGCAGTTGATCGATTTCGCCCATTTGCTATACCAACTCCTTCTAGGACCTCCAAAGGATAAATTCAATGTTTGGACCGCCTAGCTTTCATTTAGCTCCTTCAATAGCCCATACCAATCAAAATAACGGACAGACATACGGATATGGCTAAATCAACTTAAGAGGTGCTGCTAATTTTTCATAAGTACACCAAGTACATAACCACACTTTAAAGACAATTTATAGATAAAATATATTTAACTTTATATGAAAAAATCTAAAAAAAATATATTACAAACCAATATATAGATAAAATTTAATTCATTTTACAAAAAATACTCAAATATGTATATAAACACGTACAAAAATTATTTAAAATCTGAATATTAAAAAAAATTTTTAACAATTATATTAAGTACACAAACACACTTTCAAATCAATATACAAATAAAATATATTTAGTTTTACATAAAAAAAGCTCATACAAACAATTTCAGTAAGAAAATTTAGATTTGCTAGGGTTGTGACGAGCGTGCCCATATGGTAACAGCAAAATTCAAAATGATAAAAAGGTAACACAGAAGTTATAAATAATTTTATTTTATACGTTTTCTAATACTTTAATATTCTACCCAATTGCCAAAAAAATTCAAAATATATAACTTTTTATGGCAATGAAAAATATTCTTACTTACTTCTTTTAAAAACACTACTTTTCAATTATCCGCCAGGACCGCTACTGACGAGCGATTGCTATATATCAAAAGAAAGATCAAAGTGTGCTTTATTAGCATCAAAAAACGGATTAGTGATATTCGTTCAAATATTTTTGAAATTGCACATACCGTAGAACGCTATCAGCGTTACCAATTGAATTGAAGGCATCGGTCCACACCAGAGGCGCACCCAAGGGGGCGGGGGGTGTTGGGGGTTTGAACCCCCCCCCGAAAATATTTCGCATTACCAAACCAAACTGCAGATAAATTTTTTTTAATTTGATTAGTAAAAATATATTGATGAAACAAAAACAGCTAAAAAATGGACAAATGATGATGAGATTCATGTATTTTTCACCATGTTGCTTTAAAAAATTGCCAAAATCCTTATATACCACGATAAAAACAAAAATTTAGTATAGGCCTTTATGAGTCTTTTGATCCGAAAATTATAAAAAGTATTGACACGGCTATATTTGCCCTTCTCGAAAGAGTTCCATTTTCAAATCTAAAAAATCAATTTTTGTACAGTGTGGGCCATTTTTTCGTGTAATAAAACAATTTTTGATTTGATCCGATGCCTTCAATTCGCAAATATTTATTTCATATTTGAATTAAAATGCAACCCACCTTGTTCATAAAAATATATTGCAAATCATCAAAGTTCGTACTTTAAAATAAGGTTTTGTTTTGTACTGTAATTTTCATGAAATCGTTCAAAATGTTGTATAACACCGTTCGACAAATATAATCTTTTGTTCCCGATCATGTGCATTACATGATCGGGACGAATAGATTCTGTTAGTAAGGGTTAAAAAAGAGTACTCGTGTCTCCCAGTTTTTCTGGATCAATTCTTAAAACAGTTTAAATCGCATATTGGCATGTTTGAATTTTTCCCATGCAAAAATTTTGTATTCCTGGGTATTTTCAGGTTTTCAAAAAAAGACGATTTAATTCGATTAATACAAACCTTTTCTTCTAGTTACAGAGGTATAAGTATTAAGTTACTGACAACACCAATTTCTATGTTCTTCACCAAAGACAAAGTAGATGATGAAATGGAGAAGCGTTGTGAAATTCAAGGTTTCTGGAAGCTTCTCCTTTAATAATATGGAATCCTGAGGACGGGACGCAAGAAAGAAAGCAAGGGATTACCAAAACCTTTCAATAGGATAATTTTCTAAATTTAACAATTTTTGAAAACCCCCCGAATAAAAATCCTGGGTGCGCCACTGTATATATATATATATATATATATATATATATATATATATATATATATATATATATATATCCTCAAATCTGCGGCGAGCTTTTTCATACACTTCCACATGAGCTAGAGAGCTAGGAACACTGATAGAACTCCGGTGACAATGCATTCTATTAAATTTTGGGGTCCAACAGAGGCGTATGGGGCCGTGATGGACCCCAAAACCGCCTTTTTTTAAACATGGCATAACTTCCAATTCCTTATTGACAAAATGAAATTTTATACCTTTTGGGATTGGAGATGGAGTTAATTTTAAGTTCTAACTTTCGTATTTTGTAAGCTACAAGGCTGAAATTTTTAACTTAGGTTCGCATTCGGGAAAAAGAGTAAAAAAGGGGAAAAAAAAGGAAAAAGGAGGGAGAAAAAAAAATGAGGAAAATAAAAAAAGAGTAAAAAAAAAGTTTTTTAAAATATAGAGAAAAGCTAATTTTCCCAACAAAAATTATAAAAATGTTAGGTAAAAATTAAATCGCCGCGAAATCGCCAAATAGAAATAAATATCGCCAAAAAGTCGCCATGTCGCCCAGGCCTAAAATTCGTCGCCCGATCGATTGCGAAGTCGCCAAAAGGGCGTAACGCCTGCATCGCCATCGCCACGTATCCACGCATCGCGACCCATCACCGACCACGCAACGAATTACCAACGTCGCCGCTAAGCTGCAATGCCATAAAGTCGACGACCAACGCCACTGTTCGTCCAATCAACCTTCGAATCGAATTTTGTAAAATCCTATTCTGATATATATTGAATAAAGTCTCTGTTTTAATATAATCTCTGTAAATTATAAATTTATTTCTGTTCAGTTGTGCGGAATTTAATAAATGTGCAGTCCGCCCACTTCCACGCCCTAAATGTTTAAAGCTTTGCAACTCGGGGGATTTCGGTGAAATTTTAGATTTGGTGCTGGTGGTTATTTATTTTTTTATTTATTTAATTCTGTCTACTGATAATATAAATCTTACAGAATATGAACATTCATCTTAATTAATAACGGTTTGAATAAGTACTAATTAAACAAAGCGAATAAATTCAATCTAAAACGATTTTCAGGTACATTAAAATCTAACACATTTGCAAAGTTGTTACATAAATATATACACCTATTAATGGGTTCACTTAATGCATAATTAGTCTTATAAAATGTAGTCTCTAATAGCCTATTAGTTCTAAGAGAGATTCATACAAAGCGAAATTTTCTGCGATATTTTAAGGAATACCTTGATGTCATCAGCAAACATCAAACACTTAGAGAAATTAAAACACTGAGGCAAATCATTAATAAAAATTAAAAATAATAAAGGCCCAGAATGGGTACCTTGCGGAATACCAGAAGAAGCATTTATAGGAGTTTCCGATATTGTTTCCCCCAATTTGACGAAAAGTTTCCGATTCGTTAAGAAACTTTTAAAACATTTTAATAATTCTTCGGACAAACCAAACCTTTTTAACTTACAAAGTAATTTGTTGTGATGCACCTTATCGAAGGCTTTAGAAAAGTCTGTATATACTACATCTAATTGATTTCGACACTCCAAAGCATCAACAATTTTACTCAAGATCAATGCCAAATTCGAACCGGTCGATCTGCCAGGTAAAAAACCATGCTGACACTCACAAAAAGCATTTTTCACATGATCGAATAATTTAACTTTAATAATATGGTCAAAAAGTTTAGCAAAGGTACTTTGTTTCACGATAGCTCTGTAATTAATTATTTTGCTTCGATCACCAGATTTAAAAATAGGGACAACGGTACACCTTTTCCAAGAGTCTAGGAAAACGCCAGTTCTTAAACAGAGATTAAACAGTGACGCGATAGGTTCAACAATAGTCTCTACACAAAGCTTAAAAAACATTGGGGGAAAACCACCACGTTCAAACTTAAAACTTGATTTTAGGTCAGAAAAAGCTATGGGATGATATTGCCATACCAGTAACTAGAATATCAATTAAATTATTTACATTTGGGGGTTCAAAATTCAGGGTATTGTCATGACGAGTCGAGTTATCGTATAATTCATAAACTGTTTGGAAAAAGTCGGCAAACAGATTGCAAGATTCAAGTGTATTGTTGGACTTGAGGTCATCTAACTCCATGCTTGATGGAAACCCATTTGTTTTACGTTTTGTATTCAAGTAATGCCAAAAAGACGAAGGATTTGTTTTCAAGTTGGTCTCAATCCTTAAAATGTATTTGTTAAATACAAATTTATGAAGAAAATCGAATTCATTTCGCATTTGTATAAACTGTAAGTAATCTGAGTTGGAATTTGTTGTTTTAAATTTCTTGAGTGCCTTATTTTTAAGGTTTTTTAAGTGCGCCAAGCGGTTATTAGACCATGGAGGTTTATTTCTCAGAATAAAAAAGTTTTTATTAGGAACAAACTGGCCAATAGCGAATGTAAACATAGAGCAAATACAATCATATGCAACATTTGAGTCTGAAAAGGTACTTAACACAGACCAATTAAGGTTTTTTAAAACATCATTAATTTTAACAAAGTTACCTTTTGAAAAATCTAATTGCTCAGAAGAAACATTAGTAAATTTATCAAATTCTTGACTATGGAAATTTAAATCCGCCCACTTCCACGTCCAAAAATTTTGGAAGCTCTGTAACTCGGGTCCTATTCAATGGATTTCAGTTAAATTTTGTATTTGGTGCTGGGTGGTGAATGGGCAGAGGGTTGACTATTTAAGATCCGCCCACTTCCACGCCCTGAAACTTTTAAAGCTCTGTAACTCGGGTCCAATTCAAGGAATTTGGATTTGGTGCTGGGAGGTAAAATGGGCAGAAAGTTGACTATGGAAATTGAAGATCCGCACACGTCCACGCCCTAAAAATTTGTAACTCGGGTCCTATTCAAGGGATTTCGCTGAAATTTTGTATTTGGTGTTGAGTAGTGAATGGGAAGAGGGATGACTTGCAAAATCTATTTTTATTCCAGTTGCTTTAATAATACATATAATATATAACGTTAACATGAAATTACAAAATTATTGCGAGCGAAGCTGTGGGTAAAAGCTAGTTTAAAATAGATTGCTTTTTGATACAAAAAAAAATTTCGCGAAAAAAATTAAAAACCTTTATTAAAGTTTTAAGTTAACTTGCTTAAAGAGTGGTGGTATCAGACACCACACATTTTTAGTTCGCGCATTGCTTTCATTCTGAAATATTTCACGAACATGCCAACATTGTCCATCGACTGGTAAATAGGAATTTGTTCGGGTTCGCCTATGAGTGTTGTTGCCAAAGTCAAATTTTTTTATTTATTTATTTAAGCCAATGATTCAACTTAGGATCTACAGGCTAGATTTACAAAAAATAGTACTTATATATTAAAATTTAAAAATATATGTACACAAAACTAATGGTAATTATTATTTACACGCTCTTTAAACATGAGTTTTGGCAAAGAAAAATCTATTTCAATACTTAAAGCTACTTCATTGAATTCAATAAGCGACCTCATAAGCGGTTGATTCGCAGCATAATTTGTTTTATAACACTTAATAGCAAAAATCTTATTCTGACGAGTAGTTCTGATTAGAACAAAAAAATTGATTAGACTTAGCAACATTGAGCAATCGATATTGCCACAAATGATATCGTAGACAAACATCAAAAAATTGATAATGCGTCTACTCTCTAACGATTTCCGATTAATGAGTAAACAACGCGACTTATAAGAAGGAATCGGTTCTTGAAAACTTAATGAAAAAGGTGCAAATTTTAAAAATTTCTTCTGTACCCTTTCAAGGCGATTTGTATGAATAGCATAAAACGGATTCCAGATAATTGCAGCGTATTCCAGCCTTGATCGTACAAATGCAGTGAAAAGAAGCTTATACGTGTAAGGGTCCCGAAATTCGGAACTATTACGACGTACAAATGCTAACATTGCATATGCTTTCGGTATTATGTAATTCAGATGATTAACAAATGTTAACTTAGAGTCAAGCAAAACACCCAGATCCAACATTTCATTTAAAAACTTTAAACGAGAAGTCCCAATAAAAAACGACGATATAATATTGCTGTTTAATTTAGAGAAAGTGACGTGAAAACACTTTTTAATATTTAGAGCTAAACAATTTGTAAGGCACCACGCATTTAACCTATTTAAATCATCTTGTATTAAAAAAGCATCGGTTACGCAGTTAGCTTTTAAAAATATTTTGAGATCATCCGCATATAAAAGATAATTACATTTATGAAAGCATGAACCAATATCATTAATAAAAAGAAGGAAAAATAGCGGCCCAAGAATACTTCCTTGGGGAACACCCGAAGAGGCAACAAAAGATTTAGATTTAGTACCCTCCACAAGAACATGGCAAAGCCTATCGCGCAAGTATGATTCTATCCATTTCAAAAAAGCAGAGTGAAATCCTAGATTTTTCAATTTTAACACCAGAATTTTATGCGACACTTTACCGAAAGCTTTTGAAAAGTCAGTGTAAACAGTGTCAACTTGGCACCGCTCTTCAAAGGCTGAAAAGCAATACGATGTGAAAGCCATCAAATTTGTAACAGTCGATCGCCCAGCAACAAATCCATGCTGCTGGGGAGAAATAATTCTAGCAAGAGGAAAAACCAGACTTTCCTTCACAATAACTTCAAACAGTTTCGATATAGTTGAAAGTTTTGAAATGGGGCGATAATTCGAAATAACATTTTTACTACCACTTTTGAATACAGGGGTAATGTGCGCAATCTTCCATCTATCTATAAAGACACCAGCAGACAAAGACAGATTAAAAACATGGCACAATGGATTACAAATTGAAGAAGCACAATTTTTTAAAAACAAAGGAGAGAAACCATCACAATCAGCCTCTCATTACGTCACTTTCACTAATGTTCAAAGAGCCAAAATCAATAGAAGAACAAATATTATCAAATATAGAGCTATCAATTGAAACGGTATCGGATTCAAAGTTTGACATAAAAAAATTTGCAAAAAGGTTTGAAATACCAACAGCAGAATTAGAGGTATTTCCATTGAAAGTCATCATGGATGGAATATCTGAACGTGATTTTTTCGATTTGACAAACTGCCAAAACAATTTTGGATTACTTCTAATGCTATTCTCAAAATTCAAGATGTAGTTCTTGTACAAAAATTTTTCCAAGACAGTAAACTCCTTCATATAATGCAAATATTTGATTTTATCGTTTATATCATATGTGGCCTTATACTTATTGAAAAATTTGTTCCTTAAGTTTTTTTAGCTTTTTAAGGCCTTTAGTATACCAAGGTAGCTTGTATACCTTTTGTTGAACCACTGGAACATATTTAATGCAAATGTCGTTAATTTCAGTACAAAACAAATCAAAACAACCAGCAGTATCACAGTTAGAAAATTTACAACTCCAATCAGTACTATCGATAATAGCGTTTACATTTTCAAAATTACATAAATTAAAATTAAAATTTAGTTTATCATAAATTTTAGGCAGACTTAAAAACTCATAAAACTCAACATGGAGAAAGAGTGGAATGTGATGCATGTCCGAAGGAGAGATCGGAAACATACACTCCTCCAATTTATATTTGATAGTATCGCTAATGAAAATTAGATCCAAAATACGATCCAAAATACGATCCAATTTATTAACAAAATGGTTAATTTGGACAAGATCGCAGCAGAAAAAACTATCAAGCACATACATTTCATTTGCGGCATTAACATTAGTTGGAGTAAGATTAGACTCATTTGCAATATACGACCAAGAGAGTTTATTGAGATTGAAATCACCTAAAACACAAAAAAAGGCGTTGGTTTTATCTATATCCGATAAATTCAAAATATTATCTACATGAGCAAAATACAAAAAGTCTGAGCTATTAGGTGAGATATAAGATACGCAAAAAATAAATTCTTCTTTAGATCCAAAAACAGAAACACATAGTTGATCAAGCAAAGTATCATCGTTACTTAGCTTATGTACAGATGAACGCAGTGTCCGGCTTACCGCAATCAGCACACCCCCACCTCTTTGGCACCCCGTCTTAAGAGCGTCTCTGTCCTTACGATAGACTTGGTAAAGAGAGGAATCAAAAAATTCACCATCGCCGAAATCTTCATTCAGCCATGTTTCCACGAAAATAACAACATCATAATCCATTTGAGATGTAGTAGGCAAAACAGTATTTGATTTTGTCCTAAGACCTGATATATTTTGAAAGTAGACCTTCAGGGACCGTGTTTTAGATATATTTGTAGTTAAGTCGCTTGTTCTACATTCGTCGCCTTTTGAAAAAACTCGAATGGGCGAACTTTAATATTAGCCGGCCACAAAGTAGGATCGAAGAGCTTTTCATAAAGAGTGGAAGCTACACCCAACTTAAAGTTGATGCTTCGTAAGTTGACAAAGTTCGCATCTCTTTTCGTAAGACTGTAGCAAGCCAATTGATTTTCGTTAATATTAGCATATTTTTGAACATAAGAGATTATTTGGTCGCTTGAAACTGATGACTTAAACGATGAGAGATGCACCCACTTCTTTTTTACAACAACATCCAACTCATTGTTTTCGTTGCTCCCAACAACAACATTTGCATTCTTCTTTGTTTTCCTTCGGCTCACATTCTTCCAAACAGAGGGGAGAGAAGGAGCAGTGAGCGAGAGAGGACCAGTGGCACCTGCAATGAGCGAGTGCGGTCCGGCGACGACAGGAGGGCGAGAGGGCATCATAGGCAAATTAGCAGCAACGGTTTCTGCGTAGCTAGTAGGAACTCCAACAGTACGATTGACAGAAGTAGCAGGAGATGTCGGAACAGGGGCCAGAGCGGTGCATGACGTTGAAGCATCAGCAGAGATAGTAAGAGCAGCGGAGTGCATGCCAGTTTTATTTGTCGGCTCAACAGCAAGTGGCGGAATAATATTGTTGTTGTTTTGAATTATTGAATTATTGAATTGTCGTTTAACAGCTTGGTCTTATCATTTAAGGCATCAAAAATAGTGGAACAAAGATCTTTCACTTCTCTTGAAAGAGAAGAAATAGCAGAAGAAACTTCATTTTCGTTCAATTTATTTTTCACCGAGTGCAGTTCTAATTGCATGTTATCAATTTTTTGAGTTAAGATTTTTTTTTCATCCACGAGAGAGCTTATCATTATGAGCGCACGGGCATTTTCACGTTGAAGAGAAGTCATTTCATTAAAAAGCGATTGAAGAGTTATTTGATTTGTGTTGTCATTAGTAAGAGATGAAACCGGTTTAGGCTGTTGGGATACATTAGCTGACGGAAGGGGCGAACGAAGAGAGTCTCGCCGCTCGACCGCACAGGCATTGCAAAAAAATGGACTGTTTGAGCTTTTCAAGAACTCCAAATCTCCTTCCAAAATATTTACACAATTTAAATGAAATATTTCATTGCACTTTGCGCACTGCACCTTGGGTTGTATACGATCAACCTTTTGGCCACAAACACAGGGCATTGTTTTTATTCAATTTCCTCCGTATATTTACCTAAAAACGTCTATTTCGTTATTTAATTAAGAATACTTTTACAAATTACAGGAGCGAAAGAAAAACACGACCGTTCATTACAAAGTTCAACTCTCACGTGAGGTGCTCTTATAAGCTGTATTTGTTTATATTTTTTTGGACAATTCAAATTTTAACTGTTTGTTAATAATTAATGAAAAGAAAGTTATGTAAATGAATACATAAGCATGAATATGAAACCAATATCTCTTCTCAAACTCAAACAAAAAGCGCAACTTCTTGAATAAAATATATTTTGTAACCAGCAGGGAAAAGTGTTAAAAAGTGAATTATTTTAGATTAAACTTGCACTCAAGATACATTACAGGTCAGGGTTCGAAAGGTATTGATTAGACCTTTCCAATGATACCAATATCGATACTATACAATTTGAGTGTTGACTTTTTGCAAATTTCGAAATTGATCGCAACACGCACATTACCATATTTATAAATTGCTTCGAACTCTTGAATCCCGCCCCGACTGAACAACAACACAAAAACCGGGCAAAAAACCGAACAAAGCATTCGCAAGCAACGACACACAATTTAGCGAATAAAAGTGTACACGCTAAATTTGGAGGGTATACTGCCGCGCTTACAACAAACTATGTATCTGTTTTTTTTTTGCATAGTCAAAATTTTTTTTACTACAATGAATTTTTTAATTTTTTATTGAAGAAAAAATAAATATTCATAATCATAATCAATAATTTGAAAAATACGTGCGCTTCAGAACATCACTAATAGTCTTATTCTACCAACAAAGTGACAACAACAATTGTTATCAACTAAATAGAAGGTGACAAGACTTGTCATTGTCTATTATTGCTAGAATAAGGGTCTAAATTACAAATGACACAAAATTTTCCAAAAAAATCCAAGCAGAAAAAAAATCCAATCCGGCAGAATGCACAAAACGAAATAAAATTTTCGTTTTGTTTTGTCCGTGATCAAAACTATTGAATGCAAAAGTAAAGTTTAAATATTTCAAAGTGAGCGAAATGAATTGTCTCGCTGAATCGCCCATGTGTGCATTTTAAGAATGAAGGAAAAGTGGAATGGTTATTAGACCGTATCACCTTATAGGGGGAAAAAAAAAGTTAGCCGCACACCATCTAAATTAAAGCAAATTTGGAAGGAGATTCCGAAAAAAAATTTTGTTTTTTTTTTGGCCGATCGTAGAGGTAGCGCATCGACATATTTCTTCATATTGTCACCACTTATGATCCGATTTTAAAGAATAATATATCAAAATTTTTGTCTCGAGGAGACCTCAGAAGTCCTTGCTCTTAAGAACACCCTTCTAGTACTTACCCATCAGATCTCAGTTAGTACCACCCTAATGTACCATTCCAATTGCAGAAAATTAAAGCTCTCGCAAAATCATTAAACTGTTGCAAAAGAAGTATACCGATTATTCCATTAGAACTATTTAAAAAAAATATAATTAATATTTTTACCGAAAGTAGGGGCAGCGCATTGACATATTTCATCATATTGTCACCATTTATTATCCGATTTTAAAGTATAATATATCAAAATGCCTCATACGTCATTGCCCTCAAGTACACCCTTCTAGTACTTACCTATCAGTTAGTACCACCATAATGTACCATTCCAATTGCAGCTCTCGAAAAATCATTAATATATTTGCCGAACATAGGAGCAGTGATGCTACATACTTTTTTAAAAAATCCCTACACTGGCTGAAAAAAAAACGTATTATTCCCTACGATTACAAAATTGTTTCCCTTTTCCCCCCGTAATTTAATTTTATCAGAGAACTTGCACAAAAGTGAGTGCAGTTTAATTAATTTGCATATTCTTGCCCCCACTAAATTCGTTCAAATCGGATCATAAATGGTGACAATATGATGAAATATGTCATTGCGCTACCCCTACGTTCGGTAAAAATATTAATTATATTTTTTATAAATAGTTCTAATGGTATAATCGGTATACTTCCTTTGCAAGAGTTTAATGATTTTTCGAGAGCTTTAATTTTCTGCACTTGGAATGGTAAATTAGGGTGGTACTAACTGAGATCTGGTGGGTAAGTACTAGAAGGGTGTACTTAAGAGCAAGGACCTCTGAGGCATTATTGTAGGTCTCCTCGAGACATTAAAATCGGATCATAAATAGAGACAATATGAAGAAATATGTCGATGCGCTACCTCTGCGATCGGCCAAAAAAAAAGGAAAATTTTTTCCGGAATCTCCTTCCAAATATGCTTCAAATTAGATGGTGTGCGGACAACTTCATTTTTTCGAGACGGTCTAATGGACATATCGGCAAACAAATTTGAAAAGTTTATTTGCCTATGGTTTAGCGATATTGTAGAACTCAGTAACTTTTCCCACCCTGTTTTTAATACAAAAAAAAATTTCACGAAAAAAATTAAAAACCTTTATTTTATAAGCAAACCTCTTTTGGTCTAAGAGTGTCGGCGTGCTAACAGCTACCTTAAGCTAACATTAACCTAACATTTTTTATGTTCGAGGTAGTTCTAAATGGGGGTGTTTCAGTTTCGGCATAGCTGAAGATGGTCTACTCTCTAGCTTTAAATACTAGATACCACATTGGGTCCATAGCAACACCGCAAAGCTCTCTTATCCTTTACGTGAAGAGTGTAGACCTTTCTGCATGGTCTGCATCTAGCCCGAACGCGCGAGACTTTAAACCAAGGAAGGCCCAAAGGCTCATAAGAAGTGATTGTAACTCAGCCACCACAATGTCATAGGTTCGCAAATTATAAGTATAACAAAGTTTTTTCTAATTCTGAATTCAATGAAGTCATAAATTCTAAGAAGATAGGAATTCGAATAACATTTTAATCAAATTTAAGGTTGGTTTAAAAAGCAGTAGCAAATTACAAATTACTACAAATTATATCTACTTATAAGAAATTCAAAAAATACAAAATATATGAATTTAATTTACGTTTACTTGTTTAATTTAAAATCCACATTTGCGGGTCTATTTATTGTGACTTAGTTACGAAAGTCACCACTGTTAGAATAGAACACTTTGATTACAAAAGTGACAATTTGGATTTCTGAACATCTGTCACGGTTACTAATGAGACAAAAACTATTATCTGCCAAAGAGGAAGTAAAAGCTGTTTGTGTAAGGATTTATTAATGAATTCTGAACTAAAAAAAAAATTTTGTCAAATTATTGTAAAACAACATGGAAAAAGAAGTATCGATTGCCTTTGCTATGTTAGAGATGGAGCAGGAAAAGAAACGAAAACGTCTTCTGAAAAGTTTGCGAGACAAAAGCGACCCGTTCAGTATGCCCGACATCATTTTCAAACAATTTCGATTTCTCGCTGCACCATATTTCTTCGCTCAACGGCTCATCAGCGTGACCAGAGTGGAATATAATATTCCACTTCTGGAACATTTTTTGAAAAATATTCCATTTTGTTTTGCGTTTTAGGGCAAATTTTATTATTTTGTTGGCATATTTCAAATAAAATATCTCAGGTAACACTGCACATCTGCATAAATAAAATTAAGTCTGGCGGTGCTACATAGCGTAGACATTTCCTTTTCTGTTTTCGATATTTTTTCGTCGCAAGACTTCTTAAGAAGTAATTTGTTTAAATGTAAACTATACAATTTTGATAATCTATTTTACTTTGCTTATCACGGTTAAGCCAAATTCGGCAGAGACTCCGCTAAACCAATTTGCTGATTTTTTATTATAACCCTTATATTAACTTGCTTTAGGTGGACTATATATATATATATATATATATCCTCAAATCTGCGGCGAGCTTTTTCATACACATGAGCTAGAGAGCTGAAATTTGGAACACTGATAGAACTCCGGTGACAATGCATGGTGTAGGGGGCCCGTGGGGGGACTCAAACCCCTTTTTTTTTTAAGCATGGCATAACTTTCAATTCCTTTAAGCTACAAAAAATAAAAAAAAAGGGAGAAAAAAAATATTCCAAAAAAAAAGAGTAAAATAAAAAAAAAAAATAAAAAAACAAGTTTTTAAAAATATAACCCTTTAACCGACTAAAAAGCAGAAAATAAATTTCCTTTAAATTAATTACAGCAATTTCGATTTAAAATTAATGGTTTTTGGCGACTTCAAAATCTGCAAAGATATTAGGAGGAAAGTAGCCAAAAACCCTTAATTTTAAATCGAAATTGCTGAAATTAATTTAAAGGAAATTTATTTTCTGCGTTTTAGTCGGTTAAAGGGTTATATTTTAAAAAACTTGTTTTTTACACTTTTTTTATTGTTCTTTATTAGTCTTTTATGGAACAAAAACCGATATTTTGGAAAGTCTGGCTACCGAACAAAAATGTAATCGAAATTTAAAAAAAAGGCATTGTTTTTTTTTAATTTCACCCATACTTAAATAGGCTTGCCACACACAGGGTTTTTGCCCGGAGACTCCGGGAATCTGAACGTTTCTCCGGTCTCCGGTTTTAGAAAAATTTCACCGTTTTTTTCATAGCTTTAATAATTTTTTGAAACTATAAAAAAATTTTATTGAAATTTATTTTGATTAAACATTTGAAAAATGAAATACACATTCTTTCATTCGAGTCTTATTTAATTATCATTTCGATAATTTCGATTATTTTGACCGAACCAAGTGCTCTGGGCTTTTGTAAAATAACCAATAAACTTATTGGTTCTCAAATCTCCAACGTTAGTTCTCAACTTCAGCTCAAGTATCGGTCTATAGCATTCTCAATTTAAAAGGACATTACATTTATAATATATCGTCTTCGTTCTAACAGAAATCACTAGTTCCATTTATCTATTTGAAAATAAACTAGTGTTAATATGAAATAATTGGATAAAACATATTATTTAAGAATAGGCTTGCCACACTTGGAGAAGCACATAACCGGAGATTTTCAAAATATTTAATAATAATTAAATAAATAATTTTTTTTCTAGACTTGGCCTTTTTAGTTAGAGGCAACGTTATGCAGTACTCGATGGTTATGGCGGCATCAAGGTGATGTTGACATCGTAGGATGTTGACATCGACTGTATGCCGGCATACAGTCGGTTTCGGTTTCGAAATTAATTTTGTCACAAATAATTGTATTTCCATAGCAATAGAATAAATAACATACACAAAAAGCCAGTTTCAAAACCAATTCGAATCAGTTTGAAAATAAACCTTTTGACTGTTTCTATAGTAGTCTAATAAATAACAAACAAAATAGTCATTTTCAGAACCATTTCAGTCAGACTTTTTGATTGTTTCCATAGCAATATAATAAATAACAAACAAAATCTACTTCGATGAAATCGATGCCTGTGTGAGGCACTTTGCGTTTTCGAAGCTAGATTTTTTAAAAATGGAAATGGTTCTGAAATTATATAGCGAATATCGCCTCTATGTGCGCCGGCCTTATAAAAAGATTTATTGAATATTTAAAAAAAATATTTCCTATATTTTAAAAATATATGAAATAAATAAATGAAATACGATGAATTTTCTCTTAGGAAAAAAACTTCAAGTCAATTTTGTGTACGAAAACCTTTTGAAAACCGATTAAAAACCCGTATCCTTTTGAATTGGTTTTGGTTGAACCCATTCAATCGGTTACGACGAATCGGTTTCGGTTTAGGTTTCGCTCCCTTAAATGAATCGGTTTCATTCGGTTTCTGTTTCGGTTACGGTTTCGGTTGCCAACCATGCTTAGAACTAACAAAAATTTTTAACGATGCAATTTAACAATTTAATTAACATTTGACAATTTAAACAAATGTTTGTTGCCCTAATCCATCGATTTGGACAACGTTATGCAGTACTCGATGGTTATGGCGGCATCAAGGTGATGTTGACATCGTAGGATGTTGACATCGACTGTATGCCGGCATAATCGGGAAGTCGGATGCGACGAGGGTTCCGGGGCTATCTAATCAAATGCAACAGAATAGTTACGCTTTAGGCGTAGGGGTCGGGTGGGTCTTACCTAATTTCTAGCTGGAATATTTGGATGCAATTTAAGCTTATCTGCATAATTTGTCGTACGTTTAGGGATCTCTTCGGATACTTTCGGTATTTTCAAATCTCTGTGGATGAGTGAATTTTTTATGTTCCATGGTGCTCCCACGATTTGTCGCAGAATTTTCGACTGCGTTCGTTGCAGTTTCTCAACATTTGACGGTGATGCTGTTCCCCAGAGTTCAATTCCATATTCCCATATGGGTTTGATTACACTTTTGTATAAAAGGATTTTATATGTGGTGTTGAGTCTCGAATGCTTTGAGAGTAGCCAATTGAGTTCGAGTTTTGTTAGTTTGATTTGTGTAATTTTAGACTCGATGTGTTTTTTCCAGATAAGTCTGCGATCGAGATGCATACCAAGATATTTAGTTTCGGTACATTGTGGTATAACACTATCATTTATTTAAAGCGTGGGGCAAGTGTCTTTCCTTAGGGTGAAGGTTTATGTGCGCTTTTAGACTCATTGACTTTAATTCTCCACTGTGATAACCAATTTTGCAATGTGTTTAAATGCCATTTTGGGGTCTGAGTGTGAGCACAATATTGCAGTGTCGTCGGCAAATGTTCAGATGAGGGTCTGATCATAAATGGGCATATCAGCTGTATAGAGTATATACAGAAGGGGTCCGAGGACGCTGCCTCGGGGTACACCGGCGATTATTTAGTTATGATATTTTGAAAAACATTCAACATGTAATGCAACTTTACATTTTTTGCATCTATATATAGTTTGACTTCTGCACACGCGGCATCGAAGTTGATTCCCACCAGAATCTTTTTCAACTATATGACCGAATTTGTCGCTTTTCACATTATTGTTGACGTGTTGAGTATATCTGCGACGTTTTTTCTTTCCCCACTATCCACGGCTTGGTTGTTATGAAAAATTTTTCATAAATGACTCACTCTTAAACGAAATAACAAAAAATAAATTTGAAAAAGGCCGCGGTCACTATAGCTGTGCAACGAAATGTGAATAAGAAAATTCAAATATCATTTGCTTGCGTTTGCGGTCACTTAGTCGCGTAAGAAAATTTGAAATTTTATTTTTTTGGTGAATCATGTCAGGCGGGATTACAGCTGCCACCAAGTACGACTTTAGAAATATTTTGGGTGAATCATGCCGGGTGGAATTACCTAGTACGTCCTTGGACTTTAAATCAGGGTTGGACACCGAATCGAATAAAGGTTTCGGTTTCGGTTTTACTCCCACTTGCCAATCGGTTTTGGTTATCGGTTTCGCTCCTTGATTTTGAAAAGGTTTCGGTTGGTTGGAGCGATTGAAAAGGTTTCGGTTTTAAAAGGTTTCTAGATGGCCCAATATTAGGAAATTTTATATCAATTCAATATAAATCAAGGGTGCTGAATCTAACTACATTTACCGAATTGCCTATCTAATCGCATTTTCAAACAAATTTCTGCTTAAATTTTTAGTTTTTATAAACGTTTGAAACGTCCATAAGGACGAAATGGTTCTGAAATTTTATAGCGAATATCGCCCCTGTGTGCGCCGGCCTTATAAAAAGATTTATTGAATATTTAAAAAAAATATTTCCTATATTTTAAAAATATATGAAATAAATAAATGAAATACGATGAATTTTCTCTTAGGAAAAAAACTTCAAGTCAATTTTGTTTACGAAAACCTTTTGAAAACCGATTAAAAACCCGTAACCTTTTCAATTGGTTTTGGTTGAACCCATTCAATCGGTTACGACGAATCGGTTTCGGTTTAGGTTTCACTCCCTAAAATGAATCGGTTTCATTCGGTTTCGGTTACGGTTTCGGTTGCCAACCCTGCTTTAAATCGTATCAGGTGACCGGTGGGTCAAAATTTTACTTTTTTGCTTGCGATTCCAGCTACAGAGCATATAATCGATTGCGCAATTGTCAAGCATACCAACAAGAAAAATCATATTTTTGCTACCGTTTCCGCCCAGTGATGCGTTTGCGCAACACTGTTTGGAAAATTGAAATGCAAGTATTTATTTTGCTTTCAGCGATGGCTTTTTTTCTTCATTAGATAAAGGTTCAAACTAAATAAATTCAAAAAGTTTTCATTAAAACAGTTTGTTGTTATATTTTTTAAAAATCGTTGAAAAAGCACATTTTTTTGTCATTTTTAAGGTCTTGGTGGGGGCGGGGAGTGGTTAAAAGTCTATGTATCCAATATTTTTAGAAAGATTGAAAAACAAAGTAAGTATTAAGGACTAACAAAATGGTGTCTTTGTTTTTTTAAAAAAATAGTTTTATCTATTTTTAATCTTTTTTTCGCCGTACTGTTGCGCAAACGTAACTGTGGGCGGAAATATGTTAATGGAATGCTATTATTGTTGATCTTTCAAATGCTAAACTAGCACATATGTAGGAGGGGCTACTGAAAGCGACTGAGATTTGTTAATGTAATGCAAACATTTAGAATTTGCCATTCATTGCAAAGTCATGCTTGAGTCGTATAGCTACTTTCCTGTTTGCTTGTTCAAGTGATATTTTCATTGCATACAACAAAATTTTATACTAAAAACAGCCTGACACTAAAAATGCAAAAAAACAATACAATCCGTTTAAAGAATGGAAAAAAAATTATCAATTTAAAAGAAAAAGTTTGTTCCTCTAAGTTATTGAGTAATTCCTCATGGTGATTAGAATAAGTCCAGTTTATAATTTTATTAACTAATACCAAATTATTAGAAACTAGAGAGTGAACTATATTCGGCTATACCGAATCGGCTATGCCGAAGCTGAAATACCCCCACACAGTAGGAAGAAGTACCTTGAACATAAAATGATGTGGTCTCAAGACCCCATTTTGATCCACCTATAAATAGTTTTGGAGCCCAGACCATGTCCAACATCCGTTTATAAAAATTTCCAATCAAATCAACCAAAAAAAAATTGGTCTCAAGACCCCATTTTGACCCTTATATATGTTTTGGAACCTCGGACCATGTCCAAAATACGTTTCTAAACATTTCCAATCGAAAGACTTAAAAAATAAAAAAGACTTGAAAAATGTTGACCTTTTTTTCGGTGTATGGGAGCCACGCCCAGGTTTAGTCCGATTTGGCTGATTCTCGAACTTGATTCACGAGAAAAACATGTACCCAAAGTTTCAAGTCGATATCTCCAAAACTGCGACCGCTATCGTGCGGACGGACTGACGGACGGACAGACGGACGGACAGACAGACGGACATGGCTAAATTGACTCCGGCGGTGATGCTGATCAAGAATATATATACTTTTCCATACCGGATATATGGGTATAATAACAACAATACAATTCGTTTAAAGAATGGAAAACAAAAATATTATTAATTTAAAAGAAACAGTTTGTTTCTCTAAGTTATTGAGTAATTCCTCGTGGTGATTAGGAAAAGTCCGGTTATTTTGATTTACATTTTTGTTAACAGCCATGTCACTTTTTGATAAGAAATAAATCTAATCGTCAATGACTCTTCTGCCATTTTCACTAATTGATCTGCATACCCACATAATTTTTAATGTATTTTTGTAACAAATAATTGAAAATAACTATTTCTCCAATATCCTTGTTGGGCACATCTTTCCAAATGTCGAATACATCACCGAATCGCACATTGAAGTTAACTGAAAAAAATGTGGATTATTCAAAAAATGCAAAATGGGACAGTGTAATTTTTTGCACATGAACTTAAAATTTACTGATTTTTATCTTTAGAAAATATAAAGTGGCCATTTTACTCCAGCTCTGCCAAAATTGAGAAACTTTGTAAACATTACCTTAGTTTTTCATTTCCATTTTTACTTTTTAATAGATTCCTCTTACTTCGGAAAATATTCATCTTTAAAGTCTTTTTAAATAACACTAAATGTAAATATTTAAAAATTTTTTCCAAAAGTGGCAACTTGTATTGCTCATAAAATAACGGTTTCACATTTAAACCACAAACAAAATTTGCAGTTTTGATGCCAAGAGTGTCTAATTAGAGAAAGTACAATCAAAAATTTAAAAATCTAAACTTAAAAGAAACCAGGTAACAGGAACCATAGTGCAGTGACTTACAGCTTAAATGTGTAAGGGAGGGTGCCCACCTACTGGCACCCTAAGGTTTTGAGGCTATAACTTTCGTTTGAAACATAATTTCGCGTAGATCTAGGGTTCGTTTAAAAGCTGAGTTCAATAGATAACAAGAATTTTCAACGGAACTTAAAAATTCCGAAAACGATTTTGGCAGTAGATCTAGCAAAGTCTCCAAAATCGACCCTCCAAAAAAGGTGCCCAGCTACTGGCACCCATTTACGATTCGCTGTAAAAATCTAAAATGAAGCATAAACACTAGGTTATTATTTTTTTGTGTTGTTTATTATTTCAGTAGTTCACTCTGACCATTTAAACTGAAAATAATCCGTTGTGAGTTTTTATTTGCAAAATAAATGGAAATAAGTGAAAAAATGGGTTAAAATTATGTTGCGCTGCCTTCAGCTTCCCCCTCATATTCAGAACCATAATTTTTGCAAGTGAAATAGCTCCTTTGCATGTTAACACATTTGAAGTAAACAGCACGATCTTTGCACGATGTTGTGTCAAGGGTGCCAGTAGGTGGGCACTTTTAATATTCCATTGTTTGTCGAAAACGTGAAGAATATAAACAATCTAAGAATTCATATTTTCCCTACTACATTGATGAAAAAAAGTTGAAAATTCACTTAACAAAGATGAACAATTTTATATCAGCCTCGATTTTTTCGGATTTTTTACTTTTCGACGACCGCGCGACTACAGCAACATGTGCAAACAAATCAATGATTTATGAAAAGTTAAGGGTTAATGAGATGACACTTTAATACTAGTCACATTGCCGCTGTCATCGCCACGAACGTCAGAACTGATGGGTGCCAGCAGCTGGGCAGTGCCAGTAGATGAGCACCCTCCTCTATATATTTATTGTTCGTCGCAAATTTAATAATAAGGGTATTCACTTAAAGTGGGAAACCGCTCGAAAACGCGCAGTTGCTTAAAAGAACTGCCAAATTTCATATATTTCTCCCAATTTAAATGAATCGCCCTAATGTGAATATTGGGTATCATAGGAAAGGACCGGTCGAAATCATCGAAATAATAATTAAATAACATAGGGTGACTCGAATACACATTCATTTTGTTTTCAAATGTTTGATAAAAATAAATTTTGACAAAAATTTTTAAAATTAACAAAAAATTACTAAAAGTATGAAAAAACCGGAGAAATTTTTTTTAAAATCGGAGACCGGAGAAACGTTCAGATTCCCGGAGTTTCCGGGCAAAATCCTGTGTGTGGCAAGCCTATTTAAGAAAAACTTTAGTGTCTAACATACAAATATAACGAATATTAGTTAAAGCTTTGCACAGTAGAAAAGGAAATTTGATTACCTTTTCAATGAGCCCATAGTATATTTCTATCTTATATTAGGTATTGATTATAACTTTCCTATACTACCCAATTTGCGACAAACCATAAATTTATACACATTTACGGTGCACGGAATAAGCTGTAAGCTTAAAAAAAATTATCTCTAAAAATAAAAGGCCAAGCCTAGAAAAAAAATTATTTATTTAATTATTTTGTTTTGAAAATCTTCGGTTTTGGGCTTTTCTAAGTGTGGCAAGCTTATACTTAAAGTTTCTGCCTAAAGCATCGCTTTGCCTCAAATGTCATCCAAAAATGTACTACCTTCAGTTATTCGACTTTTGTGTATATCAGATTAATAGACAGTGCAACAAAAAATGTAAAGGCATTCCCACCTATACAGTTGATTTGGCTACTTAAAATATTGACTTTCTGCGTTTACACAATGTTTCTATCGCATCAACTTTTTTTATACCCTACACCTCATGAGGCAGGGACGTAACCAGGAAAAAATGTTGGGGGGGGTTTTCATAATTTTTTTTTACTCTTATACTGAAGAAAAAAATAGAAAATGCTAACCAAATAAAAATCAACCACAGATCACCTTTTTTCCAAATAAATCTTTTAATTTAAAAAAAAAAAATTTTTTAATTTTTACGTATTGTGTTCATATATTTTGGGGGGATCCGGCACCCTAAAACCCTCCAAACCCCCTCCCCTTCATGGGTACGTCCCTGCTTTCATTTTAAAAACACTTTCATTTCGGGTGTTTTTAGGCCCTAGAAGGAGTTGGTATTGAAAATGGGCGGAATCGGTCGAATGCCACGCCGTGTTTTCACTTATATTTCGCTAAAATAGTTTCAAACTTGGTATCTAGAGGTTTTTGGGGTCGCTGATTTCGAATTTGATTTCGGAATTTCAAAATTCAAGATGGCGGAACCGATATGGCCCAATAGGTGTAGGGTATATATAAGTCGGCTTTGCTCGGCTGAAACGTACTCACTTGTTTTAAATTAATTTTGAATTAGAGACTATAAAATTGGCTACTTTTGGCCGCTCTGGTGGCCGTAGCTTATCTATTTTTGGTCCGATTTTCAAGACTTTTGTATTGTTTGAAAAGTGAAATCTTTTCCAAGTCCAAATGTATAAAGTTGTGAAAACCGGTCGAAAATTTTTCAAGTTATTTAAAAAAAAATTATAAGAAAACTAAATTTTTTAAAATTTTTGGTCAAATTTAATAACTAAGTACTATTTAAATTTTTTTTTTGGATTTTCGGTACAAATTTAAACCATATTTAAAAAAAATTTTATTAATGTACAGGTATTCCCACCTATACTCAAAAATAATGACTTTCTGCGTTTACATAATAATTCTATAACATCAATTTCTTGTTATGAATTTTTTTAATTACATATACTTTAAATACTTTAAATTGAAATTGTTGGTAACTGTGATGATTGCAGCTGATCTATTCGATTCGATTTTCAAGTGTTTTGTATACTTTGAAAGATGAAATCTGTTGGCAAAAACGTGATTAGAAAATAAAATTTTGTAAAATTTTTTATTTTCTATCCATTACGAAAAATGCTTATTAAACAGAAATCATATTGGTCCCACTAAAAACCATAAATCGTTTAGGTTTTTCCATCTTTGCATATGAACGGCTAATTTTTGATCAAATGTAAACAAAGCGTACTTTTGAAATTTTTTCGATTTTTCGGTACAAACAATTGAAATCTTGTATTCTAAGCCTACACCTAAAGAAAAATTACACGTATTGTTTTTTAAAACAAAACTTCGTACAGATTCATTGAATTTTAAAAAACGTGCGATAAAAACAAATTTAAAGGAAAGTCATTGGCCCATATTTATAGTCAAATTAAGTTCCACCTTATCTTTAGTACTCTACTAAGTTGACAGATAATACACTGAATTGATAGCTACTAAGCTGGTACTAAGATTTAGCAGCTACTAAATTTGACTATGAATATACGCCATTGAATTTTAAATCAAAGTCATTAAATTTAAACGAGTTTTTTTTTTAAACATAATCGTTAAGCTTTATATATTGTTTTTAGTGCACGTTTGTAAAATTCAATAAATCTGCACAAAGCTCTATTTTAAAAAACAAAAGAAGATAAATTAAACTTTCTAATCACGTGTTTGCACAAAACTTGGTAAAGTAGCCAATTTTAAAGTCTCTAATTCAAAATTCCTTTAAAAAAAAGTTGATGTTATAGAAACATTTTGTAAACGCAGAAAGTCATTTTTTTGAAGTGTCAAACCAACTATATAGGTGGGAATACCTGGGTAATAATTATATCGCTTCAATGAGTCATGACTGACTGTCGCGCTCACTCCATTAAATTGCAGAGCTTTTAGTAACCACAAACAGCAGCAAAGTTGCCTTTCCAACTACAAATGAGACTCAGCTGCCCCTCTAGACTGTGTAAGCAGATAATTCAAAAACAGGCTAATGATTGACGCCACGCTTTTTTCAACAGCTTCTACAAGAAATTTGAAAAAATAAAACAGTTGGCGCTATTGATTGCACCCACATCGGGATTATTGCTCCATTTTGTTAAAATTTTTTTTTGTTTTTGGTGATATGTCGGAAAAAATCACAAAAATGTCCAAAACAAGCAAGCAAATAAGAACGAAATTTGGATAAATAAGCGCGAAATATACACGCGTAAGCACGCTTAATATGATATTTTATAAAAAAAAATTATGGCAAAATTATTTTATTTTCCAGAAGGAAAAGACAATATAAATCTATTATACAGATTAGGGATGTGACGGATGTGAGTTTTGTGGAGGCGGGTGCGGGTTCGAAGCTGTAAAAAGCCTCGTTGCGGGTGCAGAGGTGGATGTTTGAAAATGACATCCGCGGATGCGGAGCCGGATGCGGGTGTTCGAAAAAAATTATTTTTTTCCTCTTTTTTAATTTTTGTGTTGCTTTTTTTGACGTTCTGAAACTGAATCTGACAAAATTTTGCACAGACCGCCTATAGTTACTGAAAAAAATCCAAAAACACAGAAAAAAAGTTTTCAAAAGTGCAAAAAGCTATAAGAATGTCATGTCGCGGATGCGAATGTGGATGTGGATGCGGATGTTTTAAATGTGTGTTTTGCGGATGCGGATGTCTACGCGGGTGACAATTTAGTGCGGATGCTCCGCGGATGCGGAGCTCCGTCACATCCCTAATACAGATAAACAATCGCACCGAAAGGCGAGGATTTAAAAATATTTCCAAAATAAAGCAAAAAAAAATTTTGTTAAAAAGTATCATTTAAAAACATTAAATAAATTGGAATTCAAGTTGCTTTTATTGTCTTCTTCATTGAATTTATGAGACGTGGCTTGTTTCGCATTTGTCGTTTCATTATTAACCACAGGGACTCTTGGATTGCGGTCAGGGCTGTTGAAGGCTAGTACAGAACATGTATACCTTGATTAAGAATCAGATTTAGTCCGTTTCAAAAATTTGACACTTTACTATATTAATTCATCACAAAGGAAGTTAATATTGGGACTGATAAATCCAAAAACTGACCTTTAACTTAATCATTTTACATGTGGGTATGCAAAAACATAAAGTAGATTATTGAATGATAACAATTTAACATAATAAAATTAAACAAAATTAGTCAATTTTAGCCCAAAACAAAATTTTTATTCTCAAAATTCAGAAAACATTTTTATTACTTAACTTTGATTTACAAACTTTCACTAAGATTGAATTCCGTACAAAATTTGGAAGACAAAGATGGCACAGCTGAATTTCTGCAAATTTTCGTACTGGCGACACATATGTTTTAACTAACGATGTTATTACTGTTTATAAGCTAACATTCCATGTGAATTAGAACGCAGAACTCCTACTGATTACGTGTATACCCAGTAAGGCATTCAATCCCGGGATCCCGAATCCCGAAATCCCGGGATCCCGGAAGTTTTCTCAATCCCGGAAACCCGGGATTTTGAGTCCGGAATCCCGGGATTCAAAAATGCATTTTTTATGCATTGTTTAAGATATTTTTCAGGGTCCGGAGAACGATCAAAATACAATTGTTCTCACAATTAATCGCACCAATAATTCGTTGCTTTCAATAACTCATGAGTGGAAAAGTTACGCAGCGAACAAAAGCATTTACGATCGCTCGTAACCGAAAGAAAAGCTCGTATATATCACGAACGAAAAATCTTCACTGCAAGCGTCGGCGATAAATTCATTCGTTGATTCGTTCATTTGCAAGGTAATGATTTATTCGCGAATTAATCACGAGCGTATTTTTGCAGTAAACATTTTGTATCCTCAACGACTTGTTTTCAAAGCAGGCAAGTTATAACGACACTTGAGGGTTTTTATAATATTATTTTTATTAATAAAATACAATGTTTATTGTTAAACAATAAAAAAATTCCATAATAAAAAAAAAATTACTTCAAATTAAGGATAAAAGTTTAAACAATAACAAGAAAAGGGTTTTCAATTAAAAATTTACTTCAATTCATTTTGCAATGATAAATTGACGTGATAAATTCATTAGAAAACGAGCGTTCACAAAAAAATTGCACGTATACACATTTTTAACGAGCGAGCGTACAAATGTGTTCGTTCGCGGATAGACGCTAGTGAATTTATCACGTCAATTTATCATCGCAAAATGAATTGATCGGAAGAAGATTGAATTTGGAATCGATCGTTGGCGAGTTTTTCCGCACCCTGGTTTTTCCACAAAAATACTTTCGTGCATTTACTTTCAATCTAATTGGTAAAATTTAAAAACCCACTTTTGTAGATTTAGTGCTACAAACACACAAAAATTTACAAGATTTCTGTCAATAACAAACAATTTTTATCGATCTGAATAAAATTTTTTCAATTAAAACAATTTTTTTTTTTCAATAAAGATGTATGTTAAAATTTTTTTTTTGACCGTATATTGAATACTTTACGAATTGGATAAAGGGTTTTGTGTGTGTTTTACTTTTGAATGTACACCAATTTTAATAGTTTTAAACAACAATTGGTGTATCCGCTCCCGCTATAATACTAAAACTACTGAAAGTAAGTTTTTCGTGTTTAGCATGCAATGGAGCTGGCAGAATTTTATGATTATATTCGGATTCAGCGTGGCAAAAAAAATAATTTGTTCGATTAATCTAATTTAAAAAGAATTACTTTTTGTTTGACTATATTTATTTAAATATTATTTGTTTTTCGATTTTTAGTGTGATCAGTATGATTTTTGTGATTGATTTTTTTGTGTTAGCTTTCTGAGCTGTTTAATGTAATATTTATTAAATATGTTTTCTTTGTCGAAATAAACTTAAAATATTGTTAGCTTTCTGAGCTGTTTAATGTAATATTTATTAAATATGTTTTCTTTGTCGAAATAAACTTAAAATATTGTTGCAACAATTTTTTCTTTAATTTTATATTAACTATTGTATTTAATTGGAAAATCCCGAAAATCCAGAAAAAATCCCGGGATTGTGATTTCAAATCCCGAAATCCCGGGATTTTCAAAAACACTTCGGGATAAAATGCCTTAATACCCAGCAAGGCAAAAATTGTTGTACAAAAAATATATTTTTGATAATTTTTGCATCATTGTAATTTGCCAAATTTAAATACATCTTTTAATGTAATTGCATCCAATGTTTCGTCTTTTCACAATATTTTCTTTGTAACTTTGACTTTTTTATGGAAATTAAAAAAATTTTGTGGTAAAATAGCTAATAAGTATGAAAAAGTATATTAAAAAAACTTAAAAACAAGCAAGCACGTAAAAAAATCGGTAAAATAATCAAAACAAGCATGAAGCCGGCGCGAGCTGGTTATTCCGAGCTGTAGTCATAACGTCAAACCACTTGTCCATTATATCAGACATTGTCGCCAGACCCTGTCAAAATTTGCCCAACGCATCAGCTATGCGCTATTGACGGTGCCATTAGGAGTACTGCTGCGAACAAAAGCGCAGCAGTACTCCTAATGTGCTTTGTGCTTTGTCCTAATAAAGTAAAATTGTATTAATTGGATATTTATTTATCACTGATTTTGCACTTCACCTGTAAGCCAAGGGTATTTCCAGAGACCCCGTCAACTGCAGCAATTCCTAAATTTTCTAAAGCTTCCAGTGCGAAATCGTTTTGCATTTGACTTTCGCTATCGACTTCTTAATTGTTTTTTTCCAGTTTGCCAACGACTGCAAAGAAAACATTTTAGTTTGATTGTAATATGTATTGTTATGAATGTATACTTCTATCCATTTTTTTTTTGGAGAGCATTTAAGTTTGCTACGATTTTCAAAAACCAGTTTGTTATCAATCGCTGCTTTAGCTGTGAGTTTTTTCCAGCGAGCAGTTCGGGGTGATCCTTTACAAAGGTGATTTTTTGCTGCAGTTGCTCCTGCGTTGTCGGCTCATATTTTCTGCATAAAATAACCTTATAAATCAAAAATACTTACTTATCACACGCCATTTTATACAAAAGTAAAGAAACAAAAACTCAGCTGTCAAAACCATCTTGATACCGGGCTGACAGAATACCGGCTTCAATCCGTGGTTACGAAATTGTAACTAATTACTGGTTACAATTTATTATAACCGTAACAGTCAGCGTCACCTCCTGGGTTGATTTAGCCATATCCGTCTGTCCGTCCGTCCGTCCTCTTTTTTTGTAAACTCGATCGCAGGAGCTTAAGAAAGCTACGCAGCCCAAATTTCGGATTCATCCTTTTTAGGCCCTAGAAGGAGCTGGTATTGAAAATGGGCGGAATCGGTCAACTGCCACGTCTAGCTCCCATATAAGTGAAAATCGTGTTTTCACTTATATTCCGCTTAAATAGGGTTTTCGAATTTGCTTTCAAAATTCAATATAGTTGCCAAAATTTTTGGATTTCATCAAAACAGTATGAAATTTTGTATAGGGGGATTTTCGGTGTCGCTAATTTCGAATTTTATGTCAAAATTGCTAAATCAAGATGGCGGATCCAATATGGCCCAGTAGGTGTAGGGTATTTAAGTTAGTATAGCAGCTAACATCAGCACATATTGTTTCGTGGTTTACTATGCTGGGATATTCTGTTAATACAAGCTGCTACTTAAAGTTTCCCCTGGGTTGTCTTTGCTGGTATGCTGTGCTACAAACATACATACGTACATCTGCAAATCATCATTCTTATCATCATCATTATCTTCGGCAAAAACACACATAGCCCAAGTAGAAAATTTAACTTTTGTAACCACGCTCTACACTGTTGCATAATTGTTGTTAACATATGCACCCACACAGCTATTAGCAAATTGTTAAGCTGAATTGGATGACACATGCGGAATAGCGACACAGAACCAACAACAACGCATGAGTATGCAGCTCGCATTATGCTGGGGCTTTGGCTTAGTTAACTAAAGTTCTGAAGTTCACTTGTAAAGTAGAGTAAGGCGAGTAAGATCGCCATCAATAATTTCAAATAAATTATAATTAAAGAATTATACATAACTGGCGTCCAACTTGAAGGACCGAGGACCAACAAATGCTGAAAGACCATGCGAATCCTGAAATTACAAAGGAACACTGACTGCCTTCTTACTAATGCTGAAAAGACATGCGAATTCTGAAAGGACAAAGGAGCACTGACTGCCTTCATCTTCAATATAATTAAATTTGAAAAGTGTAAGTGATACTATTTCCAAAATTAAATTGTTAGAATACGTGTTATAATACGTTCGGACTGGCTAGAAATTACTTAATTTCAGAAGGTAATTTTGAAATTACGTAGAAATGTTCGCACTGCGCTTAGGTAATTTAGTTTGAAGTTTTATTTTGAGAAAATTCTTTTTTAGACAACAATAAAAATGAATAGAGCAACTATTTTTAATATAGCGTTTCAAAACTACAACATCTGGGTTGAAGATGCACTAACGAGTATTAACGAAATGCATTTAAGTGCAATTGAATGCCACAGAAAAAAACGAAAATGGCTTATTCTTAATTTTAATTTTTATTCCAGGGCGCTTCGCATCTCTTCATAAATGTGCCCGTTCCTTCGAGCACCACTTAAATCCCCTATTTTATCTGCCAACAACTCCATAAAAATCTGCTCATCAAAAGAAGACAATACTTTCTTTTTTTCATAGAACTTTCTTTTATTTTCCATTATTTAAAATTTTTTTAGTTTTGGATTTAGGTGAATTTTTTGTTATATTTTCAGGGTTGTATTAAAATTTTCTCATCACTTCAAACGTAATTTTGTTGATATTACTTCAATATTGGTAATTTGGATATTAACCAAATATATGGGAGATTACCTCATTTTGAGAGTAATTTGTGCCGAAATTACGAATAAACTCAAAATTAGGTAATTTCGACGCAGTCCGAACACACTATTATATTTAAAACATTATTTAAAAATTTAAAAGTTAAAGCAAATGTTATTTTGTTTTTCGATTCAAGTAAAATTACGAAATATTTTCTAAAGCTGATTTAAATAAACCATAGTTTCTCCTAATATTAAATTTTTTTTGTTGATAAAAAATATCCGATATGAAAAGTGCTTACAATCTTCAAAGAAATACCCTTAAAAAAGTAACACGTGTTTGATATCGTGCCTCTTACATAATATTAAGGTTTTTAATTTTCGTTGAATCAAAAAAAGTATTAAAATTGTTTCAATACAATAAAGCTTATTTTCTAAAATTAAGCTTTAGCTCTAAGGAATCAGAGGGAATCAGCCGGGAGTAGCACCACATTCTTCCTTAATTATCCCTCTATGAAATCTGACTAGAATTTGCTGCGCACTACTGCGCCACCGGAATAACTTTTTTCAAAACGTCGAAACAGGTGTATTTTTATTTAGTTAAAATAGTTTTTACTGTGCATCACCAAATTCTGATTGACGATCTGATAATAGATTCTGAATGGTCTTGGTCAATATAATAACTCCCTCAAAGGGATTTTCTGGATTAGCTGGAATAATTCAAGGTCAGAAGTCAAAACATGGTTCATTCACTTTTCTTAAAAAAATGTTTAATGGTAAGTGATATCATGTTGTATCTTCAACAGAAGTATTCAACTTAGCCCAAAATAAACACAAAAATTATTAAAATTTAAAAAAAAGTTTTATATTGCATTTGGGGCATTTTTGGTTCCTTCAAAGCGAACTTTAGCGGGTTGATATGTTCAGCAATATAGTACACTCTAAAAAGTGCATGTAAAAATGCTATGCTACAGTGTTTATTTTTCAACAGAAAAGTGTGTAAATAAGTGCAAAAAATGTTTGAAATTGGACTTTGAACATTAGGTGTTTAACATTGCAGAATTTTTTGATAAAATTACAAACTTTGGTCGTTTTTAAATACATTTAGTGTAAATTTAAACCAAAAAGGTTAAATTAAACATTTCTTTGAAATTTACTATCAGAGTATGTAGCTTCGCAAACAACAACATGTAAAAACTTGAAAAGATGCCACCCGTGAAATCGTGAAAAATTGCAGCAGTCGCATAAATTCTTCATTCGGCATTAATTAAACAATTTAATACATTTCATATAATCCGGAGGATCCTCGTCAGCAGTTAATTATTCTAGTGCAAGTAATAAGTTATTATAACTAATAGCGTTTAAGCGCAATGCATAAATGCGAAATATGTGGAATAAAATTAAAAGAATTAAAATTGTATTAGAAGCATTTATACAACATGCATAAAAACAAAAAAAAATGTAGATTTTAAGTGTTTGTACGTGTACGAGTGCTCGGCATGCATCGGAAAATGTACCAAAAATTGGTTGTTAGATTTTTTTCTTCATTATATATTTTTAAATGTTCACGTATCTATATATAAGATTATGTAAGTTACAAAATGTATCAATTGTATATATTCTTTTTGCTTAATTTGTTAAGCAGTGCGGTGCGTTCTTTCGGTTAGTGCGTGTGAGATTTAGTTCCTCCGATTTTGTTCGCCCGTCGCCCCGAACAAATGGACAACATAAAAAAACATAACAAACTATACCACAAAACAACAACAACTGTGCCGCTAATCTATACCGCGACAATAGATCGCTGAAAATGGGTAGTTATTTTTTGATATGGAGTTTTTCTGCTCTCTCTCTCACTTTTTATTCACCATGATCAGGGATGTTAGATTAACCATTTTGTGGGGAATTTCGAGATCTGTGTGCAGGAGGGGATTAGAGTAACACCTGTGTGCAGGAGGGGATTAGAGTAACACGTCATTGGAACTTTTTTGGGTGATTCATGTAATTTGGGATTAGAGTAGCACCCAGATGCGTCATTGGAACTTTATTGGGTGATTCATGTCATTTGGAATTAGAGTAACACCCAGGTGCGTCATTGGAACTTTTTTGGGTGATTCATGTCATTTGGGATTAAAGTAACACCCAGGTGCGTCATTGAAACTTTTTTGGATGATTCATGTCATTTGGGATTAGAGTAACAACCAGGTGCGTCATTGGAACTTTTTTGGGTGATTCATGTCATTTGGGCTTAGAGTAACACCCAGGTGCGTCATTGGAACTTTTTTGGGTGATTCATGTCATTTATGATTAGAGTAGCACCCAGATGCGTCATTGGAACTTTTTTGGGTGATTCATGTCATTTGGAATTAGAGTAACACCCAGGTGCGTCATTGGAACTTTTTTGGGTGATTCATGTCATTTGGAATTAGAGTAACACCCAGGTGCGTCATTGAAACTTTTTTCGGTGAGTCATGTCATTTGGGATTAGAGTAACACCCAGGTGCGTCATTGGAACTTTTTTGGGTGATTCATGTCATTTGGGATTAGAGAAACACCCAGGTGCGTCATTGGAACTTTTTTTGGGTGATTCATGTCATTTGGGATTAGTGAAACTCCCAGGTGCGTCATTGAAACTTTTTTTGGGTGATTCATGTCATTTGGGATTAGAGTAACACCCAGGTGCGTCATTGAAACTTTTTTGGGTGATTCATGTCATTTGGGATTAGAGTAGCACCCAGATGCGTCATTGGAACTTTTTTGGGTGATTCATGTCATTTAGGATTAGAGTAACACCCAGGTGCGTCATTGGAACTTTTTTGGGTGATTCATGTCATTTGGGATTAGAGTAACACCCAGGTGCGTCATTGAAACTTTTTTGGGTGATTCATGTCATTTGGGATTAGAGTAACAACCAGGTGCGTCATTGGAACTTTTTTGGGTGATTCATGTCATTTGGGATTAGAGTAACACCCAGTTGCGTCATTGGAACTTTTTTGGGTGATTCATGTCATTTGGGATTAGAGTAACACCCAGGTGCGTCATTGAAACATTTTTGGGTGATTCATGTCATTTGGGATTAGAGTAACACCCAGGTGCGTCATTGGAACTTTTTTGGGTGATTCATGTTGAACTTCAACGCCATGCGGTTCCAACTGATTAATCGCTAAGGTCAGGTGATGAGATGTTCGGTTAACTGCTGCCTTGTATGCTCATTAACAATTTCTACTACTTGCTCTCATTTAAGAAACATTTTTTCAGACTTTAATTTATTTTTACTAAAAGACTTGGTAGAGAAAACTCGATAAAAATAGCAATAAACACATAATTTTTGTATATTTTTCACACTTCGCACTTTACTAATACGGATGCCGACAACAATCGTAGCACAGTGAACTTTTTTTGAGGTAAAAGTGGCAAAAAATCTGTAACTTTTGAATAGATGCATATTTTTTTAAGCTTTTTTTTTTATCTTGTAAAGAATTGAGGCGCCTACCAATTTTTCAAAACAAAGAATTTTATTCGTACAGGGTGGCGTTACAGAGTGACCCCAAACTGAAAAAAAATTTTATTTTCTCATATCGAAGTACAAAATTTAAGAAATTTTAAGTTTCAAGTGATATTTAAATTTTAAAATTAATGGCGTAAAATATAAATTAAGCAAAAGCAAAAAAAATTTTTTAATTAACATTTTTCCAATTAAAAAAATGTTGTTCTACAAATATTTTTTATAACTTTTAACCAGAGCTGTGCGGTACTGATTACTTTTGTAAACAATTACACAAAAAAGTACTCAACATTTGATTGCATAAAATTTGATTACTTTAAGCGTACTCCAAATTTGTTTGAGTACAACTTATTACTGTAATTGTATTGTAAATTTTCCATGAATCTAAAACTGACATGCAGTGAGACAACACCAACTCATTCAGATTGCAAAATTTAGAAGGTTTGTGTCCTAATAAACATAAAGCGATTTTCTTATTAAAAAATATCCATCTAAATGCAAGTAGATCAAACTAGCATTTTCGGTCTGTTTTTATAGTATGAGATTAGGGAACGACAAATGACGTATTGACTAAGAAATTAGCTTACACTCTTAGAAATATTTGTGTAATTTTGCACTCATTAAACTAGGCAACTAATAACCTAGTTTAATGAGTATAATTTTATACACATGTTAATTGTACACATCATATGTGTATTCGTTATGTGTAAACTTCCACACCAAATGTTATGTGTGTAAAGATAAGAACCAAATGTTTAAATTTACCTTGAGAAGTACTCTTTGGATGTGTAATTTTAAATCCAACCCTAGTTAAATTAATTCAAAGTAGTTTACTTTTAAGTACTTGGACTTTGTCTTTATTTGTTTTTCCAATTGATACATTTTGTAACTTACATAATCTTATATATAGATACGTGAACATTTAAAAATATATAATGAAGAAAAAAATCAAACAACCAATTTTTGGTACATTTTCCGATTCATGCCGAGCACTCGTACTCGTACAAACACTTAAAATCTACATTTTTTTTTGTTTTTATGCATGTTGTATAAATGCTTCTAATACAATTTTAATTCTTTTAATTTTATTCCTCATATTTCGCATTTATGCATTGCGCTTAAACCCTATTAGTTATAATAACTTATTACTTGCACTAGAATAATTAACTGCTGACGAGGATCCTCCAGATTATATGAAATGTATTAAATTGTTTAATTAATGCCGAATGAAGAATTTATGCGACTGCTGCAATTTTTCACGATTTCACGGGTGGCGTCTTTTCAAGTTTTTACATGTTGTTGTTTGCGAAGCTACATACTCTGATAGTAAATTTCAAAGAAACTTACGCGATGTATGTTTAATTTTACTTTTTTGTTTTAAATTTACATTAAATGTATTTAAAAACGACCAAAGTTTGTAATTTTATCAAAAAATTCTGCAACAACATCGGAGGAACTAAATCTCACACGCACTAACCGAAAGAACGCACTGCACGATTTTATTGATTGTTAATTTTTTTTATATAAATATATTCGTTTTGCTTAATTTGTTAAGCAAAACAAGTTCGCCACTCGCGGGTGAAATGCGACCGGCGCGCGGAAGAAGAAAACTGAATATTTTGTTTGAGCTGTCAAAGTTCTCTTGCTTTCTTCTCCTTTCTTTCGCTTTTGCTTTCGTTAAGTTAGCTGAGTGAGCGGCGGCGATCCGATGAAGGTATTGCCAGCCTCGCCATTACAATAGTAAAATGTCAAAACCTGGACTAAAGCTTTTGTACTCTTTGAACCTGTTTGAGGGAGGGGAATTTGAGAACATTTATGCTTTCGCCTATACGTACATGAGTGCCGCCAAAATGTATAATTCATTTTGGTGGGTGCAGGGGGGTATATGTAAATTTGCCAAACACACCTAGAAAAATCTGAAGAGATTTTTCGCATATAGGTATGGGTAAAGCCCCGACTGCGGACACTGGTTTCTGCGTAAGCCGCACTCTATGTATGTGGGAAAATAAATGGAAAGTGAGCGTCATAGGCGCTCATATATTCGAATTATTTTAGTTCTTTTTGAGCAGGGAAGAAGGAAAGTGATAAAGCTTTAGATTTTTAATTTAATTTAATCTTAAATAATTTGTTTGGAAAATTTGGATAATTTTCTTTCTTTTTTTAAATTGTATTTTTGGAGTGGTGAAGTGGAGCTGTTGCCATTGTCGGACTGAGGCTGGAGGACAAGTGTTCCAAAGGGAGTATTTTTGCGCGCTGGTTTAGTTTTGCCAGCTAGTGTTTATTTTGCTTTATTTTATTTGTAGCAGTCGGCCATTTCGTGTTTTGAATTTGAGGAATTTAATAGAGTTGGACAGGTTGTGTTCGGTCGTGATTTGTTTTGGTGAAGTTTTTCCGTCCAAGTAGTTTGCTTGGGATTTGTTTGGCCGTTTCCCCCCCCCCCCCCCCCCCCTCTTCCTTATTCCTTTTTTTTGTTTGTGTCATCCCGCATCTGAGCCAAGTTGTTGCTGGACATCGAATTTTATCGAAGTCCAGCTGGTGAATAGATTCTGCAAAGAATCGAGCGAGGGATTTCAGACAGGTCGGTCTGGTCCCGCAAATCAATTGCGTTTTAAAAAAAAGATAATTTTTTTGGTATATTAATAGTTTCTTTTGGGTATTTGTCGTTTTGTGTCAATTTTGAAAAGGGTTTGTGTTCGGTATTATTTTCCGCGAGGGTCGTCTAAAATCCCACGCTACGGGACTGTGCTATTCGGGCAAATAGGGAATTTAATTATCTCGTGGGGATTTTTGGCTTTAGAGTTTTAAATAAAGTTTTAGTTAAAAATAGCGCGATACTATATGCAGAAGAGAGTGGAAAGCAACATACAATAATGTTTTGCAAGCACAGACTATGTCAATGCAATCGAACGGAAATCTCTACGCATACGCTGGAATGTTCAATAAAACTTAATACCTAAAATTAAGATATTAACTTTTCGAAAATCCAAAAAAAAATATCCTATTCTCTTCCTTGGCACAGATTTGATGTTTTAAAAAAAAATTATGAAAATCGGTTGGCTAGTTTTTGCTCCTACCCGTTACAAAAAAATTTAAATTTAATTTTATACATAGCAAAGATAAAGATAAAGAAAAACGGCTTACATCTTAAAGAACTTTTAGTTAAACCATCCTATGTCCATTTTTTCAAAACTCTAGAAAATGAAAAACAAGTTTTAAAATTGGTATGTTTTGTATGGAAATTGATTTTTATTTCCTCATTATACCACCACACTCACTGTGGCAGGGTATACTAACTTTGTCACAACGTTTGTAACGCCCATAAGGAGGCGTGTCCGGTATGGAAAAGTATATATATTCTTGATCAGCATCACCTCCTGAGTCGATTTAGCGATGTCCGTCTGTCCGTCCGCACGATAGAGGTCGCAGTTTTAGAGATATCGACTTGAAACTTTGGGTACATGTTTTTCTCGTGAATATTGAGATCAAGTTCGAGAATCAGCCAAATCGGACAAAAACTGGGCGTGGCTCCCATACACCGAAAAAAAAGGTAAACATTTTTCAAGTCTTTTTTATTGCTGCATTCGATTGGAAATGTTTAGAAACGTATTTTTGACGTGGTCCGAGGTTCCGAAACCACATATATAAGGGTCAAAATGGGGTCTTGAGACCAATTTTTTTTTTTGGTCGATTTGATTGGAAATTTTTAGAAACGGATTTTGGACATGGTCCGGGCTCCAAAACTATTTATAGGTGGCTCAAAGTGGGGTCTTGAGACCACATAATTTTATGTTCGAGGTACTTCTTCCTACTGTGTGGGGGTATTTCAGCTTTGGTATAGCCGAAGATAGTCCACTCTCTAGTTTTTCAATTACTTTCATTACGATTCCCACAAACCAATATATCCTGTTCTCAGGAATCCAAAAATACCAAAAACCTCGATTTTAATGAGCACGGAAATAGGATGATTGTGCCAACCCGGAGACTCCGGGTTTGGAGGTCAATTTCCGGGCTACGGGTTTAGCAGAACTTTCTCCAGGTTTCACAAGTTTTAATCTATTTTGGAAACATTTTTTTATATTAATATTTTAAAAGATATAAATCAAATGATGTATTTAATAAACTTTTCTGGCAGCATTTTATATTACTGCATTTTGGTTTGTTACTGATCAATAAATGCAAGTTTTAAATTATCAAGGTATTAATTCATCGTAAAATGTGATAAAATTATGTTTTTGTCAAAAACCCTCAATTCGTTACTATGGTGGATAACGTGTATTAAGCTATTGGCCTGCCAGGATGACCCAACATTTTCTGATTCGATAACCACAAAGGAAGGACTGAATAACCACGAAAGACGGTTTATGTGAGACAAATCTCCAACACTTTAGCCTAACCGAAACCTTGGTACATACAACATTTTTGTTATTAGTATGGGGCCATTTAAAACCCCTAACACCTTGAACACCTTCAGAAATATGTTCATTGAGTCATATTCAAATTAAATTATATTGCACACAGAACAACTATAATTTGAAATCCCATAATTTGTATGGGATATATTCATGATGCAATAATCAGAGATTCATGTTAAAATAACATGAAGTATTTTTGGTATATCTAAGTGACAAAATGGACTTTGGAGTAGTGAATATTTCAGAAGGCATCATTTCGATGTGATAATTTTGGAAATTCACGATAGAATGGTGGATCAATTACGAAATAAAATTAAGGTAAACGAATACGACGACCGATTGTTTTGAAAAAAGGTTTGTTAAACATTAAACATTGACTCCTATAAATTAAATTTGTAATGTACATAGAAACGTTGAAAAAAAGGGCGGCAAAATCAGCATTGCCCTTGGCGCTACAATGTGCTCCCACGGCCCTGGTCTCGATTAACCCAATGGTTGAAGAAAATAATTCAAGTTTGGATCTAATAAAGTCTCATTATGAGTTTTTTAAATTTTTTTAACGACGAATCCCAACGTTCTTACTTACCCGCCCAACCGACCGAAGGGCACATCCACATGACGCACGAATTTGTTGACCGAACAGCCGTAATCCGGATTACGCTGTGCAACCGATCGCGGGTAAGCATATCTTGAAATTCGTTTCAGCTACAGATTTAAATCATAAGCTGATAGAACGCATATTAATAAAACACGAATTAGGTTATGAATGCAAGAGATAATTCTTCCAAACATAACATAATAAATAGTTAAATTTTCTATAGAAAACAAAAAAAAACACGTAACAAAAACATATTAACTATATTCAATTGAATGCCTGCACTCAGAGAACCTTTTTCCCGATTTCTATATGCGAATTTGCTTTAAAATAAATTATCAAAATTTTTATCAAAAGCGAAATTTTGTGTGTGAAACAATTTATTTATATTCATACAGAGGCATACAAATTTTATTAATATACTAGCTTATACCCACAGCTTCGCTCGCAATAATTTTGTAATTTCATGTTAACGTAGAAATGTTATATGTATTATTTAAGCAACTGAAATAAAAATAGATTTTGCAAGTCATCCCTCTGCCCATTCACCTCCCAGCACCAAATCCAAAATTTCACCGAAATCACTTGAATAGGAGCCGAGTTACAGAGCTTTAAAAATTTTAGGGCGTGGCTGTGGGCGGATCTTAAATTTCAATAGTCATCCCTCTGCCCATTCACCTCCCAGCACCAAATCCAAAATTTCAGCGAAATCCCTTGAATAGGACCCGAGTTACAGAGCTTTAAAAATTTTTGGGCGTGGCAGTGGGCGGATCTTAAATTTCAATAGTCATCCCTCTGCCCATTCACCTCCCAGCGCCAAATCCAAAATTTCACCGAAATCCCTTGAATAGGACCCGAGTTACAGAGCTTTAAACATTTTAGGGCGTGGCAGTGGGCGGATCTTAAATTTCAATAGTCATCCCTCTGCCCATTCACCTCCCAGCACCAAATCCAAATTCAGCGAAATCCCTTGAATAGGACCCAAGTTACAGAGCTTTAGAAATTTTAAGGCGTGGCAGTGGGCGGACTGCAAATTTTCAGAATCAACATATTACCAATTCATTACCTGAAACCACATATAAAATTTCAGCGAAATCGGTTAAACACTGCATAAATTATAGCATTTTAGAATAATATTTGCCACGCCCACCTCGAACGCCCAAATTTAATAAAATCGCATATAGCCTATGATGAGATCAATGAAATTACCTACATTTGGGTATGTGTTTCATTAATATCGGTCAAGTATTTCTTGAGTTAAAAGGGAACAAACAAACATACATACATACATACATACAAACAAACAAACCTACTCACAAAGAATTTTATATAAGTAAGAGATTAAATAATAAGAATGAAACGAATGAAGTTTGGTTAAGAACAAATATCACAGGCCATTCTAAACACAATGGCGTTCTCAGCTTTTCGGTATTTGGAGAAATTTGAGAAATGGAAAATACGATGTAAACATCCTGACGATGTAAACCTCACGTGATGGCTGAGAACGCCATTGTGTTTAGGATGGTCCATTCATACATAAAAATATAATATAGATCACTTCGAAATATATCGGCTTGTGTATTTAATTGTTTTGAGAAATCATTTTTAAATTAAATGTTCAAAAATAGTATAAATTCTTAATTTTTACTTTTTTTTACATTCCATAATAAAAAAAATTTTTCGTTTTAAAGTTAACTAATGCTAGTTAATCGAAGAAATTTAACTTAACTAAATGAAAAAGTTAATGGTTTTCGAAATTAACTGAAACGTTAAAAGTTAACCAAAAATTTGACTTCGTTAATTAACTATTAACTAATTAACTAGTTAATGCCCAGCTTAGTCAATTGGTGATCCTATTACAATTCACGCTTTGAGTGGGTATATTCAGCCGTTTCTGCAAACGCGCTGATATAAATGTGCCCTCTGACCCAGAGTCGATTAGCGCTCTGGCCGTATAAACGGAGCCTGAATGACATATGGTCACTAAAGCTGTCCCTAAGAGCACCCCTTTTGCACTCGTTGTGAAATGTGTCGGAACCCTATCGAGATGACCTTGCGATGTGGAAGGATCAGTGGATAAATCACTTGAAACCGGAAAGTTGTTTCGATCTGAATCATCTGATGGCGCAGGAGAAATAGGCGGTGAACCACGTCCTTCACGAGATTAATTTTTCAGTACAAAATTATTGAAACCATACTCAAATTTTATTGATTTTACAAGGTTTTATGGAATTGAAATTTCCTTTTGTTTGAAGCTGGAATATTTTGAAAAAATTTCTTAAAATACAGTTTTTATGAGAAAGTTTTTTGTTATAGCCAAATAAACATTATGAAAAATTTTGTTTTTGATCAAATTAGTCCCAGAGAAAACATTCTTAGTTACTGAGTATTATGAATATCTCGGACAAAAATATGTATGTTTTTATGTTGAATTGAGCTAGTTTTTTTTATTTGAATAAAAAATTTGGTAATTTTTACCGAAAAAATGAATGGCTCTAAACTAAATCGTTCATATGTTCAAAACAAAAAGTATTAGCACTAAACGTATACAGTTTTCAAAAGATTCGTTTTGTTTTGATAAATTATTGGGTTTTGCCTATTCGACCATTTTTTAACTTCCTGATCCTACATTTCTCAAAAACGTGATAGAAAAATTCCAAGATCGCCATCTTGTTCAGCGTTATAAAATTCAAATTCAAAATGTTCAAATTTGATGGGGTGGTGTTTTGTAATTAAATTTCTATTATTTGACTATTTGTCTAAAAGTAGCGTAACGAAAATGTCTTGTATAACTTAAATGAATTATTATAATCTAGAGAGTGAACTATCTAACTAACATTTTGTGCAATTTATATCCGTTTCTAAAAATTTCAAATCGAATCCACCAAAAAAAAGATTTGGTCCCAAAACCCAATTTTGTCCCATTATATGTATCCATTTCTTGACATTTTCAATCGAATAGAGCAATAAAAAAATTTTAAAAATCATCACTTTTTTGTTACATATGTTTGTCCGATTTAACTTTCAAAAATTAATTTTGTATAAAACACCGCCCACGGGAAATTCCTGCGCAAGTTGAACACAAATACACGAAAATTGCATCCCAATTTTCAACATTAATCTTATATAGTTCGAGAGCGGATATACAGCTATTTATATCCCGCTGTAATTTATTTATAGCAGACCCCGACTCCGAAGTCACTAGCTGAAGGCCGAACAAAATCCTCAATTGACTATTCACTACAATTCTTTTATTTTCATACCTATCTGATACGTTATTCCACGCGTGCACAAATCCATCATTTGTGAGAGGGGACTTCTTGACTATATCTTTAGCCTCTCCTCTAGTTTTTTGATTAAGGTGAACAAGTTTTTCAACTGAAGCTAGACCCGAATTCTGAATATAAATGTCACGAAAAGTGGGCCATGAGAGATAATCTCCATAAAAAATCTCAGTGTCACATGGAGGCAACCTCGTGTTGCTAGTAGACGACCGATTTTCATTTGAACTTAGCAGCATAGTAGACTGGGAGGGGGCGTTAAATTATGAGCTGTCAGATTGTGAGCAAATTCACCCATCATGGCAGCACAGGTCTGAATTGTCCAGATTTTTCAATAATTTGTCCAGATAAAAAATTCACTGATATTTTTCAGTAAAAAAAAAATAAAATATGTCAGAAATCCCAAAGGACTAATAGCATTTTCGTTTTTATTAAAGAGATAAAGTTTTCTGTCAAATAATTATATTTTTTCAATTACTTCGAAAGAGTTTTTAGCCATCTACATAACTTTGCTACATACACTTTTAAATAGGGCGAACAGTGGCCAACGGCAACCCAGAATCAACAGTAAATCATTAAACATTCACCAATTTTCCGAATCAGGTAAGCAACATCTTAGTAAGCAGTAGGTTATATTATTGTAGGTTAGTAGATAAAATAGGATGATTCCAATGCATGGTGTGCCTCCCATAAGCGGAATGCCCATGCGCAATGGAATACTCGTGTTCAAACGCTCCATTGTAACAAAATGAATAAATATTGTCCAGAACGGTGATTCCAATGCACGGTGTGACTCCCACAAGCGGAATGCCCATGCGCAATGGAATACTCGGGTACGAACATAATTAAACAAGTAAAATATTGTCCAGGACTATGATACCAAGGCGGGTGAGCCTCCCACAAGCGGAATACCCATCAGCCATGGTATACTCGTGGCCCACGTAGTCATCATAAAAATAATCCAATTCTTCTTTACAGATTTATTTATAACCAATACAACTTTGTAAACTAATAAAGAAAATTCATTTCAGGGTTAATAACTAAATTGTAAATAATTTCTAATAAGCTCTCTTTTGATTTTCCGATTCAGAATTTCCTTTTGAATCGTCCCGCTTCCTTATCTGCGAGTATCCTCTCGAGAATCCCACTATCACGCCGAATCGATTCCACGGAAAGCGGTTGAAGTGTGCCCGCTGGTGGTCTGCGATTCCCTCACATCCATGTCACACATCTCAGCAACGTTCAAGTTGTCACCCGTTCACGCTCTGCTACACCCACGTTTACGCCTTGCTACGCCTGCGTCGCATTAGACCCACAACGAGTACATATTTACGCATCGTTCATCGAAAGCCTTTCGCCCACGCCCACGCCCACGTGTCCACCAAACGCCATAGCCAAACGCTCACCACCGCATCGTAATATACTCAACGTTACGCAGCCATCAAGTACCAGTCTACATCCTCCAGGTCGCGCACATCGCCGAGAAGCTCATCGCCAATCATCGACGACCAAACGCCACTGTTCGCCCTACATGTATATCCAACTATAACAACTGTAACACTCTGCTTGAAATTTGTTGAAAATAAAGGTCTGTTTTAATATAAAAATTTCTGCGAATTATAAATTTTCTGTCTACGAAGCCCTGGACATCCGACGAGTTCATACCCCAGCCTTTGCGACGTTACAGTACCGCGCAAAATGCCCACTGAGAATATATATCTTGCATATTGCTATTGCTATTAATTTACTATCAAAAAGTATGCCATTGTAATTCAAATAATTTTCCGACTTTTTCTTTAAATGTCCAGTTGCAAATATATTTTTATTGCTCTCACTTAGAATATGGAGTACCTACGTTTGACTGGTATTATTAGTTGTAAATCTCTTTTTATTTCGTTAAATATGTTTTGGTAATTAAACTTTTATTAGAAAAGTTCACTAAACTGGTGCCAATCGGCCTTGTATGGGATTGGAAGCTTTATTTAAGTTATCACTTTCAGAATAAAGTCGCAAAATTCTTTTGTTGGTGGAATGAAGAAAAACGAGAGTAAATGAGTGGCTTGTTTGGCTTATTTAGTTGATTAATGTAATGTGTGATGTGGAGGGGCTTTTCGTCTCCGTGTCAATTTATTTGCTGTGGAGGGGTTTTCGTCTCCTTTGGAATGGATTCGGGATTGAAGGACCAATAAATGGGCGCTGGCCTTGTTCCTCTGCGAACTCTTCGATAGCTCTTGAAATCGATTTCAAAAAAGATAAAAAACAGGAAATTCGTTTCAAATTAACTATCTTTTCTTTATTTTATCATATGTTTTCCTCGGAAAATCTTACCGTCTTTTCTTGGCTGTGGCGGCTGCTGCTTCGTATGGTATTCGAGAGAGAGTGTTAATTAAGTTTTAAAAAGCCAAAAGGCCGTCGGCAAAACCGAGATCACCATACTTGACAGCAGATTTCGCCACGGACAACAGCGCCCCCTACATTTAACAAATTTATATAAGGTAGCGTTCATATTTACGCGGTTGGCGTGAACAACATATAAACAATTTAAAAACTTATGGCATGCTTAAAAGTATTGTTCAAAATGTGTAAAGTAATAAAAGTTTTTTCAAAATTTAATTTAAATTTTTCAGGTTTTGAAGAAGTTCTACTGTGTTTTTAAATATCGTAGATTTTTCTGGTGGCTATTGTAGTACACTGAAAAAAAAGACGTGTTAAATTCAAGTAAATTGTGTCCTTGATAAAAAATACATATTTTTTCCTATATTTAAGGAATTTTTCCTTATTTTAAGGAATTATTCTTAAATGTAAGTAAAAGTGCCTTAAAACGGAAGTCACCGCCTTTTTAAGACATAATTTCAAAGAAATATTCCTTTTATATAAGACATACAGTGACTCACAAAAGTATTCGTACACACTTTTCTTTATGTGTAGTGGCTCACTGACACAATTTTTATACCCCCACACTCACTGTGGCAGGGTATACTAACTTTGTCACAACGTTTGTAACGCCCATAAGGACGCGTGTCCGGTATGGAAAAGTATATATATTCTTGATCAGCATCACCTCCTGAGTTTAGCGATGTCCGTCTGTCTGTCCGTCCGTCTGTCCGTCTGACCGTCTGTCCGTCCGCACGATAGCGGTCGCAGTTTTGGAGATATCGACTTGAAACTTTGGGTACATGTTTTTCTCGTGAATACCGAGATCAAGTTCGAGAATCAGCCAAATCGGATAAAAACTGGGCGTGGCTCCCATACACCGGAAAAAAAGGTAAACATTTTTCAAGTCTTTTTTATGGTTGTATTCGATTGGAAATGTTTAGAAACGTATTTTTGACATGGTCCGAGGGTCTAAATGGGGTCTTGAAATGGATTTTGGACATGGTCCGGGCTCCAAAACCAATAATTGGCTCAAAATAGGGTCTTGAGACCACATTTTATGTTCGAGGTACTTCTTCCTACTGTGTGGGGGTATTTCAGCTTCGGTATAGCCGAAGATAGTCCGCTCTCTAGTTTATATTAGTATCAATGGAAAGGTCTATTCAATAGCTTTCGAATGAGTATCTTTGACACCTTAATCCGTTATGTACACTCAGAGAAAATCTTGTAAGAAAAAGGACCTCCTTTAGGAACTTTTTTCCTGGGGCTATACATATTTTTTTAGGATGCAAAAAGTTGCGCTATTCCAAAACAAGCAACTTTGCGAAAGAAAGTGTTTTGTGATAAAAAATTCACCTGAATTTTGAGAATTTTTTGAAAAGTTGAATTTTGTGCTAAAAATCAGGGTGCGGAGAACGATCAAAATACAATTGCTCTCACAATTAATCGCACCAATAATTCGTTGCTTTCAATAACTCATGAGTGAAAAAGTTACGCAGCGAACAAAAGCATTTACGATCGCTCGCAACCGAAAGAAAAGCTCGTATATATCAAGAACGAAAAATCTTCACTGCAAGCGTCGGCGATAAATTCATTCGTTGATTCGTTCATTTGTAAGGTAATGATTTATTCGCGAATTAATCGCGAGCGTATTTTTGCAGTAAACATTTGTATCCTCAACGACTTGTTTTCAAAGCAGGCAAGTTATAACGACACTTGAGGGTTTTTATAATATTATTTTTATTAATAAAATAAAATGTTTATTGTTAAACAATAAAAAAATTCCATAATAAAAAAAAATTACTTCAAATTAAGGATACAAGTTTAAACAATAACAAGAAAAGGGTTTTCAATTAAAAAATTTACTTTTCTGATTAAATTGTTGTTTACTTTTTACACCAGCGCTTAACCCACGAACTTTAAAAAATAAGCTCACGATCGATTCAAAATTCAATCTTCTCGCGATCAATTCATTTTGCAATGATAAATTGACGTGATAAATTCATTAGAAAACGAGCGTTCACAAAAAAATTGCACGTATACACATTTTTAACGAGCGAGCGTACAAATGTGTTCGTTCGCGGATAGACGCTAGTGAATTTATCACGTCAATTTATCATCGCAAAATTAATTGATCACGAGAAGATTGAATTTGGAATCGATCGTTGGCGAGTTTTTCGCACCCTGCTAAAAATGACAAAATTTTATCATTTCCATACAATATTTCTGAAAACTCAACTTTTCAAAAAATTCTTAACGGATTAAGGTGTCAAAGGTACTCATTCGAAAGGTATTGAATAGACCTTATCATTGATACTAATATTGATAATAAAAATTGTGTCAGTGAGCCACAACACATAAAGAAAAGGGTGTACGAATACTTTTGTGAGTCACTGTAAGTATTCATTTTAAAGTCAAAATTTACTCAACTTAAGTAAAATTGTTCCTAAATTCAAGGCTATCACGACTTTAGTGCTATTTTATTCCCATTTTTCCTTTGGATTAAGTAATTTTTCCATACATTTTTTTTCAGTGCACTATTATACTGAGATACACTGTGCGTCAGCAGAATAGTTTCACAATAAATGTTTTTTTTGTAGCTCTGATTTTTCTACGAAAACTGTTTAACAAATTTTATAGTTTATTCAATTTGATTTACATACACTATTTGTATTGTTTCTGCACTGATGTTTATCAGAGTCCTTCATACTATTTCACATAATGTTGAATTTTTTCTCTCTAACCAGTTTTGGCAGAAAAGCTAGAGCTACAAAAAATTTGATTGTGAAACTATTCTGCTGACGCAAAATGTATCTCAGTATTATAGGGCACCGAAAAAAAAAATGTACTCCAGATTTTAAATAAATTAGTCCATAAATAAAGTTCAATACAAGAAAAATACCACTTTTCATCGCTCATAAAATATAAAAAAAATAGTGTAAGCAGAAAAATAGTTTTTGACAACATTTGGACAACCCCAAAATGAAAAAAAAGTTAGTTAGAGAACACAAAACTTAAAAATTTTTAATTTATAAAAAAAAATTTACGAATAAAATTGTTTGTGCTTGAATTTTTTAGGACGGTTCCTATAATGGTGTGGTTATCATCAATAACGCTGTAAGCGGTAGCATGCTCCGTTTTAGATCCGTCAGTAAAGATTGCTTTCCAGTCTTTGTATTTCTCTCGTAGGTGAAGAAATCTTTGTATGTAATTAGCCGGTGTAGTGTCTTTTTTACGAAATTCTTGATGTTCCAGAATTAAAGATTGTGCGTTAAGGTTCCCGGGTCTTCTATCTTTTCTTGTCAATATTAAAGCTCTTTGCAGCGCTGATAATTTTTTGAATAGTAGAATTGAATTTTTCTCATTTTTGGATTAGTTTTTATATTATTCTCAAAATTCAATATGTAATCCTTGTATAAGAATTTTTCCAAGACAGCAAACCAAGACAGCAAACCAAGACAGCAAACTCCAAGACAGCATACTACAGATATTTGGTTTTATCAATTATATCATTTGTAGCTTTAAGGCCTGCGCAGAGGCACACAGGCGTTATTCGTGCCGCAGGCGGTTTCGAAATTAATGTTGTCAAAAATAATTGTTTTTTCGATAATAGAGCTGTTGTATTAAAAATCCTACGGTTTTATAGAGCAATACAATAAATAACAAACACAAAAAGCCAGTTTCAAAACCAATTCTAAGTTTTAGAAAACCCATTAAAAAAAAAATAATTTAAAAAAAAAACGATAAATTATCAAAAGAATGTAATTTTTTTTCAAAACCACAAATAACAAAACAAATGATAATTTTTATGTGCACTCGATTTACGGGACCAGACCGACCTGTCTAAATCCCTCGCACGATTATTTTCAGAATCAAATCACCGGCTTCGATAAAATCGATGTCCAGCAACCAACTCGGCTCAAGTGCGGGACGCCACAACACAAATGGGAAAGAAGGGAAAGAGGAAACAGGACCACAAAACCGACGGAAACCAATTTCACTATAAAAATCTCGAAGGTCACTACTTTGACCCAAACACCAATGGCCGACTTGCCACAACCTGACAAACTTTATTAGTTTTTTTCCATATCAAAAAAACGAAATGGGCGACTGTCAGTATTCGCAGTCGTATTCGCAGTCGTTGCTTTACCCACACCTATATGTGAAAAATCTCTTCGGATTTTTCCAGAGTGTGTTTGGTAAATTTACATATGAGGCGTTTGGGAGCAAAGTGGTCCAATCCACATCGAGGTAAAACGGAGATAAATGGATTTTAAAATTAGCAATATCTTTAAAAAATGTTTAAAAATAGTTTCCTGTTTCACAATACAAAACTTTAGCCATTTTTGTTTTTGAAATGTATATGTCTTTGGAATATTATTAAAAAACATAGTTAATGTTGCTTATTAAAAAAAATTTTGTGGCTTGGACCACTTTTGCATTGTGCAATTTTGTAATAGATCAAACAAACATGTGGGTTAGACCATTAAACATTTCTTTTTGTTTTTTAAAAATAGGATAGACAAAAGTAGCTTTAATACGAAAAAAAGAAGAAAACCGGAAAAAATATGGTGAACTGATTAATCTTAAAATTACCTATTTAAAATGGATTAGCATTAAAATTAAATAAAACAATAACGTCATTACCTTCATCTTCGCACTCTCCAAACATTCCGTAGTCTACAAGGAAGGCCGAAGATTATAGTTCTAGATAAAATCCATGGCAAACAGGCAAAGCTGGGCATTAACTAGTTAATTAGTTAATAGTTAATTAACGAAGTTAAATTTTTGGTTAACTTTTAACATTTCAGTTAATTTCGAAAACCATTAACTTTTTCATTTAGTTAAGTTAAATTTCTGCGATTAACTAGTATTAGTTAACTTTAAAACAAAAAATTTTTTGTATGTGTTTTTTGTAAAAAACATATTTTTTTTTGTTTTGTATAGGAAATTTAACTATTTAATTTAACTTTTAACGAAGTTAACTTTTCGACGAAATTAACTTTTTAATTTAACGAAGTTAAATTTTTGATTAACTATTACCGGGTTAATGAAGTTGAATTCTCGATTAACTATGCCCAGCTTTGCAAACAGGTGATATACATGGCAACAAGTGATTTAAATCTTTAATCAATTGGCCGACCATTAGAAAGAAGCTTAAGTAATAATTCATTTAAGGGTATTGTATTCCTTTTTGATTATATTTCGAAATAAAGAAGGTTTCAGCAAGAAAATTTTATTTAAAATTTTGTTAGCAATCTTTTACTACCAGGTAAATAGGTAGGTAGCAAAGAAAAATTTAAAAAAAATTTGTGATTCGAAAACTGTAACTAATGAATAAAAATATATTACTTTAATGAAAAAAAAACCAAATAAAATATAGGAACAAAAGAAGCAATCGATCTCCGAAAATAGTGTGCTAATATTTGCCATACAAATTTTTTAATGTGGGTTGGACCACTTTTACACTGAAAAATTTGCCTAAATTGTCAGTGCAAAAGTGAAACTTTTATTTATCATAAATTAGGGAATGCAGAAATCTGCATTTTCTTTAAAAATCTAAAAATATTTAGAATCAATGTATCCATTTTAAAGTTACGGTATGAAAACCAGAAAAAGGTAATTTTTGACGTTTGCGGAAAAATGGTCCGTGCTGGACAAATTTCATGGTTATTTTTGCACTCAGCGTGGCAAAATACATAAGAATTTGTCCATCAAGTCCATTTAACACACACAAGTTTTGTCGACCATTGTTATTGGTGGGCATATCAGCTGTAAAAAGTATATACAGGAGGGGGCGAAGGACGCCGCCTTGGGGTACACCGGCAAGAATATCAAATCTACGAGAAACGAAACTTTTATGTTTAACTAAACATTTTATGCGTGTCAAGCAGTTTTCAAGCAAAATGTGCATGCTTGCGGGTAATAGTTTCTGTAGTTTGGATATCAATCCTTTATGCCACACTTTACCAAAATCTTGGGTAATATCAAAGAATACAGCTGAGCAGTATTGATTTTTCTCGAAAGTTTTTTTGATTGTGTCAACAATACGGTGAACCTGTTCAATTGTGCAGGGTATTACACCTTTTTTGAATATTGTGGGTAACATAATTTTTATCATGAGTTTCTCGAAAAGCTTCGACAGGGTAGAGATTAAACTTATTGGGCGGTATGAGCTCACGTTGGTAGGGTCTTTTCCTAATTTCGGAATCATCATGATCTGCGAAAGCTTCCATTCCATTTCAGTTTGGAAATGAGTTCAGTTTGGAAATTTTATCCAAAAGTGCTCTTCTTCTAATTTGTGGAGGGTTAGAGTTTGGCCTGGTTTCGAAATGTGTTAACGAGCAATTTGCGGCTGAAGAGTTTGGAGTGAATACCTTCTTTAGATGATTTGCCCAATCACCGTTGACTAAACGAATTGGAGATTCTGCGGCACTCATGTGCGTATAAGCGAAAACATCAATGTTTTTAAATTCCTCTCCCACAAACAGGTTCAAAGAGTACAAAAAGCTTTAGTCTAGTTTTTACATTTTGTATATCTTCGTCCGGTAAGTATAGTTTCGCGCCTGGCAATGCTATCCCCAACGTCGGATCGTAAAAGCTCAATAACCAACATCTAAAACGAAGTCGTAACCAAAGGGAAGAAGAGATCTTGACAGTAGTTGTCAATTCTCCGCCCGGTTGCATTCCACCCGCAAATTTGGTTTAATTAAACCAAAATAATATAAATAAAAAGATAATATAATAAAAAGTGTCAGTGCGCGCTTTCGGTTTGTGTTAATGTGAATTTATGCCGGGACAATATTTTTCATGAGGCAACTACTTTTCGTAAGGCCGTCGACATTAGAAATCTCAAAAATTTTGATATTGGATCTGCCTCTTTGTATTATTTGATCATTTAATGCAACATCGAACTTGTGCACCAAGCTAGACAACTGTACTAAATTTAAAATTTATATAATTTCAGATCTTAAAATGATGTTTAATATCAAATTATGGATTAATTTAATATTTTTTATTGCTCTTCATGAAAAATATGGAACGTGTTTGGAAAACGGTCTCGCCCGAACTCCGCCAATGGGATGGTTATCATGGGAAAGATTTCGATGCAATACAGATTGTGAAAATGATCCCGATAATTGTATAAGGTGCGTTATCTTATTATTAGATTTTATTAGATATTTAATCAAGACTTTTGTTTTGAAATCAGACATTTTTCCACTTATGACCTTTTCCAGTGGTTATTGCAATGTTGGTGTATGGCAGTTTTGTTTTAATGTTCCAGTACTGTTGTTGATATAAAGTTCTAGTATACTAAAACGAAACTAGTAAGAGAATTATCTTCGGTCTGACCGAAGCTATAATACCCTGCACATGCGAGTACGATACATTCTGAGACCATATGTTAGTAATTTTTATCGAAAATCGGTATTTTATTGATAGTTTCTCGATATTTTATTCATAATTTTTCGACATTTTATCGATTTTTTATCGATAATTTTTTATCGATAATTTTTCGATAATTTATCGACAATTTTTCGATAATTTTTCGATTTTTTATCGACATTTTTTCGATAATTTTTGGATTTTTTATCGATAATTTATCGATAATTTTTCGATATTTTATCGATAATTTTCCAATATTTATCGATAATTTTCCAATTTTTATCGATAATTTTAATTTCCTGGTCCATTTAAAAATTTTGTTCCAATTCCATTTTGTTCCGGTCCAATTCCATTTCGTTCCGGTTTCATTCCCATTCCGTTCCCGACCTCATTTCCAACCCAATGCAGAAAACCGCATCCAAATCGGTTAAGTATTTCTCATGATAAAAGAAAATAATATAAAATTGGCGGCCATTTTGTATGGGAGGTAGGCGTGGCTCTTATCCGATGTTGCCCATTTGCAATACCGTCCAATCATTCGCCAAAATAAGAAGAATCCCAAAATTTGGAGGCGATCGGTTAAGTATTTCTCAAGATAAAGGAAAATAATATAAAATTAGCGGCCATTTTGTATGGGAGGTAGGCGTGGCTCTTATTCGATGTTGCCCATTTTCAATACCGTCCAATTATTCGCCAAAACAAGAGGAATCCCGATAGCTCAAAAGCTACGACAGTTATCGTGCGAAATGACAGACAGACGGACATGGACTAATGGACTCAGGAGGTGATGTTGATCAAGAATATATATACTTTTCCATACCGGACACACCTCCTTATGGGCGTTACAAACGGTGTGACAAAAACAATATACCCTTGGACACTACTGTGCAGGGTATAAAAACTAGTTTAATATTACAATTTTTTGCATTTTAAAACAGAGTTTTTTTTGCAGTACATGTTTTAATTTTTAAAACAAATGTTTTAAATTTGAATTGTCTTTCATTAGTCGTTTGAAATTGATAGTACTTCTATTTCAAAAAGTCAAAGTAGTTTTAGGGCGTGTTTTAACATTACTTAAAAATGGGTATTTTGTTCGCGGAATCGATATTTTGGACTTGACTGCTTGTTCTTCGAACTGTAATTCTGTCGAGAATCTATAGGGTACTTTGGTTAGTCAAGGTTACCGAGAAAAAACCAGGATATAACAGTTTTAGAGTTAAAATTCGATATTTTACGAGAATTTGTGTTAATTTAATAAAAAAAAACCTGGTAGTTGGTACGTAAACTCGTGTTTTTAATGTCATTCGAAATCAAGGCGATCACTTACAAAAATACCTTTTACCGGTTTCATGTTTGAGAACAGAATTTCCAATTTTTTCAAAGTTACCTTATAAATATGAAACACGTAAAATATAAAAAAAAGTGTAGTTTCAACAACAACAACTTCAGCATATTTAGAGAGTACTTTTAGTGTAGATCATTTTTTATGAACTTTTTAAAAGAAATTATCCATTGTATTCGTAGTATTTCCAAATTTGAGGTGACCTTATAAATATGAAACGCACCTTAGTTCTCTATACCGGACACGCCTCCTTCGTGGTGTTACAAACATCAGACCAAAGTGAATATACCCATACCTCATGAGGTTTAGGGTATAAAAATGTAGTATTGGCGAAATTTAATTCTGCCACGAACCTCAAAATCAATTATGTTTCATTCAACATCGCGATAAGCGCAAAAAGCGACCAAGTCTTAATTGTCGAGAATTGCCATTGCCACGATAATATTCTTTTTACAGGACAGCCACGATCACGAAAATTATTAATTTATTATTGCTACAATTTTATGAATCAAAAACCAAAAAAAATTGATATTTAATTCACTGACAGTTATTATTGGCCACCCTGTATAATGTATTCGTTAATTGTAGTAGTAATTGCGAATGAAATTATATTCAAAATGCAACGCTGGTTCATAATTAATGTGCATGAAATGTTTTGAAATAAATTGGGAAGTTAACATATGTTAGAACCGATTTATTATAATAGGACAAATCAGATTTCCAGAGCACCGTTTGAAGTAAAATACTACATGGTCTTTTATACAAAAAAGTCTTTACAAATTAAGTATCGCTCTGCGAAATTTGCAATTGTTTCATATGAGTTAACCACGGATAAGATCGAAATAATCAGAAAAGTGCAATTCACCAAGTTCATCTTCAATGAACTGAATTTTTAATAAATTAATTTAATTCAATTCAGTTTATTAAGTCTATGAATACAAAAAATCCTAGCAATACTATTAAAAATAAAAACTTTAAACTATAAAAAATAATATTTTAAACAATTAAATAACCTAATTCAAAACAGAAAAATCCATATCAAAATTAGCATTAATTTTGTTAAAATGATAGAGCTCTCAAAGGCTCATTAATGGCATAGTTTGATCTACGAAACTTAATGAAAAATAAATCAGTTCGCCTCAAGCATTTATTAGGAACTTTAAAAAAATGAATTCTAACAATGCTGGACAATCAATATAACCACAAATTATGTCATACACAAAAACAAGGTATTGTAGAGTTCGCCTTTTTTCAAGAGATTGAATACTTAAAAGCAAACCGCGAGAAACGTACGAAGGCAGTATATCAACAAAATGCAGAGATCTCAAAGCAAACTTAATAAATTTCCTCTGAACGCGTTCTAAACGATTAATATGGGTAGTGTATAACTCGGTGCTTGAACCGAGATATACTTTGATTGACACAAACACAAAACACAAATTGTATAACTAGGTATAATATTTTCAATATAATATGTTTTGGTCAGTTGGCCCTACTCTATTGGTTGGATGTTTAAAGCGGTCCTCCGCTGCCGTTTATGCTTGGCGAAGTCGCCGCAATTAGTGAAATGAAAGATGTTTTTAGTTTTAAAGCCAAAAAGTATCTCTGCTTTATTTCTGAATCGCCATGGCTTTTATACCCTGGCGACCCTTTCAATTTCTTTTCAATTTTCTTTCAATTACATTCAATTCCTAAAAAATATGCTTACATCTACAATTCTATAATACAAAAATCATTTCTACATTCTGATCAATAAAAAATTACCGCTGCCAGAAGGGCATTGGCCGATCGCATTTATTGCCAAAGCCAGGATTCAAATTTCATTCTGCCTCGCGCTGACAGAAATGGAAACGAAGGGAAAAGTGACAAAAGCAAACAAATGTTGGTTTACGTACTATTATGCTGCGCTCCTATTCAGACCAGCAGCGTATGCTATTAATGCAGTTTCAAGTGTTCGCTGCTAGCGGTACTTTTTCGTTTGTATACTCTTGTGGGCTGGTGCGCTACACTGTAGTATATGCATATACACCACACCCTTACCCTTTAGATGAAAATTATTTGGAAAAACGAAAAATGAAATTTTAGTTGTGTAGAAATAATTTTCAAAAAAAAATAAGAAAAGTTATCAAATAAAATATTAGTATGATTGAATTAATTAATATGAAAAGAAATTTAAAAATATATAATGTAAATGTTTACACTAATTTAATTAAAATTAACAAAATTGATTTTAAAAATAAATGAATTCCTTAAAAATATTACAAATTCAGTTAAAATGAACATCTAGGAATAATTAAAAGTATTGTAAAAATAATGATATATAATATTTGGTTTAAAAATTATATATAATGTTAAAAATTGAATATTGTTAAATATAGTCTTTAAAATTAAAAAAATGTAATAATTAATACATGGATATATAAATCTATGTTTCTACGATATATTTTTTCAAGTTATTTTTATGAATTTTCTTAATATGTCCCTTAATCTCTACAAGGCAATTTACCCCATCTACTTCTACTACTTTATAAGGTCCATGGTAAGGACTCTGGTTTTTCCTTCTACCACCTAACTTTACTATAACTAAATCTCCTACATCTACGACTAATGGATTTATTTTTGTCTCGCTGTCATTTCTTCTTTTCAATTTAACTCTATTAATAATTTCTTTTGCCTTTTCTATAGATGCCTTCAGCCTGAAACTAACTTCATTCGCGTAAATTTCCATGTTATACACAGGCTCACTTTTCATAATATCATCACTCGGCAAATACGGTAATTTACCAAAAACCAATTCAAACGGCGTGTACTCCGTATCAACATTTGGAGTAGTGTTATACGCAAAAGTGTAAAATGAAACCCACTTGTCCCATTGGTCATCGGCAAATGCAAGCATATATTCGTTAAGTACCCTGTGGTTTCTTTCTACACCACCGATAGTTTCATGATGATATGGTGCCGAAAATACTTGTTGCATTTTTAAATGTTTACAAATGTTGCCCATGAGCTCATTTACAAATTCGGTTCCTTTGTCGGACTTTAGCACTTTAAAAAACAACCGTACTTGAGAATAAATTGATTTACGAGAGTGTGTGCTACAGTGTCTGCATCTTTGGTTTCCATGGGAAATGCCAGAACGAATTTTGTTAATTCACATTGGGCTGTCAAAATATAGCGATAACCATTAGAAATTCTCAATGGTCCCACAGTATCAATTTGAACGATTTCAAAACTTGTGCTTGGCGTCTTTGTGACTATCAACTGTTCCTTTGTATGTCTTATTTGTTTATTTAACGCACACTTTGTGCAACTTGACACCAAATTTTTTACCATTCTGCTCATATTCTTCCAAACAAATCTTTGTTTTAGTTTTAAAATGGTTTTTCTGATTCTGATTCATCTTCTATTCTTTGGTGACTTTTATATATTAATATCTTGACTCCTGAGCGTTTATTCTTTAATCTATCGTGTTGCGACACATTATATAAATTCTTAAACTTTTCCTTTGACCTGTACCGAAATATCATGTCATTTTCGTCTAGCGCTAGCTCTTTAATATTTACTGAATTCATCCTCGATGATAGCTTCTCTAAAGACAAATCGAATTTGTTCAGATTATCACTACGTCGTACCAGTATTAAATTATTTAATATTTCAATTCTTTGGGGACCCCTAATATTCAACTCGCTCTCTATAACAAATTTTAACTTTTTCATATTCTTAACGTCAGAAATGGACGTGCAGTCCCAACAATGAAGTTGTACCGTGCACTGTACAGACTCCGATCGAGAGCTACCTTTCTCTATATCTACGTTTTTCTCTGCAATAGCCTTTGCAGTCATGCCCCTTGTCATTACTAATGTTTTCTTCGCGGACTTATCTTCCGTTTTCGGAATCATTGTTCTTAACAAATCTGAGTCTATTTTTATCCTTGACAATGCGTCAGCGTTTGCATTGATCTTTCCCTGTTTGTAAACAATTTCATAATCATAGTCAGACAGATCTACTCTTATTCTCGTCAGCTTTGAAGATGGATTCTTGTGTGAGAATAAAGAAACTAATGGTCGGTGATCAGTAACCACAATAAATTTGCGTCCAAATAAATATGGTCTAAAGAAATTAATCCCCCAATGTATCGCCAAAAGTTCCTTTTCAATGACTGGCTTATTTAATTCATGCTTATTCAAAGATTTGCTGGCATATGAAATTGGTAAATCTTCTCCGATTTCTCCTTGAGAAAGTACAGCACCTAACGCATAATCAGATGCGTCTGTTGTCAACACAAATGGTTTGTCAAAGTCAGGATATTTTAAAATTGGTTCAAAAGCTAATTGACATTCATCTGTCCAAATAAAGGGTTGTTTTTTCTTAATAAGTTTGTTATTTTTCTTATACCTATAATAATATGGTAATATATACAAAACAATTTTTTTTTTGTTGCTTACTGTTTGCAAAAAATTAATTTAGTTAAAATATAGTGACAATAATTTTGTGGTTATTTGAAATGTTTTTTAACAATTAAATTAGCCCAATACTTAAATTAGCACGTATAATTTATTTTGAATTTGTAACTTTTAAAATGTAAATTAAATCAATTCGGGTTTATTTACAAATTTTTTTTTTTTTTTTTTATAAAAAAAAAATAGTTAGTAGTTTTGTAGGATGACGATGGTAAGATAAACAGTTTAATATGGAACATTTGAAAAAAGATAACAGACACTTTAGCCATTGTGTGCCCGCCTTACAGCTTCAGCGAACATCATTAACACATCACTGAATTGATCATGGCAATCATCATCATCATCGAAATGATCGGCGCCAATTGTTGGTGCTTCCTCGGCGTTCACAGGTACGATGGCATATTCGTCTGCTCTTTGTATCGCTGTGGTCTCAATGCTTCCCAATGATACTGGCTCAGAGATATAGAATGGTTTCGAGATGCATACCGGTGGTGATGCGGTGTCCAACGTTATAAAGCCCAGAATTTCGCAAGAATCGTCGTCCGAGCCAGTGAGTAGGTCAATAATTTCTTCGTTTCGTAGCGGTTTATTGGCTTTTGCCACTTTTGGCTCGTTAGCCACCTCCTCTGCTATGGACATGGTCGCCTTTGCCATTGCGGCATTTTGTTCGTCATTAAACTCGAGAATTTGCATCTTACTTGGTTCGTGTTCAGTAAAATAATAATGCATGTCGATAATATTTTTCAGGATTTTAATGGTTCCTTTTCAAAGTAAATTTTTGAAAATCCCAGAAATCCCAGAAAATCCCAATTTTTGAAAAGGCAGGATCGCCATATAATATTTTCAATATAATATGTTTTGGTCCTACTCTATTGTTTGGATGTTTAAAGCGGTCCTCCGCTGCCGTTTATGCTTGGCGAAGTCGCCGCAATTAGTGAAATGAAAGATGTTTTTAGTTTAAAGCCAACCTGGCGACCCTTTCAATTTCTTTTCAATTTTCTTCCAATTACATTCAATTCCTAAAAAATATGCTTACATCTACAATTCTATAATACAAAAATCATTTCTACATTCTGATCAATAAAAAATTACCGCTGCCAGAAGGGCATTGGCCGATCGCATTTATTGCCAAAGCCAGGATTCAAATTTCATTCTGCCTCGCGCTGACAGAAATGGAAACGAAGGGAAAAGTGACAAAAGCAAACAAATGTTGGTTTACGTACTATTATGCTGCGCTCCTATTCAGACCAGCAGCGTATGCTATTAATGCAGTTTCAAGTGTTCGCTGCTAGCGGTACTTTTTCGTTTGTATACTCTTGTGGGCTGGTGCGCTACACTGTAGTATATGCATATACACCACACCCTTACCCTTTAGATGAAAATTATTTGGAAAAACGAAAAATGAAATTTTAGTTGTGTAGAAATAATTTTCAAAAAAAAATAAGAAAAGTTATCAAATAAAATATTAGTATGATTGAATTAATTAATATGAAAAGAAATTTAAAAATATATAATGTAAATGTTTACACTAATTTAATTAAAATTAACAAAATTGATTTTAAAAATAAATGAATTCCTTAAAAATATTACAAATTCAGTTAAAATGAACATCTAGGAATAATTAAAAGTATTGTAAAAATAATGATATATAATATTTGGTTTAAAAATTATATATAATGTTAAAAATTGAATATTGTTAAATATAGTCTTTAAAATTAAAAAAATGTAATAATTAATACATGGATATATAAATCTATGTTTCTACGATATATTTTTTCAAGTTAATTTTATGAATTTTCTTAATATGTCCCATAATCTCTACAAGGCAATTTACCCCATCTACTTCTACTACTTTATAAGGTCCATGGTAAGGACTCTGGTTTTTCCTTCTACCACCTAACTTTACTATAACTAAATCTCCTACATCTACGACTAATGGATTTATTTTTGTCTCGCTGTCATTTCTTCTTTTCAATTTAACTCTATTAATAATTTCTTTTGCCTTTTCTATAGATGCCTTCAGCCTGAAACTAACTTCATTCGCGTAAATTTCCATGTTATACACAGGCTCACTTTTCATAATATCATCACTCGGCAAATACGGTAATTTACCAAAAACCAATTCAAACGGCGTGTACTCCGTATCAACATTTGGAGTAGTGTTATACGCAAAAGTGTAAAATGAAACCCACTTGTCCCATTGGTCATCGGCAAATGCAAGCATATATTCGTTAAGTACCCTGTGGTTTCTTTCTACACCACCGATAGTTTCATGATGATATGGTGCCGAAAATACTTGTTGCATTTTTAAATGTTTACAAATGTTGCCCATGAGCTCATTTACAAATTCGGTTCCTTTGTCGGACTTCAGCACTTTAAAAAACAACCGTACTTGAGAATAAATTGATTTACGAGAGTGTGTGCTACAGTGTCTGCATCTTTGGTTTCCATGGGAAATGCCAGAACGAATTTTGTTAATTCACATTGGGCTGTCAAAATATAGCGATAACCATTAGAAATTCTCAATGGTCCCACAGTATCAATTTGAACGATTTCAAAACTTGTGCTTGGCGTCTTTGTGACTATCAACTGTTCCTTTGTATGTCTTATTTGTTTATTTAACGCACACTTTGTGCAACTTGACACCAAATTTTTTACCATTCTGCTCATATTCTTCCAAACAAATCTTTGTTTTAGTTTTAAAATGGTTTTTCTGATTCTGATTCATCTTCTATTCTTTGGTGACTTTTATATATTAATATCTTGACTCCTGAGCGTTTATTCTTTAATCTATCGTGTTGCGACACATTATATAAATTCTTAAACTTTTCCTTTGACCTGTACCGAAATATCATGTCATTTTCGTCTAGCGCTAGCTCTTTAATATTTACTGAATTCATCCTCGATGATAGCTTCTCTAAAGACAAATCGAATTTGTTCAGATTATCACTACGTCGTACCAGTATTAAATTATTTAATATTTCAATTCTTTGGGGACCCCTAATATTCAACTCGCTCTCTATAACAAATTTTAACTTTTTCATATTCTTAACGTCAGAAATGGACGTGCAGTCCCAACAATGAAGTTGTACCGTGCACTGTACAGACTCCGATCGAGAGCTACCTTTCTCTATATCTACGTTTTTCTCTGCAATAGCCTTTGCAGTCATGCCCCTTGTCATTACTAATGTTTTCTTCGCGGACTTATCTTCCGTTTTCGGAATCATTGTTCTTAACAAATCTGAGTCTATTTTTATCCTTGACAATGCGTCAGCGTTTGCATTGATCTTTCCCTGTTTGTAAACAATTTCATAATCATAGTCAGACAGATCTACTCTTATTCTCGTCAGCTTTGAAGATGGATTCTTGTGTGAGAATAAAGAAACTAATGGTCGGTGATCAGTAACCACAATAAATTTGCGTCCAAATAAATATGGTCTAAAGAAATTAATCCCCCAATGTATCGCCAAAAGTTCCTTTTCAATGACTGGCTTATTTAATTCATGCTTATTCAAAGATTTGCTGGCATATGAAATTGGTAAATCTTCTCCGATTTCTCCTTGAGAAAGTACAGCACCTAACGCATAATCAGATGCGTCTGTTGTCAACACAAATGGTTTGTCAAAGTCAGGATATTTTAAAATTGGTTCAAAAGCTAATTGACATTCATCTGTCCAAATAAAGGGTTGTTTTTTCTTAATAAGTTTGTTATTTTTCTTATACCTATAATAATATGGTAATATATATACAAAACAATTTTTTTTTTGTTGCTTACTGTTTGCAAAAAATTAATTTAGTTAAAATATAGTGACAATAATTTTGTGGTTATTTGAAATGTTTTTTAACAATTAAATTAGCCCATTACTTAAATTAGCACGTATAATTTATTTTGAATTTGTAACTTTTAAAATGTAAATTAAATCAATTCGGGTTTATTTACAAATTTTTTTTTTTTTTTTTATAAAAAAAAAATAGTTAGTAGTTTTGTAGGATGACGATGGTAAGATAAACAGTTTAATATGGAACATTTGAAAAAAGATAACAGACACTTTAGCCATTGTGTGCCCGCCTTACAGCTTCAGCGAACATCATTAACACATCACTGAATTGATCATGGCAATCATCATCATCATCGAAATGATCGGCGCCAATTGTTGGTGCTTCCTCGGCGTTCACAGGTACGATGGCATATTCGTCTGCTCTTTGTATCGCTGTGGTCTCAATGCTTCCCAATGATACTGGCTCAGAGATATAGAATGGTTTCGAGATGCATACCGGTGGTGATGCGGTGTCCAACGTTATAAAGCCCAGAATTTCGCAAGAATCGTCGTCCGAGCCAGTGAGTAGGTCAATAATTTCTTCGTTTCGTAGCGGTTTATTGGCTTTTGCCACTTTTGGCTCGTTAGCCACCTCCTCTGCTATGGACATGGTCGCCTTTGCCATTGCGGCATTTTGTTCGTCATTAAACTCGAGAATTTGCATCTTACTTGGTTCGTGTTCAGTAAAATAATAATGCATGTCGATAATATTTTTCAGGATTTTAATGGTTCCTTTTCAAAGTAAATTTTTGAAAATCCCAGAAATCCCAGAAAATCCCAATTTTTGAAAAGGCAGGATCGCCATATAATATTTTCAATATAATATGTTTTGGTCCTACTCTATTGTTTGGATGTTTAAAGCGGTCCTCCGCTGCCGTTTATGCTTGGCGAAGTCGCCGCAATTAGTGAAATGAAAGATGTTTTTAGTTTAAAGCCAACCTGGCGACCCTTTCAATTTCTTTTCAATTTTCTTCCAATTACATTCAATTCCTAAAAAATATGCTTACATCTACAATTCTATAATACAAAAATCATTTCTACATTCTGATCAATAAAAAATTACCGCTGCCAGAAGGGCATTGGCCGATCGCATTTATTGCCAAAGCCAGGATTCAAATTTCATTCTGCCTCGCGCTGACAGAAATGCAAACGAAGGGAAAAGTGACAAAAGCAAACAAATGTTGGTTTACGTACTATTATGCTGCGCTCCTGTTCAGGCCAGCAGCGTATGCTATTAATGCAGTTTCAAGTGTTCGCTGCTAGCGGTACTTTTTCGTTTGTATACTCTTGTGGGCTGGTGCGCTACACTGTAGTATATGCATATACACCACATAGGTGCTTAAACCTAGATATACCTTCCTTTGAAATGAGGAATTTAACGTTGATTTGGATTTGTGACGTCGCTTAAATTGCCGATGCTTGTGTACGAAAAATGAGCACTGCTAGTGTGAGACTGGTGTCCTTGAATTAGGATGTTATTATGTTTAATAACACATTGTGGTTGGTGAATAGATGTATCTCGCATGAACAGATCTCGGCACCTTTGTTGCATATTGATTGTATTTTGTCACATGAATACGTATCTATACTCATCAGTGTACAAGATTGAAGAAGTTGGGCAGTCATTGGAAAATATTGGTCCCTGTGTGTATTGACTGCGATGATCTCGTTACAGGTTTTGACCGAAACCATACTATTGTTCACTACTGTAGGTATCGGGAACATTTTGTATAATTCGAAACGCTCTTCGCTGCATATCGGTATTGTTACTCGAAATACTATATGGTTTTCAGTTACCCCTCCTTGGATCGTCATGATCTGATACAAATGTAAAGAGTCAGCTGGTAGTCGGAGGAGTGGTGGTAGGTGATTGCGGATTGCAACCAACTCTTCTTGCAATTGCTGTGGTGATAGTACACTTGGACTGATCTTGCCATGATGAGTGTCAGGGAGTACGTCCAATATTGAGGCTTGTATTCGTTGCAAATTTGAAGACATTATTGTATGCTGGAGTGATAGCGAGAAAATCCTTTCAAATATTGTATGTTGAGAAGTTTCACCATGGATTCTGTTTATGATTTCAGTAATCTGGTTGTCAAGGTGATTGAATTTGGTTTGCATTGACAATTGGTCGCCTTTGATAATATTGATGGTCGAATCAATTGCTGACGTTTGATTTTTCAGTAACTGTTGGAGGTAGCTTTCGTTCTCCTTGACCATGTCGATCGTATCTGATAGTTGATCAGCGTATTTTGAGTCAAGGATTCCAAACAACGAATTGGCTATGTTTCCTCTTTTTTCCCGCTTGGCTGTTAGAAAACTGTTATCCAGCTTCAGTTGATCTCTCAAATGTTCAAGGTGGGTTACCACATTCGTGCAAGTACTTTTTTGATTTATTTCTAGGCACAAATGTCGTAGAGCCGCTGTGCCATTGGAAAATGCTGATAGTTCATTTCAATATGGGCCTAATTCCTATTAGATAATCAACTTCCATTTTGTGCGAGAGATTAATGCTGAACCGATGCCTTCGGAATGTATACCAGATTCAGGTTTGAATTCGATGATTTCAATATTTGTTGCCATTATAATGGGCAATGCCAGCATTATCACTAGTAGTCCGGTAGCCAAGTTGAACGATGACGTTTTCCGCCTTTTGTGTACTGTTTCTTCTGACTGATGTGGGCGATTGTCGTGAGTCTAACGGGAGTAGTCCGAGGTTGTGCTGATATTTTTGCATTGCTGTCTTCCTCATGTTCATTGACTGGTAGTGGTGCCAGTCTATCAATTGCTCTTCGTGAGACGTTTTTTGCTGTACGAACGTCGGCAATTCTGGCATGACCATCCGCACCTCGAATTATATTAATTACTCGTCCCAATGGCCACTTTAATGGAGGCTGATTATCTTCCTTTATTATAACCATTGTTCCTGGCTTGACATTTTGTGATTCTTCCTTCCATTTGTAGCGGTGCTGTAAGGTATTCAAATATTCCATGGACCATCTCCTCCAAAATTCCGTTCTGAGCTGCATCACAAGCTTCCACCTCGTGGGGAGTTTAATGTTCGGTTGTTGAGCATGACTATCTATTGAATATGTTAATGGCTCACCGATGAGGAAGTGAGCAGGTGTGAGCACTTGGAGGTCATTTGGGTCAGACGACATGGGAGTGAGAGGTCTGGAGTTTAAAATGCGTTCTGCTTCGGCAAGAACTGTCCCCATTTCTTCGTAAGTAAGATTAGCTGATGCCAAAGATTTTTGTAGCAATCCCTTTGCTGACTTTACTGCCGCTTCCCATAACCCACCAAAGTGTGGTGCTCGTGGTGGAATACAAGCGAATTCGATGTCCCTTTTGCTGCATTCGTTGCTTTTTGCTCTGTTGCATGGTCATCGTGAATTTTGTGGTGAATTTCCCTGAACTGGTTCTTCGCTCCCACAAAATTGGTGGCATTGTCGCAGTATAGGGTCTTGCAATGTCCACGGCGAGCTATGAAACGTTTAAGAGCTCCTATAAAGGCTTCAGTTGTCAGATCACTTACTAGCTCCATGTGCACGGCCTTGGTGGCAAAACAGCAAAATACGGCTACATATGCTTTCATCGTGTCCACACAGGGCCAAAGAAGTCCACTCCCGAGATGACAAACGGTCTGGCTGGTTGTACCCTTGTTTCTGGTAAATTACCCATCACTTGGCTTAGCAACCTTCGTCGCGCTCGGAAACATTGAACGCAATTTTGAATGACGGAGCGAGCCAAGGTTTTCATTTTGATTGGCCAAAATCTTTGTCTCACGATCGCTGTGAGTGTTTGAGGACCAGCATGCAGGTGCTCCCTATGCAAATCAGTCATTTTTTCAAATATGTCTTTGGATTGGCGGTTTTCAACAGATACAGATGTAGATGATACAGCTGAAGTTGTCTGCTGCATAACTTCTAAGAGACATTGGTCACTAGGAGGTTGCAGTAGCCAATTTGTCGCAGGTTTGTGTAAGCATGTAGGTTGCGATGCTGTAGTTGGCGTTGTCTGTTGCCTAACTTCCAAAAAGCATCGGTCACGAGGAGGTTGAAGTGGCCAACTTGTCACAGCTTTGTATAGGTATGTCGGACTGAATAGCAAAAACATATTGTCCACTAGCTTGGCTGGTTGTAAGCCTCTTGATATGAGGTCGGCTGGATTGTCTTGAGATGGTACATGGCGCCATTGTTATCCGATTGGCAATGAAGGTGTGATAATTCGATGAATTCGCGTGGATCCATCCCAACACTGCCGTGAGGTCGGTCCAAAAATATGTGGTGACTCCTTTGTATATCGAACTATCGTTGAGCTTCAGCATCAGTTCTACTGCGAGTTTTGCAGCGCATAACTCTAATCTTGGAAACGTTATTAGCTTTGTGGGGGCAACACGTGATTTTGCACAAAGAAACCGAATTATCACGATATCGTGAGCTTGCGTCGTCCTCATGAAGGCCACGGCTCCGTAAGCGTGCTCTGATGCATCGGCAAAAATATGGACTTGTGGATTGTTGGGCTTGGTGTTGCCAAAGACATGCCGAGGTACGCTGATAGTTTGTAACAGTAGTAAGTCTTTCTTGAAGGCCAACCAGGTGTTGTGCAATGGAGATGGGAGTTCCGTATCCCAGTCGATTTTTAGTTTCCATAGTTCTTGCAGAAATATTTTCGCAGTAGTCGTGACTGGAGCGATGAAACCAAGGGGATCATAAATTCTGGATATATCGGCTAACGCTGTACGTTTGGTGATCTTCCCAGTACTTATTTCTCCAATTTTGATTTTAAAATCGTCGTTCGAGGGATTCCATGTCAATCCCATTGTCTTGATGGTGTCGTTGTGCGTCTCCCCGATTTCCACTTTGACTTCGCGATCAGCTAGTGGGATGTCTTCAAGTAACTTTGGGTGGTTCGCGCACCACTTTCTCAACTTGAAACCTGCAGACTGTAACATGAAGCGTAGTTGTTGCTGTATTTCACGTGCAGTGGGTAGATGATCAGATCCACTCTGCACGTCGCACAGTGATTTGTCTCCATATGAGCTTGGGACAAAAATCGAAGGAGTATTCTGAATTAATTGAAACTAAGTTTCTAAATGTATTTTGGCCCGCTGATTTCAAAAATGTAATCGGTTTTTCTGTAACCCTTATAGTTTTTCCAGAATTGTATGCTTGATTTTCTTATTTAATTATTATGCATATAATACAACTCTACAATTATATTTCGCAAAAGGTTTCTTAGCTTTAATAACGGATTCTAGTGGTTCTTGATTAGCTGATTTCAAATTTGGTAACCGTTTTTGGCTAGCAGTTGTAGTTTAGCAGGTACATTAATGCAAAAACATTAAAAAATCTTTTTAAAAAATTTAATATTATAACTATTGAAAAGAGCAATACATTTTTATAATCTTGAATACTTTGTAAAGAAAAATGTATATTCTACTATATTATATTATGTATATTCTACTATTAGGGGTATTCACGGTCTGGTGTACTTGATAGTGTACTTTTATCGAAGTGACGGATTCACTTTTACCATAAATTTTACCTGTATTCTCAATTTTAATAATTCTGGCACATTGTACCCTGTTCCACAGTTTATCAATTTCGTTTGCTCTCGAATTGAGTTTGATGTTTATCCCTAAGAAATCAATTAAAAATTTATATTCTTAAATTTCACAATAATTTATTCAGAATCGTTAGAACTATCACAATCTTCGCTCACTAAGAAATTTATACTATCCTCAATTCCTTCACTGATATTATCGTTTTCAAATACTATATATTTTTTTATATCTTTTATATTTTTTTATTTGTTTAACATGTGCATTGCTTGGTAAAGTAACAAACCCCAAGAAATCCTGAAAAATCTGGAGAACCCGCGATTGCCAAAACCATTCGGTATTGACCGCTTTAGTCAATACGAAGAAGAGGGAAGAGTAAAATAGAGAAAAATTAAATGACATTGGATAAACAATATTTCAATTGAGCTTTTAGTTACTATACATACATTAATATCAATATATTAATAAAAATACATACATTCATCACATTTTACCATTTTATTTACATTATGAACTTTTCAAAATTTTTTTTTGATATAAAATTGTCATTTTAGGCATTTACAAAAAAACATTTTTTTCAAAAAGTTGGTAAAAAATGGTGAATTTCTTTTTTTTTTCGGAAAGAAAACACATTAAACTTTAAAACAAAAAAAAAAATGTTTAGTAACTTTTACGCACTTTTTTTTTACAATCCATAATTTGTTGGGTTTTTTTTTGTTTTTTACTTGAAAAACTTTTTTTTTCATGGTACTCACAAATTTTTACATCGAAGTTTAAAGACAACTATTTTATTTTTCATTTTTTAATACAACAATAACATTTATAAAAAAGTAAGGTTTGTATCATTCTTGCCAAAAATACCTTTTTGGCAATTTTTTTCGCCAAGCTATCAAAAATAAATTTTTTTCTTCCAGCATTTGTTATCAAATTTCCCTAATTTGACAATACTCCACGGACGTCAAAAAAATTTTAATCAAATAAAGAAGTTCATATTCTTTTTAGTCAATGTATTACCTTTCCAAAAATACCATATTTTATATAATTGATGACATCAAACTTTCTGAATTTTGTCTATGGGACAAATCACTGTGCGACGTCCTCTTCTAGTAGTGAAATCGAAGAACCTTCATCGAACATGGCATATATCGACAAGCTGCTATACGGACCAGATAAATTCAACAGCAATATTTTAAACAGGCTGGACTGATTCTTTTGTCGACAATTCAGAATATGTTCAGATGTTTCTTCAGGTGCTGCTACTGGCGCTGACGGCTGGAATTCTTGGTGCAAAAGTGGATGGTGCATTCGTCCGCAATCGTTGACACCACGTGATTTCCTTTGGCGACTATTTGTCAAATTATGACCCTTTCGCAGACATCCAAAACATAGTCGCTGTCGCTTGATTGTCAACCATTTGTCGTTAGTGCTGAGCGATTTGAATTGGCGGCATTCGTTCAACTTGTGAGCTTGGCTTCATTGTACACAAGACATTTGTTGCGGCTGTTGTTGTTGTAGCGACGGTTGATGTTGCGACGACTGTTGTTGCGATGACGGTTTTTGCGAAGACGGTTGTTGTTGTTGCTCGCAGACTAGCACTTCTTTATTATATAAAATTCGACGTGTGGCACCTCCACTAGGCGTAGTTTGACGATTGACGTTGTTTAATTGTGTATTCTGACGATGAGGCATAGGTTGATTGTAACGCAAAGAAGAATCTGCAACTCCAGGCATAAGCGCTACGACTTTGGCGAGTTCACTAAGCCATTCGGAAAATATTCCCACACTAGGAAACGCAGAAATATTGGCTGTGTGCTTACTCCACTCATACTGTTTTGATGCTGGCAATTTTCCAATAAGCTGGTGCAGCAATGTGGGATTCATTAGATGCTGCTCACAATTGGCAGACTTAAAGAAGGCGGCGATGTTGCGTACTCGATTGGAAAAGCTCTAAATTTGATGCAATCGGTTTTCGTGAAGTGTAGGGAATTGTTGCACCTTCTGCAACTGCGACCTTATTAGTAAATCTGGTCGTCCAAAATTGAATTCCAATTCCTTTATAATGTTTGGAACGTCGTCAGGGTATATCATAAGAGATGTGACCGCATGTCAGGCATTTCCCTGCAAAGCTCTGTGCAATCGCATTAGATACTGTCGATTGCTGTAGTTGAATTCGTTGGTGGTGTCTCTGTAATTCGCCAGAAATAGAGGCCAATCTTCAGGGTTTCCATCAATGGACGGCAATGGATACAATTTGTTGGTGAAATTTTCCATAAAGGACTGCACAACATTGTATGTTGTTGATGATTGGTATGGCTGTTGAAGCAGCGGCGTTGATGTATGCGGCGGCGGCGGATACAAAGTGGCATTTTCCGACGACTGACAATGCACAGAAGATGACGCCGGCTGCGACGGATGAAGATACGAAGTTGCATTTTGCGACGGCTGACAATGCGCAGAATTTGACTGCCGAACGGTGTAAGCTGCATTTCGCGACGGTTGAAAATGCGCAGAGTTTGACGGCTGAACGGTGTAAACTGCATTTTGCGACGGTTGAAAATGCGCAAATGATGATGGCTGACAATGCACAGAAGATGACGGCTGAACTGTGTAAGCTGCATTTTGCGACGGTTGGCGCAGAATTGGACGACTGAACTGTCGATGACGGCGGCAGAGACAGATAACGATACGAAGGTGCATTTTGCGATGGTTGAAAATGCACAGAAGATGACGGCTGAACTGTTGATGACGGCTGCGATTGTGGAAGCAATGGCGCTCCGATTTGTGATTTCTGCAAATGCTCTAATTGCGACTTCGACTGATTAGATTCATTTTCAAGAAGGCTAGCTGAATTCGCTTCCACCTTTTGGCGCAGTTGTTGGACTTCCACTTGACTACGATTTGTTTCATTACGTAGTTCGGTAACGCCCTCTCGCAGTAGATTGATGGTGGCGATTAACTGCGTAAATTGTCCATTTGTTATTTTTGGTTGACTCTGAGCAACCATTGTTTCATCAGGATCTACTGCCTCCATTTCTTCGTTCGTCTCGTCCAAATCGGGATCCGAATTTCCCCCTTTATTCTCGTTGCTCATATTTTGTTTTTTAGCTTTTGATCTTGTAAGCATTACATTTATTCGCTGTGTTTTTTAACCAAGCAAAGATAGCGGCAGTCGGTCAAGCTCAAAGTGGATTTTTCACCGAAATTCGTGGAAATTTCGCAATAACGTCTGAAAGAAAATGGCGACGGCTTTCAGATGGCACGAGCAGCAATTTTCGAGATAATATGCGGCGTCGGTTGCCCTCGTTTCCAGAACAATTTGGTAAACTTTATGTCGACTGAATACTATTGAAAAACAAAACCTCGATCGCTTTAATATTTAATTGACTTTATTTGTAATTCAATGTCTAAGTTTGGCATGGGGTTGTTACAAAATTGATTTCCTTTCGCCGAGTGCTAAAATCTAACTTCCGAAAATGTAGAAGAGAAGAATTGTCAAAATTGAGTTGAGCTGTGTTTAATTGACATCTGATTCAGTGATGAGAAGCGTTTAACGACAACAAGAATATTCTAATTTGGACCTCACAAAAGCGTGTAAGGATCCGTAAAATCCGAACTATTACGACGCACAAAAGCCAAAAGAGAATAAGCTTTAGGAATAATGTAATTCACAAAAAATTTACTTAACCGTCTTCAATGTCGTATTTGAAATTTTATAGGTGGAAATAGGTACAAAATTTGATTTCGAAAACGAAACATGAAACAAAATTATTTAACTCTAACTGCAACTCAAAAACATCATTAGGATTGGCAATTTTTGAAAAGTTTTTTAAATCATCCGCATATAATAAAAATGTAGCCTTTGAAAATCAAACACTAACGTCATTAATAAACAAAATAAAAAGTAAAGGGCCCTGCGGAACTCCAGAGGAGGCAAAAAAATTGTAAGATGTATAACAAGAACAAAATAACGTCTACCAGAGAGATAGCACTTAATCCATCTAAGAAAACTAGAATGGAAACCTATCTTTCCCAGTTTAGCAATAAGGATGCTATGAGAAACCTTATCAAAAGCTTTTGACAAATCAGTGTAAATGACATCAACCGGTAATAATATAAATGCTTTTAAATTCAACTTTTCATACGCTAGAAACATTTCATCTTTCAAATTATCTGTTCCTGCAGAATTGTTTGATGAGATTGTTAATACAAATTTTTGGCCGGATAAAACTTTAGTTCGCGAATTTGTTTATAAAGAAAAATCAAATCTAGTAAATCCCGTTCAACTTCCTCAAAGAAAATTAAATTCTAATCAAAAAAACCAAATAAAATCCCGAATAATGTTGTTTGTCTTCTGTACCAAAGTGTTCTTCTGTATAAAAGTTTCGATTGTAGTCATAATGTCTTGGTATTTATCGAAACCTGGCTTAAACCAAATATTTTTGATTCAGAAATTCTGTGAGCTGGGTATCAAATTTTTCGGAGGGATCGTAAATGCAGGACTCATTGCAGTAAAAACCTTTTTTCATCTGAGGAAATCTACTTTCAGATGTCTCTGACTTGGAATTTATTTGAATTCGAGTTTTTAGTATCGATATTTTCGATACTTGCTCGTATATCCCACCGAATTCCGATATTACCGTTTATCTAAGACATGTGTCGCATATATCATTGGTTTACTCAAATGTTAAACCTGCCGATTCCATTGTTGTTTTTGTAGACTTTAATTTACCGAATATATCTTGGAATTTTTGTAGCGATTCAAACCAGTATTCTTCTCGTGACTGTTTGAATGACTTTCTGGATTCATTTTCAGATATGAGTTTACAACAAGTAAAAGGGATTGCAAATAAGAATAGTAGAATTTTGGATTTAATTTATGTTGACGACTTTTCGAAGTTTTAAGTGAAACGCTGTTATGCTTTTGCATGTCCAGAAGATAACCATCACCCAACACTTGAATTTTCTTTCGAATTTGTTCAAAACAACTTAGAACCAGTTTCTACACCGTTGAAGTAATTTTTTTGCTTCAAGAATACAAATTTTGTTAAAATGAACCAAGCCTTATCTGAAACTAGTTGGAACATGAACTTTGAAGATGTTGACGACTGTGTATCAATTTTCAATTGTACGCTCAGCAAAATCTTCGAGATATATGTTCCAAAGAACATTAAAAAGAATTCGAATGAACTTGGTGCTGTATGGTCGGGCATTTAAAACATATAAAAGAACTTTAAAATATGCTTTGATGAATATTTGAACGATTTGAAATCCAAAATGAAATACGATTATAAAAATTTTTATAACTTTGTGAATTCAAAAAGAAAAAAAAAATGGTTCAATAATCCTACTGAGATATCTAATATGTTTGCTGACTTTTTCAAAACGACATATTCTGATAATTCTTATGGCAACACATCATATACATAACCCCACTTATAATTCCATTTTCAATCCTGTTATAGAATCTGAAGATGTCTCACAAAACCTATAATCGTTGGAATATTCATATAGTACTGGTCCAGATAATATTCCTAGCTGTATTTTGAAAGTTTGTGCAGAAAATTTATACATTCCACTTTCAAATATATTTAATGCCTCTATTGAAAGAGGTTATTTTCCGAATTCATGGAAAGAGTCATACATTATTCCTCTTTATAAAAGTGGAACCAAATCATTCGTATCTAACTATAGAGGTATTGCTAAACTTAGCGCAATACCAAAGTTATTTGAACAAGTTGTCGCAAAGCAATTGGTTCACTCGGTCACAACATTAATATCTCCTTCACAGCATGGTTTTCTGAGAGGTAGATCAACATCTACAAATTTATTGGAATTTTCTACATAAACAATAAAGAGATTTTCAAAGAATCTTCAAACAGATGTCATATATACTGATTTTAGTAAAGCTTTCGATAAAGTTAATCATTATCTGTTGATTGAAAAGCTTAAAAGATATGGATTCCCAGATCTTCTTTTAAAATGGGTAGAATCGTATCTGACAAATCGGAAGCAACAGGTGTTATTCGAATCAACAAAATCAAAAACTATAGATGTCACCTCCGGAAATTTTCTAAACTAATTTGGGGTCGCTAAACACGAAAATCATAATTATTTTTTTTTCCTTGGGGCCGTTTGCGAAATTTTCGAAATTTGGGGTTATGGCTCCACTTACGTGAGAATATTTCCAGAACGATAATTTTGATTGAAGGTAACCTTTTACCATTGCAAAGATATTATAAATACGCATCCAACAATTATAAGGTGATTCTGATTAAAAATGACAGAGTTATCGGTGCCGGAAGTTGGAGTTTACTACCATTTTTGACCATTTTTCAGATCAAAGTAAAATAAAATGATTTTTTGCGGACAGAAGTAATTGCTTTTAAGCGCCGCAGGAGAAATCACCCAAAAATTTGGAAGAGCCGCTAAAATCTTTTTTTTATGTGCAAAATTTTTGGGCCATTTTTAATTTTTATTTTTGGGCGATTTTTCATTTCGAATTCTATTTTTCCTTTTTAATTTTTGGGGTATTTTTCATTTTGGATTTTGGGGGATTTTTCTTTGGGTGATATTTCCTACAGCCTTTTTTGATAATACTATGCCCAAAAACAGTTGTCTACAAAATTAAAATCAGATTGTTTAAGAATTCCTCATGTTTTTTGTGCTTTGATAACATTAGTTTACAAGTAATTAATCGTTGTTTATAACATTGTGCAAACTAAAGTTTTTAAACTAATTTGGGGTCGCAGAACCCGAAAATCACAATTATTTTTTTTCTCCTTGGGGCCGTTGTCGAATTATTGGCAATTTTCGAAATTTGGGTTGTGGCTCTATATTTCAAGAACGATAATTTCAATTGCAACTAGAGAGTGGACTATCTTCGGCTATACCGAAGCTGAAATACCCCCACACAGTAGGAAGAAGTACCTCGAACGTAAAAAAATGTGGTCTCAAGACCATATTTTGAGCAAATTATAGGTGGTTTTGGAGCCCGGACCATGTCCAAAATCCATTTCTAAAAATTTCCAATCAAATCCACCAAAAAAAAAAATTGGTCTCAAGACCCCATTTAGACCCTTATATATGTGGCTTCGGGACCTCGGACCATGTCAAAAATACGTTTCTAAACATTTCCAATCGAATACAACAATACAAATTTTTTACCTTTTTTGTCGGTGTATGGGAGCCACGCCCAGTTTTTATCCGATTTGGCTGATTCTCGAACTTGATCTCAGTATTCACGAGAAAAACATGTACCCAAAGTTTCAAGTCGATATCTCCAAAACTGCGACCGCTATCGTGCGGACGGACAGACGGACAGACGGACATCGCTAAATCGACTCAGGAGGTGATACTGATCAAGAATATATATACTTTTCCATACCGGACACGCCTCCTTATGGGCGTTACAAACGTTGTGACAAAGTGAGTATACCCTGCCACAGTGAGTGTGGGGGTATAAAAAGACTTGAAAAATGTTTACCTTTTTTTTCGGTGTATGGGAGCCACGCCCAGTTTTTATCCGATTTGGCTGATTCTCGAACTTGATCTCAGTATTCAAGAGAAAAACATGTACCCAAAGTTTCAAGTCGATATCTCCAAAACTTCGACCGCTATCGTGCGGACGGACAGACGGGCAGACAGACGGACATCGCTAAATTGACTCCGGCGATGATGCTGATCAAGAATATATATACTTTTCCATACCGGACACGCCTCCTTATGGGCGTTACAAACGTTGTGACGAAGTGAGTATACCCTGCCACAGTGAGTGTGGGGGTATAATGATTTTTTGCAGAAGTAATTGTAAAAAAAAATGTTTTATTTTTTCTATCAATAGGGCATTTCATTGTGCAACTTCTGCCCCCGATCCGGGCGCAGTCTGATAAAATTGGTCAAAGTTATTAAGGATTTAGTGAAAAAGGATATCTTCGCTGTAATCCGAATCAGAACCTACCTCCATACGAAAATCGTTTAAAACTCTTGGACATCCCTACTCGAAAAAATAGAAGAACGATGCTTAATGTAACATTATTGATTAAATTGATAAATAGCTCTCTGAATTCTACATTTTTGCTTCAAGAAATTGATTTTAATATTCCAACCTTTCAGTCCTTTGATATTAAGTATGTGCCGTTCTAATTACGCGCAGAATGAACCTTTTCGTTGTATTTGTAGCGATTTTAATAGCCTGTATTCTGTCTTTGACCTGTCAGATTCACTTAAAAAAACTTTTATTTTAAATGCACTTGATCACACTTAAGGCCTTTGTTGCTCTTTGAGTTTTTGGACCGCTTAGGGTCTAACGAAATGACAGGGTTGCCAAACTCCACGAAGATCGGCATGGTCGATTTATGAAAGTGTTGTATTTTTGTTGTACTTTGTATTTATATTTCAGCAGAATTTTGTTAAAACAAAATATTTAGCTGAATTCACATTCTTTCCGTTACTGTTTACTTAACTGTTCTATTTGTATTTGATTTTTTATATTTCGTATAAAAAAATAAAATACTTAAATTAATATTTGGAATCTTTGTCACGTAAATTAACTGTTTTGATTGTTGTGTCTTTGTATTTTTGTTATGTCTAATATCGTAAAGTAGAGAAAAACTAGAGCTTCGGCTATACCGAAGCTGAAATACCCCCACACAGTAGGAAGAAGGACCTCGAACATAAAATTATGTGGTCTCAAGACCCCACTTTGAGACACCTATAAATAGTTTTGGAGCCCGGACCATGTCCAAAATCCGTTTCTAAAAATTTCCAATCAAATCGACCAAAAAAAAAAAATTGGTCTCAAGACCCCATTTTGACCCTTATATATGTGGTTTTTGAATCTCGGACCATGTCAAAAATACGTTTCTAAACATTTCCAATCGAATGCAGCAATAAAAAAGACTTGAAAAATGTTTACCTTTTTTTTCGGTGTATGGGAGCCATGCCCAGTTTTTGTCCGATTTGGCTGATTCTCGAACTTGTTCTCAGTATTCACGAGAAAAACATGTACCCAAAGTTTCAAGTCGATATCTCCAAAACTGCGACCGCTATCGTGCGGACGGACAGACGGACAGACGGACGGACAGACAGACGGACATCGCTAAATCGACTCAGGAGGTGCTGCTGATCAAGAATATATATACTCTTCCATACCGGACACGCCTCCTTATGGGCGTTACAAACGTTGTGACAAAGTTAGTATACCCTGCCACAGTGAGGGTGGGGGTATAATTATATTAGATCAAATTCATATTCGTCGCATGAATTCTGATGCTTCATAATATTTTCTTTTAATTCTATTGTTTATTATCACGTTAATCTTATATTATGTTATGTTTGGAAGAATTATCTCTTGCATTCATAGCCTAATTCGTGTTTTATTAATATGCGTTTTATCAGCTGATGATTTAAATCTGTAGCTGAAACGAATTTCAAGATATGTTTACCCGCGATCGGTTGCACAGCGTAATGCGGATTACGACTGTTCGGTCACCAAATTCGTGCGTCATGTGGATGTGCCCTTCGGTCGGTTGGGCGGGTAAGTGGGACCGTTTGGATTCGTCGTTAAAAAAAAAAAATGCAGACCAAGTTCAAAAGTCGAAATACAATATTGATTAAACACAGCCAAGTTAGTTACTGTTGAACGCCCAGCAACAAAACCATGTTGATACGGACAAATTATTCTTTTAACGGCAAAGAAACAACTTATATTTGATAATACCTTCGAAAAGTTTTAACAAAGAGGACAACTTGGAAATTAGTCTATAATTTGAGACATCATTCTTATTGCCGCTTTTAAATACAGGTGTAATAGAAGCAATCTTGAAATTGTCAATAAATACTCCACCAAGTAAAGATTTATTAAAAATTTCTTTAAACGGAAGACAAAGTGGGAACATACATTTTTTAATTAGATATGCCGACAACGCATCAACATCAGTTTTGCACAAATTTTTTAATTTAACAATACCTGTCAAAATATCTTCATCAGTAAGAATCAAAGAACGAAATCTACTGTTGATTCAATGTTATTGAAAATAGAATCATCTACAACAACTGAAGGTTCAAAGTTTAAAACGAAAAATCTGCAGATTGAAACATGATTACAATCAATTACAGATTGATACAATCAAATAAAATTTGATTACAATCAAATAAAATTAAATTTTTACACACAAAAAAATCAATGCGTCTGTTTTGCTTTTATTTATTTTTATATACTTGTAGTACCACAGCAAAATATCACACCCAAATTGTCCCGACGAGAGCATAGCCAAATATGGCAACCCTACACTGAGGGAAAAAAATAGTGAATAGTGTGGAAATATTAGAACTAAATATGGAATTATTAAATTTTTTTATTAATTAAAATTGCAAAAAAATTTTTTTTTTTCTGCACTTTTTTTAAGTTATTTTTTTTTTACTTTATTTAGTTTTTTTATTTGCCATTTCCTTGGAAACATGTGTAACAACTTTTCCACAAATTCAGTTTTGCCGGAATTCGAACCGAGAACCTCTGGAGTTTGGAGTGCGCTCTAACCGACTAGTCCATTTCCGGCATTTTTCACAAGCGTCTAAATGTTTGTATATTGCTCAGCAAATCTTATAAATTGAAGTTTTCAAATCAAAAAATAGAAATTTCAATTCCTCAGCAAGCGTTGATTTTTTTTCTTCTGAAGTTTTCGAATCTAAAAATAGAAACTCACAAAAAAAACGTTGTTTATTTTCTGCTTCATATATATTTGAGTTTAGACACTGAAAATTTGAGCCTGTGATGGATCAGTGTGAATTTCTTATTTCCAATTTGCAGAGGTCGTAGGTTCAAGACTGGCTGGCGGCAATGACATTTTATATTTATCGAAAACATTTAAATACGCGCGTATTGAATTTCTATATGAGATACTGATTTCCAAATATTAAAATATTCAAATAACATTTAAATACAAAATATTTAATTGTACTATGCGTTTGTTCGCTCATTGTAGTTAATTGGTTATTTAAAAAAAAACGATTTTGCGGATTTTTATCGCGAACTTTATGTTTTTTTACGCAAAGTTAAAACTGACTTTAACTACCGGCCAGTGACTTACAGTCACATCTAAATCTATGTTCACATAATTGGTTATGTGGGATCAACTTTTGGCTGGAGAATGAAACTTTGTATGTTGCTTTTGTAGAGATTATCAATAAACAAATCGTCATCATTATGTTTGGACCAATAAGGGAATATCGTTTAAGTTGGGACGCCATATAAGATAGGACAGCTGCATTGAACTGACGAAGTTATTACTGTTTAGAAGCTAACGTTCCATGTGATACCAAGCATTGACGCACCCCGGATTTTTTTTCGGGGGGGGGGGGTTCAAAAATTGTTTAATTTAGAAAAGTATCATATTGATATTCTTACTAAATTTATTAACTACATTGAATTGGATAAGTTAGCATCTAGTGAGTAGAGAATTAAATGCAGAAGGTTTTTGTCAATTCCTAGCTTTCTTTCTTGCACCCCATCGCATTAGATTCTGTCGATTGCTGTAGTTGAATTCGTTGGTGGTGTCTCTGTAATTCGCCAGAAATAGAGGCCAATCTTCAGGGTTTCCATCAATGGACGGCAATGGATACAATTTGTTGGTGAAATTTTCCATAAAGGACTGCACAACATTGTATGTTGTTGATGATTGGTATGGCTGTTGAAGCAGCGGCGTTGATGTATGCGGCGGCGGCGGATACAAAGTGGCATTTTCCGACGACTGACAATGCACAGAAGATGACGCCGGCTGCGACGGATGAAGATACGAAGTTGCATTTTGCGACGGCTGACAATGCGCAGAATTTGACTGCCGAACGGTGTAAGCTGCATTTCGCGACGGTTGAAAATGCGCAGAGTTTGACGGCTGAACGGTGTAAACTGCATTTTGCGACGGTTGAAAATGCGCAAATGATGATGGCTGACAATGCACAGAAGATGACGGCTGAACTGTGTAAGCTGCATTTTGCGACGGTTGGCGCAGAATTGGACGACTGAACTGTCGATGACGGCGGCAGAGACAGATAACGATACGAAGGTGCATTTTGCGATGGTTGAAAATGCACAGAAGATGACGGCTGAACTGTTGATGACGGCTGCGATTGTGGAAGCAATGGCGCTCCGATTTGTGATTTCTGCAAATGCTCTAATTGCGACTTCGACTGATTAGATTCATTTTCAAGAAGGCTAGCTGAATTCGCTTCCACCTTTTGGCGCAGTTGTTGGACTTCCACTTGACTACGATTTGTTTCATTACGTAGTTCGGTAACGCCCTCTCGCAGTAGATTGATGGTGGCGATTAACTGCGTAAATTGTCCATTTGTTATTTTTGGTTGACTCTGAGCAACCATTGTTTCATCAGGATCTACTGCCTCCATTTCTTCGTTCGTCTCGTCCAAATCGGGATCCGAATTTCCCCCTTTATTCTCGTTGCTCATATTTTGTTTTTTAGCTTTTGATCTTGTAAGCATTACATTTATTCGCTGAGTTTTTTAACCAAGCAAAGATAGCGGCTGTCGGTCAAGCTCAAAGTGGATTTTTCACCGAAATTCGTGGAAATTTCGCAATAACGTCTGAAAGAAAATGTGCGGCGTCGGTTGCCCTCGTTTCCAGAACAATTAGGTAAACTTTATGTCGACTGAATACTATTGAAAAACAAAACCTCGATCGCTTTAATATTTAATTGACTTTATTTGTAATTCAATGTCTAAGTTTGGCATGGGGTTGTTACAAAATTGATTTTCTTTCGCCGAGTGCTAAAATCTAACTTCCGAAAATGTAGAAGAGAAGAATTGTCAAAATTGAGTTGAGCTGTGTTTAATTGACATCTGATTCAGTGATGAGAAGCGTTTAACGACAACAAGAATATTCTAATTTGGACCTCACAAAAGAATTGAATAAAAGCTTAAGCGTGTAAGGATCCGTAAAATCCGAACTATTACGACGCACAAAAGCCAAAAGAGAATAAGCTTTAGGAATAATGTAATTCACAAATGTAAACCCAGAATCAAAAAGAACACCCAAGTCTAAAATTTACTTAACCGTCTTCAATGTCGTATTTGAAATTTTATAGGTGGAAATAGGTACAAAATTTGATTTCGAAAACGAAACATGAAACAAAATTATTTAACTCTAACTGCAACTCAAAAACATCATTAGGATTGGCAATTTTTGAAAAGTTTTTTAAATCATCCGCATATAATAAAAATGTAGCCTTTGAAAATCAAACACTAACGTCATTAATAAACAAAATAAAAAGTAAAGGGCCCTGCGGAACTCCAGAGGAGGTAAAAAAAAATTTAAGATGTATAACAAGAACAAAAGAACGTCTACCAGAGAGATAGCACTTAATCCATCTAAGAAAACTAGAATGGAAACCTATCTTTCCCAGTTTAGCAATAAGGATGCTATGAGAAACCTTATCAAAAGCTTTTGACAAATCAGTGTAAATAACATCAACCGGTAATAATATAAATGCTTTTAAATTCAACTTTTCATACGCTAGAAACATTTCATCTTTCAAATTATCTGTTCCTGCAGAATTGTTTGATGAGATTGTTAATACAAATTTTTGGCCGGATAAAACTTTAGTTCGCGAATTTGTTTATAAAGAAAAATCAAATTTAGTAAATCCCGTTCAACTTCCTCAAAGAAAATTAAATTCTAATCAAAAAAACCAAATAAAATCCCGAATAATGTTGTTTGTCTTCTGTACCAAAGTGTTCTTCTGTATAAAAGTTTCGATTGTAGTCATAATGTCTTGGTATTTATCGAAACCTGGCTTAAACCAAATATTTTTGATTCAGAAATTCTGTGAGCTGGGTATCAAATTTTTCGGAGGGATCGTAAATGCAGGACTGATGGCGGAGTCCTCATTGCAGTAAAAACCTTTTTTCATCTGAGGAAATCTACTTTCAGATGTCTCTGACTTGGAATTTATTTGAATTCGAGTTTTTAGTATCGATATTTTCGATACTTGCTCGTATATCCCACCGAATTCCGATATTACCGTTTATCTAAGACATGTGTCGCATATATCATTGGTTTACTCAAATGTTAAACCTGCCGATTCCATTGTTGTTTTTGTAGACTTTAATTTACCGAATATATCTTGGAATTTTTGTAGCGATTCAAACCAGTATTCTTCTCGTGACTGTTTGAATGACTTTCTGGATTCATTTTCAGATATGAGTTTACAACAAGTAAAAGGGATTGCAAATAAGAATAGTAGAATTTTGGATTTAATTTATGTTGACGACTTTTCGAAGTTTTAAGTGAAACGCTGTTATGCTTTTGCATGTCCAGAAGATAACCATCACCCAACACTTGAATTTTCTTTCGAATTTGTTCAAAACAACTTAGAACCAGTTTCTACACCGTTGAAGTAATTTTTTTGCTTCAAGAATACAAATTTTGTTAAAATGAACCAAGTCTTATCTGAAACTAGTTGGAACATGAACTTTGAAGATGTTGACGACTGTGTATCAATTTTCAATTGTACGCTCAGCAAAATCTTCGAGATATATGTTCCAAAGAACATTAAAAAGAATTCGAATGAACTTGGTGCTGTATGGTCGGGCATTTAAAACATATAAAAGAACTTTAAAATATGCTTTGATGAATATTTGAACGATTTGAAATCCAAAATGAAATACGATTCTAAAACTTTTTATAACTTTGTGAATTCAAAAAGAAAATACACTGGTTCAACAATCCTACTGAGATATCTAATATGTTTGCTGACTTTTTCAAAACGACATATTCTGATAATACTTATGGCAACACATCATATACATTTAACCCCACTTATAATTCTATTTTCAATCCTGTTATAGAATCTGAAGATGTCTCACAAAACCTATAATCGTTGGAATATTCATATAGTACTGGTCCAGATAATATTCCTAGCTGTATTTTGAAAGTTTGTGCAGAAAATTTATACATTCCACTTTCAAATATATTTAATGCCTCTATTGAAAGAGGTTATTTTCCGAATTCATGGAAAGAGTCATACATTATTCCTCTTTATAAAAGTGGAACCAAATCATTCGTATCTAACTATAGAGGTATTGCTAAACTTAGCGCAATACCAAAGTTATTTGAACAAGTTGTAGCAAAGCAATTGGTTCACTCGGTCACAACATTAATATCTCCTTCACAGCATGGTTTTCTGAGAGGTAGATCAACATCTACAAATTTATTGGAATTTTCTACATAAACAATAAAGAGATTTTCAAAGAATCTTCAAACAGATGTCATATATACTGATTTTAGTAAAGCTTTCGATAAAGTTAATCATTATCTGTTGATTGAAAAGCTTAAAAGATATGGATTCCCAGATCTTCTTTTAAAATGGGTAGAATCGTATCTGACAAATCGGAAGCAACAGGTGTTATTCGAATCATCAACATCAAAAACTATAGATGTCACCTCCGGAGTTCCTCAAGGAAGTCACTTAGGTCCTATTCTGTTTAATCTTTTTATAAATGACCTACCTTCTGTCATTAAACATTCGAATGTACTGTTGTACGCTGATGACGTTAAATTGTTTCTATCCTATGACATCTTAGATCAACATAAGTTGTTACAATCAGATCTGACCAGTACAGCTATCTGGTGCGATCATAACTTAATGGAACTGAACTTGAAAAAATGTAAATTTAGAAGACACCAACTTTCATCGCTGTATCATATAAATAACTGTAATCTAGAAAAGGTTTTTACTTTTGGGGACCTGGGTCTTACTATAGATCCAAAAATTTTCTAAACTAATTTGGGGTCGCTAAACACGAAAATCATAATTATTTTTTTTTTCCTTGGGGCCGTTCGCGAAATATTGCCAATTTTCGAAATTTGGGGTTATGGCTCCACTTACTTGAGAATATTTCCAGAACGATAATTTTGATTGAAGGTAACCTTTTACCATTGCAAAGATATTATAAATACGCATCCAACAATTATAAGGTGATTCTGATTAAAAATGACTGAGTTATCGGTGCCGGAAGTTGGAGTTTACTACCATTTTTGACCATTTTTCAGATCAAAGTAAAATAAAATGATTTTTTGCGGACAGAAGTAATTGCTTTTAAGCGCCGCAGGAGAAATCACCCAAAAATTTGGAAGAGCCGCTAAAATCTTTTTTTATGTGCAAAATTTTTGGGCCATTTTTCATTTTTATTTTTGGGCGATTTTTCATTACGAATTCTATTTTTCCTTTTTTTTTTTGGGTGATTTTTCCTTTTTAATTTTTGGGCTATTTTTCATTTCCTACAGCCTTTTTGTGCTTTTGATAATCAGGGTTACAGGAGGTGTAAAAGTGGTTCGACCCCGCCCATTTTTAGTACGTGATAATACTATGCCCAAAAACAGTTGTCTACAAAATTAAAATCAGATTGTTTAAGAATTCCTCATGTTTTTTGTGCTTTGATAACATTAGTTTACAAGTAATTAATCGTTGTTTATAACATTGTGCAAACTAAAGTTTTTAAACTAATTTGGGGTCGCAGAACCCGAAAATCACAATTATTTTTTTTCTCCTTGGGGCCGTTGTCGAATTATTGGCAATTTTCGAAATTTGGGTTGTGGCTCTATATTTCAAGAACGATAATTTCAATTGCAAATATAATAAAAGATCGGATTAAAATTTACTGAGTTATCGGTGCAAGAAGTTGGATTTTATTACCATTTTTGACCATTTTTCAGATCAAAGTCAAATAAAATGATTTTTTGCAGAAGTAATCGCAAAAAAAAAAGTTTTATTTTTTCATTCAATAGGGCATTTCATTGTGCAACTTCTGCCCCCGATCCGGGCGCAGTCTGATAAAATTGGTCAAAGTTATTAAGGATTTAGTGAAAAAGGATATCTTCGCTGTAATCCGAATCAGAACCTACCTCCATACGAAAATCGTTTAAAACTCTTGGACATCCCTACTCGAAAAAATAGAAGAACGATGCTTAATGTAACATTTTTGATTAAATTGATGAATAGCTCTCTGAATTCTACATTTTTGCTTCAGGAAATTGATTTTAATATTCCAACCTTTCAGTCCTTTGATATTAAGTATGTGCCGTTCTAATTACGCGCAGAATGAACCTTTTCGTTGTATTTGTAGCGATTTTAATAGCCTGTATTCTGTCTTTGACCTGTCAGATTCACTTAATAAAACTTTTATTTTAAATGCACTTGATCACACTTAAGGCCTTTGTTGCTCTTTGAGTTTTTGGACCGCTTAGGGTCTAAGAAAATGACAGGGTTGCCAAACTCCACGAAGATCGGCATGGTCGATTTATGAAAGTGTTGTATTTTTGTTGTACTTTGTATTTATATTTCAGCAGAATTTTGTTAAAACAAAATATTTAGCTGAATTCACATTCTTTCCGTTACTGTTTACTTAACTGTTCTATTTGTATTTGATTTTTTATATTTCGTATAAAAAAATAAAATACTTAAATTAATATTTGGAATCTTTGTCACGTAAATTAACTGTTTTGATTGTCGTTACAAACGTTGTGACAAAGTTAGTATACCCTGCCACAGTGAAGGTGGGGGTATAATTATATTGGATCAAATTCATATTCGTCGCATGAATTCTGATGCTTCATAATATTTTCTTTTAATTCTATTGTTTATTATCACGTTAATCTTATATTATGTTATGTTTGGAAGAATTATCTCTTGCATTCATAGCCTAATTCGTGTTTTATTAATATGCGTTTTATCAGCTGATCATTTAAATCTGTAGCTGAAACGAATTTCAAGATATGTTTACCCGCGATCGGTTGCACAGCGTAATGCGGATTACGGCTTTTCGGTCACCAAATTCGTGCGTCCTGTGGATGTGCCCTTCGGTCGGTTGGGCGGGTAAGTGGGACCGTTTGGATTCGTCGTTAAAAAAAAAAAAATGCAGACCAAGTTCAAAAGTCGAAATACAATATTGATTAAACACAGCCAAGTTAGTTACTGTTGAACGCCCAGCAACAAAACCATGTTGATACGGACAAATTATTCTTTTAACGGCAAAGAAACAACTTATATTTGATAATACCTTCGAAAAGTTTTAACAAAGAGGACAACTTGGAAATTAGTCTATAATTTGAGACATCATTCTTATTGCCGCTTTTAAATACAGGTGTAATAGAAGCAATCTTGAAATTGTCAATAAATACTCCACCAAGTAAAGATTTATTAAAAATTTCTTTAAACGGAAGACAAAGTGGGAACATACATTTTTTAATTAGATATGCCGACAACCCATCAACATCAGTTTTGCACAAATTTTTTAATTTAACAATACCTGTCAAAATATCTTCATCAGTAAGAATCAAAGAACGAAATCTACTGTTGATTCAATGTTATTGAAAATAGAATCATCTACAACAACTGAAGGTTCAAAGTTTAAAACGAAAAATCTGCAGATTGAAACATGATTACAATCAATTACAGATTGATACAATCAAATAAAATTTGATTACAATCAAATAAAATTAAATTTTTACACACAAAAAAATCAATGCGTCTGTTTTGCTTTTATTTATTTTTATATACTTGTAGTACCACAGCAAAATATCACCCCCAAATTGTCCCGACGAGAGCATAGCCAAATATGGCAACCCTACACTGAGGGAAAAAAATAGTGAATAGTGTGGAAATATTAGAACTAAATATGGAAATATTAAATTTTTTTATTAATTGAAATTGCACAAAAAATTTTTTTTTCTGCACTTTTTTTAAGTTATTTTTTTTTTACTTTATTTAATTTTTTTAAATATTTTTTTTTTGATAAAAACGTATGATGTAAGTTTTTTTCATGCAACTGAAGACAAAAACAAGTGAGTAAGTTTCAGTCGGGCAAGCCGACTTATATATACCCTACACCTGCTGGGCCATATTGGATCCGCCATCTTGAATTTTGAAAATGCGACATCAAATTCGAAATCAGCGACCCTAAAAACCCCCCTATACAAAATTTCATACTGTTTTGATGAAATCTTAAAATTTTTAAATTCCGACATCATATTCGAAATCAGCGACCCCGAAAACCCCACTATACAAAATTTCAAACTGTTTTGACGAAATCTTAAAATTTCGACCGCCATATTGGTTCTGCCATCTTGAATTTTTAAATTCCGACATCATATTAAAAATCAGCTACCCCGAAAACACTACTATACAAAATTTCATACTGTTTTGATGAAATCTTAAAATTACGGTAAAAACACGATTTTCACTTATATGGGAGGTAGACGTGGCAGTCGACCGATTCCACCCATTTTCAATACCAACTCCTTCTAGGGCCTAAAAAGGATAAATCCAAAATTTGGGATCCCTAGCTTTCTTCTAGCTCCTGCAATCGTGTTTAGAAGAAAAGAGGACGGACAGACGGTCTGAAGGAGAGGCGGACAGACGGGCAGACGGATAGGGCTAAATCAACTCAGGAGGTGACGCTGATCAAGAATATATCGATACCTTACAGGCAAACAAAAAAACAAATTGTTCAGGAGACAAAAAAAACGTTTCACAGCCGTTCGGTTTTTTTTTTTGATATTTTTTCAAAAACAGCAATGAAAAGGCATTAATTTAATAACTGCTTTGTCAAATTATAAAAAATCGTGCGTATATCCTTAGGTATTGCACTTACGATGTTTTTTCGATCACAGTTTTGAGCAGAAAATATAGAAATTGCACTTACGATTTCGGTGCTTTGGTACAAAATATTGCAAAATGTAAGTTTATTATTGGCAAATTTTAGCTGGTTAATATCATAGTAACAACAAGGCTATTCATTTTAAGTGACAAACCCCTAGGAATCCGTGCAGTTGTGCAGATGTGCAGTTAAAATATGTGACAAAAAGTTTTTCTCTAATCATTGGCCCCCTAGTTTTGTAGTGTACACTTTGAACAGTATCGAATTAAAAATAAAAATTCTTATGTATTTTTGCCTCCTAAACACAATGGCGTTTCCAGTTTTGTCCTAAAAATTCCTTTTCAAACAATATCCATAAAAAATTAATTTTTAAGGATTTTTTCCAAATTAACATTTAAATATAATTCTTATATATTTTGCCCTTCTAAACACAATGGCGTATCCACTTTTGTCCTTAAAGTTCATTTTCAAATTATATCCTTAAAAACTGAATTTTTAAGGACCTTTTCCAATTTATATTTTAATAGTTATAATTCTTATGTATTATTGTGGTGGAGTTTCGGAATGTGAATGAGAAAACGGCTTGTATAGCGATACACAAATTTGTGAATCACTTGTGGTATTTTAGCCCTGAATCAGCAGCTTTTGCATTTCTTTATTCAAACATATCTTCTGAAACTAAACTTAAGATGGTCAAAAAAATATTAAAGATTAGTGACGAATCTCAGAATGAAGAAGATGTAAAGCGAATTCTGTTGCGGTCTGAAGACATCAATTCATTCATAAACAAAGGTATAATTAAATTTATTTTATTTTAATTTAATTTAATAGTTAAAGAAATATTACAATTTTTAACCAGGTGGTTCAAGAATACCGAAGCAAATTTCCATGTTATAGTCGGGAAATACTATTTCAACCTTACGAGTAAAACTTATAACACAGGCCGACATGGTTTTACTTCTATATTCTCGTATATTTTTTATGGACCATTCTGTGCACAATGCTATAGAAGTACTTCGTTGCTGCATTATTTCAAGAGTTATAGTATAAAAACGACGTAAAGATCGGATCGGATGTAAATTACTGTTAAATAAGTAAATCAAATGCCACATAAATGTAAACTTGTAAAAATCCAGATTTAAACATAAAAATGTTCTAATTGCAAAATTGTTACCATTGTTCTTAGAATGTCAAAAAATCCTTAAAAATTAATTTTTTAAGGATATTGTTTGAAAAGGAATTTTTAGGACAAAATTAGGATTTTTAATTCGATACTGTTCAAAGTGTACACTACGCGACCATAAATCGTAAAAACAGGTGAAAATCCTTAACTTTGGGTGTGTTGCGGCATCCCTAAACATCAATATTTATACCCCCATACTCACTGTGGCAGGGTATACTAACTTTGTCACAACGTTTGTAACGCCCATAAGGAGGCGTGTCCGGTATGGAAAAGTATATATATTCTTGATCAGCATCACCTCCTGAGTCGATTTAGCGATGTCCGTCTGTCTGTCCGTCCGTCTGTCCGTCCGTCTGTCCGTCCGCACGATAGCGGTCGCAGTTTTGGAGATATCGACTTGAAACTTTGGGTACATGTTTTTCTCGTGAATACTGAGATCAAGTTCGAGAATCAGGCAAATGGGACAAAAACTGGGCGTTGCTCCAATACACCGAAAAAACAGGTCAACAGGTTAGCGGGAAAAGGGGAAGGGAAAAAAATTTTTTTTTTTTAAAAAAGAGAGGAAAATAAAAAAAAGGAGTAAAAAACAGTTTTTTAAAATATAACCCTTTAACCGACTAAAAAGCAGAAAAAAAATTTCCTTTAAATTAAGGGTTTTTGGCGACTTTAAAATCTGCAATGATATTCGGAGGAAAGTACCCAAAAACCCTTAATTTTAAATCGAAATTGCTGAAATTAATTTAAAGGGAATTTTTTTCTGCTTTTTAGTCGGTTAATGGGTTATATATTAAACAACTTTTTTTTACTCTTTGCTGCATTCGATTGGAAATGTTTAGAAACGTATTTTTGACATGGTTCTTTTGGTCGATTTGATTAGAAATTTTTAGAAACGGATTTTGGACATGGTCCGGTCTCCAAAACTATTTATAGGTGGCTCGAAATGGGGTTTTGAGACCACATAATATAATGTTCGAGGTACTTCTTCCTACTGTGTGGGGGTATTTCAGCTTCGGTATAGCCGAAAATAGTCCACTCTCTAGTTTTACCCTAATTTAGCAAATTGTGTGAAGTAGACCTTAATTGACCTTGGTATTGGTCAATTATCCATATATTAGGGTGGGTCAAAAAAAAAAGTGTTCTTAAACGTTTTTTTTTTTACTTTTAAAGTGGTTTATTTTAACATCCTGGGGCGAGCAGGTGGGACCACTACTAATTCTTATTGTAATTTTTTTGTTCTTGTTACAAAACATATTTATATATATGAGGTAATTAAGTTGAATTGGGCCTTTCCGCCTGTCCGTCCTTCTTATTGGTAAGATCGGTCCATACTTTGGATTCATTTTTTTATATCTTAGAAGGAGTTGGTATTGCAAATGAAATTGATCTACTACCTCGCCTAGCTGCCATACAAGTGAAAAATCATGTTTTGTAACATAAATAATATTTATAACATATTATGTTACCCAAATTCACTGAAATCGTACCAAACTAGGTATATGGGAGATTTCGTCGTTGATTTCGAATTTCGAAGATTGGCTTTAATCGACTGAAACCTTTTTATATGGTTTTTTTTTAATTGGGAAGCGAAGGTCAAACGTTGCCGACCTACATTTTTTTCCATATATTCTGCTAGATGTGTGATTTCCGTACTATTACATTTTGATCCGCGAACATTTTTGTTTTTCGGCCCACCCTAGTATCTATAGATACACCTCCTAGTGTACTTTAAGAGTACATGAACTATATTTATTCGCACAAGTGAGGAAACAAGTGGGTTTTAGGGTCAAACTTAGCATTTTCATCCATTTCCAAAATTTATCGTAACCAACATTTTCACATTTGTAGTTACGATAAAAATGTTTTTTGCATTTCTGACGAATAAATGCAATAATTATATAAACTGAGTACATGGCGGAGCATATTAGGATGACTAAAATGAAATAAAACCATTTTCGGAAAAACTGTTGGTTACGATGTTTTGCCTGTAAGGTATCGATATATACTTTTCCATACCGGACACATCTCCTGCTTGGTGTTACAAACATCAGACCAAAGTGAATATACCCATACCTCATGAGGTGTAGGGTAAAATAACTTTTAACGTCTATTACACCGTTCGACACTAAAAAATGCACCGTTTTAATCGCATTTTTGGCTTAACATTTGCTGTATTTTTATAGAGTGAAATTTACTCTACAATGAACAAATTTTTCAGCGAAAAATTGAACTCTCATGCGTTTTTGTCTCTATATTATGCATTTTTTCAAACAATTCTAGTCTAGCGTGGTGAGTTTACATCCTATCGTAAAAAGATTACATGTTTTTAATGGTATGGTTTTCCTCTATCAATGCATATTTAAACTTTGGGAACTCTTATGTGCAAGTTAATACCCTACTATACTATATAACGGAACTCCACTTTAGCTTTAAATTCATCCATAGTAAAGTCAGCGAATTACAATATACATAAAGAATCTACATAGAAGGTTCTGGAAAATTCCATATTAATAAAGAAATAAGGAGAAGCTTCCAGAAACCTTATAAATACCACTGTAGCTAGAAGATACGGTGTAGTCGTCAGCAGATTATAAGACTGAGTTTTCGTAAAATAATGTTTGTATTAATCGAATTGAATCGGCTTTTTTTAAAAGTTTAGCAATGTTTTAAGATTTATTTTGTAAAAAAAACTTTAATCGACCAATTTTTTAAATATAAAAGTTTTTTAAAAAAAAATTTTGTGTAATAAAATTCTTAAAAAACTCACATTTTTGTATCAAAAAAATGTTATAGCCCCCAGGAAAAAAGTTAGAAAAGTAGGTCACTTTTCAACTAGGATTTTCTTGATAAGTGTCCTGGTAGTCATCATAGAATGGGGTCCGATAGACCTTTTCAATAGTATTCAAGTTGATATTCTTAAAATTTTGGCAGTCACTCAAGGCTGGCCCTAATTATCTGTCCGCCACTGTATATAATATGTATCTACACCAACACCAAAATACTGATTAGGTTTTCAATAACATAAGAAATATCTCCATATGAACTGAAATTGGAAAGGTCCTCGTCATCATTTCATTTGACATACACAACTTACATGGCTGTAAAAGAGGTTTACGATGAAGCCCATAGGAAGTACCTTCTTAATCTTCCTCCTAATCATCTTGTTCAGCCGAATAAAATTATGCTCACCTAAATGTCTTCATCGTAATGTAAATTTGTTAAAAAACAATTGAGTAAGTTTCAACCAGTCGAAGTAAACCTATATATACCATGCACCCTTCCATCTGAGACCTGGTCGCCATCTTCCGCTCATTCCACCGACGGTACTCACATGTGCTCCATTTAGTAATACTTTTTTACATTCAACAGCTCGGCATGACCTATCCATCTTAGAAGTGGATTTTGTATGCGTCATTATGTCATGTCATGATCGGGGTATTCCTCATATAGCTTTTGCGGCACTCACCATCGACGCAAAGCGGACAATATATCTTATGGAGAATTTTCCTACCTTAACTACCAAGTTCCATTAATGCTGATCCAAGTGTCCAAATTTCTTGCGCAACTTCTCGCGTCTCTTTTGGAAGGTAGACGTGGCAGTTGATCGATTTCGCCCATTTGCTATACCAACTCCTTCTAGGACCTATAAAGAATAAATTCAATGTTTGGACCGCCTAGCTTTCATTTAGCTCCTTCAATAGCCCATACCAATCAAAATAACGGACAGACATACGGATATGGCTAAATCAGGTGCTGCTAATTTTTCATAGGTACACCATGTACATAACCACACTTTAAAGACAATTTATAGATAAAATATATTTAACTTTATATGAAAAAAGCTAAAAAAAAATATATTTCAAACCAATATATAGATTAAATTTACTTCATTTTACAAAAAATACTCAAATATGTATATAAACACGTACAAAAATTATTTAAAATCTGAATATTAAAAAAAAAATTTTTTTGCATTATATTAAGTACACAAACACACTTTCAAATCAATATACAAATAAAATATATATAATTTTACATAAAAAAAGCTCATACCAACAATTTCAGTAAGAAAATTTAAATTTGCTGGGGTTGTGACGAGCGTGCCCATATGGCAACAGCAAAATTCAAAATGATAAAAAGGTAACACAGAAGTTATAAATAATTTTATTTTATACGTTTTCTAATACTTTGATATTATACCCAAATGCCAAAAAAATTCAAAATATATTACTTTTTATGGCAATGAAAAATATTCTTACTGGAAAGATCGTGACTTTTCGCTGTTTCTGCCCACTTTTTAAAAACACTACTTTTCAATTATCCGCCAGGACCGCTACTGACGAGCGATTGCTTAGAGTTATATATCAAAAGAAAGATCAAAGTATGCTTTATTAACATCAAAAAACGGATTAGTGATATTCGTTCAAATATTTTTGAAATTCCACATACCGTAGAACGCTATCAGCGTTACCATATGGTCACGCTCGTCATGAATGGGTTAATTCAAATATGAAATAAATATTTAAGAATTGAAGGCAGCGGTCCACACTGTGTAGTCTTAGATTTTAAATGAATTTTTTGATTTGAAATCTAATCAAAAAATGACTTTGATACAAAAATTGATTTTTTAGATTTGAAAATGGAATTCTTGCAAGGAGGGCAAATATAGCCGTGTCAATACTTGTTATAATTTTCGGATCAAAATACTGATAAAGGCCTATACTATTTTCTTTTTTGTCGTAGTATATAAGGATTTTGGCAATTTTTTAATGCAACATGGTGAAAAACACATGAAACTCGTCATCATTTGTCCATTTTAACCCTTTCGCGAATTTGTTACCATATGGCAACATCACACTTTAAGACTACGTGGACCGGCCTCGGTACAATTTACAAAAAAAAAGTTAATGCAATATTTTTCTTTGGTTTATTAGAAGTATTTCTGTATAAACATTTCTTTTTTCGGTTTGTTAAATAGCAACAATTTCCGTTTTTTATTGCACCATATTGACGCGAGAAATTTTTTACCGAAAACATCACTTAAGAAATTTAAATTTAATTGTTTAAAAAAAGTGTTGATGCAATAATGTAAAGAAATAGTCATACTACATGTTTGCATTTTTCAAAATTCAAAAATTAAATTCTCGTAGCTGTGGCGATTTTTTAAAACGCACGTGTTGCCATTTGGCAACAATTCCATTTAATGGTATATTTTTTTGTACGTGTCAAAATTTGAATTTTGCGACAGTTGCTACACATTCAATGAAAATATACCTATAATTTTGTCCTTCTTATTTTTTTTTCAGCATTTTGATATTATATAACTATTGAATGCATTATGTATTTTATGTAAAAAAAGTTTATGTTAAAAAAAAAAATTTATTTTGAGCTCTCATGAATAAAATTGAGGTAAATAAATGCACACTTACAATGAATTTGACTTTGATTAACTTTAATATATAAGTAAATGTAAATATATTTAATGTATTTTTTAGGAAATACAATACAAAAACAAAAAATTAATTTTTAAATTTAATACATAAACTTATATACATTTAAGCACATATGCAATAAATTTGATATTGAAAATTTTTAGACCGTTAAGCAAATTTGTTGCCATATGGCAACATTCCAAAAAACTACTTTCAAATAATTTTTTTTTTCAAATTTTGATTTTTTATCACTTTTAGCATCAGGGACGTAACCAGGAATAAATTTCGGGGGGGGTTTTCAGAAAATTTTTTTTACTTCTACTGAGAAAAAAAACTAGAAAATGCAAACAAAATTAAAACCAACAACAGATCCATTTTTTCAATAAAAATCTTTTGATTTATCATAAAAAAAAAGGAGATTAAAAAAATTTGGGAAAACCCGAAGGGGAGTTTATGAAAAAAATTGGGGGGTTTCGACACCCTAAAGCCCTCCAAACCCCCCTTCATGGGTACGTCCCTGCTTTCATTTTAAGAACACTTTCATTTGATTCACATCAAAATTTCGAATAACTATAAACTTTCATAAGGTGTTTCACTTTGATGTAAATGTAAACCGGGATGCTTAATAACGAATGCTAGAACTGTAATTTTCCAGTTCTTGGTATACAAAACTAAAATATCAAGGAGTATACGGAAGTTTCTCTTAAATTCTGTTGAATTTCATAACAATTCCATACATTTTCTATTACTTCATAGATTTCGGGGGGGGGGTTCAAACACCCCAAACCCCCCCCTGGTTACGTCCCTGATTAGCATCATTAATAGCAATAATTAACGGAGAACAGATTTTTAAGGCTCGAAATGAAAAACATGTAGCGAAAGGGGTAAACTTTTGCGGATTTGTTTAGCTGTTTTTGTTTCATCCATATATTTTTAAATGGACATATAAAATGTTATTTTCGAACACACCTTCGATAATACTTTAAATATGCAAAAACTGCGAATGATAACTGTATAATCCCAGCATTGCATATTTGCGAAAATGCGCGCTTATGACAACAACACATTCAGCCTTGGCCAAAGTCACAGAGCATTGCACTGTGGCGATCACATTTCAAGCCACTGCAATGTGTCGCTAAATGCTTATGCTGCAGTCTGTATTGTTGGCATATGTGCACATTTTGTGGATATATTAAAATCGAAATTTATGTAAATATTAAAAAGAAAAATCAATAAAAGGGCCGATTAACGGCAAATCCAATTCAATTGGACAACAACCACTTCCACGTTGAATACATCATTTCACCAGTTTGGTAACGCAAAAAGGATACAGCAACGGTTTATGTACAGCTGTTGCGACTGTTCGTCTTTAAATCCAAATACCATAGTACCTTTGTGGAGCACACAAAGGACTCAAAGGCAAAAGCACACCTGTGTGAGCCTACTCATCTCCAGCGAGTAAACAAATCAGCTACGCAAGGTTCTCCCGTGACAGCACGGGAGAACCGACTCCACGGCATGGGATGGATCCACGCGAATTCATCGAATTATTACACCTTCATTGCCAATCGGATATCCGCAATTCAGCAGGTGACTACTCCACAACAATGGCGCCATGTACCATCTCAAGACAATCCAGCCGACCTCATATCAAGAGGCTTACAACCAGCCAAGCTAGTGGACAATATGTTTTGGCTATTCGGTCCGAGATACCTATACAAAGCTGTGACTTTGGCCAAGGCTGAATGTGTTGTTGTCATAAGCGCGCATTTTCGCAAATATGCAATGATGGGATTATACAATAACATTAATAAACATTATAATTTTAACAATACCAGGCAGTTTTACTTTATATTTGGCTTATTCATATTTTTGACCAACTGGTGCTCAACGGTTTTGGACCAGGACCAGTGTGACTGTTTTTGGTAGATTTTTCACATTTTCGTAAGCGACTAGTATATTCGAAAGTTTGGTAGATTTTTAAAAGATTTTCAAAAAAGCTCATTTCCAGATCAGACATTGAAATTAACTCAAGTTTTTGCGAAAAACTTAACGAAACCTCCTTACTCCGCCTAAACGCCTGATCCGTTGTATTTCTGTTCTCAGAATCCAGACTAAGTCTACCGAAAACTAGATCCGTACAGCGCTAAAAATAGTCTACAGGTGCAGAATCGATACCTCCGTGTTCTATTCCCGTATCTATCTGCATATACAGAGCCCCAACAATTTGTTGATTCAACGCCCTGGTCCTGCTACGAGTCGTTCGCCTATTGTCCTCAAACACCCTCAAAGCTGTCACTTTCTTTCGTTGATTCTCAGCTTGATCGTCGTTCTCCATGTACTCATGCTTTCACTAACGCACTCACACTACAATCCAATCATAAAAAAAAATAATAATAAAAATTATAATTAAAAAAAAAAAATTAATAAATAAATTTATAATAAAAACTGTTTTTTCCAAAAACTATAATGCAGACAGAAAAATTTCCTAAACAAAATAAAGTCTTATTTCAACATACACCACTAAAGCCAAAAATAAAATTCAGAGGCCTCAGCAACAAAAATAAAACTATTTTATATTATATTAAAAAAAAAATATCGTTCGAAAAAAATTTAAAAAAAAAAAATAAAATTCAGTGAAAACAACAATTTTAAAATTCAATAAAAAAAGAAAATTTAAAAAAACTTGAAAAACTTTATTAACAATAAAAAAAAAATAGCAATATATAAATTTAAACCCAAATAAATATTTATAAAACAAAATCATAAAAAAAGAAAAATATCAAAAACTAAAATAAATAAGAAAGAAAATAACTCAATAAAAATATCAAAGCAAAAATTTAAATGATATCGCTTATTTGGCACAGTGGCTAGCCCGAGCTGCTCGGCGTATGGGTGGGGTTTTAGCAGACAATCACCAAACACTTCAGACCCAAACAAAAGAATTTGTGTGCCTATAAAAAACATAAGACAGAAAATTACCCTAAACGATGAATACAATTTTTGTATTAATTTCTCAAGGTGCCCACATTCAGCTACCCTGCAAGAATCCGGTCTAGTTCCAAAATAGTTCCGAACTAGCTTTGCAGTAGGGGGTACTGGTTCCACCCAAATCTCTTTCACATGTGGTGAAGTGGCGAATTTAACATGGCGTTGTCATTGGAGGAAGCTACCAGCTGCCACCTCTACATTACCTCCGGTCAGCTCGGAAGTAGCCACTACAATCTAGCTCTTTCGTAGCGGTGGAAAATTGGCCCCTATACAATACTTGTAGCCAGTTAAAAACTACTTAGCTCCATACTAGCGTTCAGTAAATTTAAAAATTATTTTCGCAAAAAAAAACTCAATCTTAGTTTTTTTTAAGTACCACTTTATTATTAAAAATTGTTTTGTATAAATATATTATTTTTGTAACAAAAACACGACTACTGATTTCCAAAATATTATCTGAAAATAAAAAATTATAAAAATACTAGCTGGGTCCGACCCGCTTTGCTGGGCCTAAACAACTTGTATAATTCCATTGTTAAACTTATCCCATAAACAAATTTTTTCCCTGAAACCGAAAGGTAAAAATTTCACCGAAGTTGAAACCCGAAGATATGGTAACATTGTTTGGGTAACATTTCGTAGATGAGCAACCGCAACCAAGTAAATTGTTGATCATATGGTACTTGCTATAAAAAGATAGTTACTGTGAAAATGTGAGAGAAATACCTATCCCACCTCACGACTCAAAACCTATCCCACCTCACGACTCACGGATACAACAATGTTAAAAGTTGTTCAAAATTTTTGAAATTGAATGGACACACCAGCCCATTCAAAAGTAAAACACACGAAAAACCATTATACCAATTGATAAAATGTTTGTCAATATACGGTCAACAAAATAATTTTATCAGCTATCTTTTTTGTCGAATAAAAAAAATGTTGTTCAAATTAGAAAAATTTTAGGAATTTTGTTTTGACCAATTCAATTAAATATGAAAATTTTTATATCTGTTGATATACTGGGCTTTTTTGGTCTGTTATATTTAAATGCAAATAAATCTAGATTTATTTCAGGTTTCGCCGACGTTTCGTTGATTATTTGTCAACTTTTTCAAGGCATTTATTGAATCTGTAGAAAATACAATTATTTTAGTCATTTTACAACATATTTCACATTCGTTTTTGGAACAATTAATTTTAACTTACATTGTCTAGATTTTTACATTTTATTTATAGCATCGCTTCGTGACATCACTACACAACATTAACAATTAATATAAAAATCAAAATATTTTTCAAAAACAATAGCTACAAAAAACAGAAATATCACAGGTTTGAAAAGTTATTAAAAATGTTTTTATGTTATTGCCACCGTGTATATTGCATTTGTGTTGTCTTTGTCTTCTTTGGTATTCATCGTTGTTTCTAGTTTTTGTTGAATTCGTAGACTCTCTAAGGTGTATCGGGTACTCGTTCTCTGTTCATTATCCAAAATTCTGACGTTATCAAAATCAGCTGAGTGGCCGCTGTCCAATATGTGTTGCGCTAGCGCTGTTTAGAATTTCTTCTTCTCTATGTCTATCTTGTGTTCGTTCATTCGAGTGCCAAGCGCTCTCTTAGTCGTGCCGATGTATATCTTCTCGCATGTTTCCATTTCGTTCCCTTGGCATGCGATTTCATAGACTACATTATGTTGTTGGTGTTGTTCTATTTTATCTTTAGTGTTCGTGAATATTTTGCTGAGCGTCTGGTTCGGCTTGTGAGCAAATTAAGCTTTCTCCTGTCCGGAATATATGGTACACTGTAGTATCGTTTGTCGTTGCCAGATTCGTCTATTTTTGGAATCGATTTGTCGTTGTGATATTTTTGGTGGATTTGAGTGTTTAATTAATGTGTTTGGGTAATTGATCATTTTTAATATTTTTCTTATTTTGTGTATGTTCTGTTGTTTGAAACTGTCGTCACTTATTCCGATGACCTTGTTTATGAGGTTCATGGCTGTGTTGATTTTTTGTTTCGTCGGTTGTGTCGAATGGAAATTTATCATCCTTCCCGATGAAGTTGGTTTTGTATACCAGTCCATGATTATTGTGTTTTCTGGTCTATGTATTTTTTTGCCTAGGTAAGGTATGCTGCGGTCTTTTTCAATTTCCATAGTGAATTGTAGTTTGTCGTGATAGTTGTTGAGCGTGTTTAGTATGATGTTTTTGTCTTTGTCGTGAATAATGGCAAAGATGTCGTCTACATATTTGTATATGCATTTAAGTTCGATATCCGCTTCCTTTAAAGTTGATATTGTACTATCAAGTAGGTTGTCGAGTATTATGTCCGCTATTGTTGGGGATAGTGGGTTTCCCATCGGCATTCCAAAAATTTGGTTGTATATTTCACCATCAAATACGAAGTAGTTATTGTCCCTCAGGCAAAATTTCAGGATTTCGAGAAATTTCGGTTTTGGTATGTTGGTGAATTTTTCTATTGTTCTCCACTGTTGCATGATTTGTTTTATGGCTAGATATGTCGGTATATTAGTAAATAACGAGATGACGTCAAACGAGACTAAAATCTCCCCTTCTTCCAATTTGATATTCTTGAGTTTTTCTTTTAGCGTGAGTGCGTTCTTGATATTGTACTTCGATAATTGGTAACATGGTACATTAATTAATAACATGGATCCTGAAATTTTCAATTTTTTTTACAAAAAACTTATGTTAAAGTAGAAAAAATGTAAAAAAAAATTAAAATTTCTGAATTGTTTCTAGTCTAGCGCAATGAGTTTACATTCGATTGTTAACAGTTTACATGTTTTTTAAAAGTAAAATAAAAATAAAACAAAATAAAAAATTTTAAAACTGTAAAAAAAAAAAAGAATTTTTTAAATTAGAAAAATGATAAACAAAATTCTGTAAAAATAAAAATATGAAAAATGTAAAATTGTTAAAATAAATATAAAAATCAATCTGAACAAAATATATTTATTTACCCTTTTATGTGCTTCACTCATTGACCATACTGTACGCATTGATTTTAATACTCCAACGCCAAAACCGAAGTCGTTGCTTTTGTATTTATGTCGCACAGGCGTGCTTAACAAAAATATAGTTTGCTTTGAAAATAATTTATATTAGCATTAAATCACTCACAATATCCTTTTTCACACTTTTGCCTATTTTTCACATTTTTATTAAATTTTGTTAAACATTTTCAATTATAAGAAAATATATCACTTTACACAAAACGAATATCATTTCTCCAAAAGAATATTATTCAAGTTATTTAAATATTTTTTTGTTACTTTATTTAATTTTGTCTGATATTATTTTTATACGACATTGTTAATATTTCATTGCTATATTTTATTTACGAAATAAAGAAATGGTATGAATTTTTGTTTACTTACCGGGATTTGTACCCTGGCCATTCGGATTCATAAACGCGCCCCTTAGCACGCTTGCCTACCGCTGTGTGTATTTTGCAATGTTTTAACTGCATACATATACTATGAAACTGCTTGGTCAGGATTTGAAACGGTTTCAGTTCTGAAATATAACTGAAACAGTTTTACTTTTTGGAACCCTGGATTCAAATCTCAGTCAGAGCAATTTTTTTTTTGTTTTTTTTTAAAACCATTTTTTGTTCTTTTTCTTTGCTCCGGATTCGCTGCTCACGAATCCGGGGTTTGTTTTGCTGCGCTTACTCTAGATTTCTTGAAATCGACGTCCAGTACCTTAAAAAGGAAACAAAATTAAAATCAGCAAATGCCAATCGGGTTTTTTTGCAAAAATAAAAAAAAAAAATAAAGAGTTGAACAAAAATTTGGTCCGACTGAGATTTGAACCCACGCTCCAGTAACTCATACCATCTTCAAAAAGTAAAACTGTTTCAGTTGTGTTTTAGAACCATGTAGTATGGATTTTTTTCCCTCTGTGCAGCGTAATTTTTTTTTTTAACTTAACATTTGATTTATTGGATCTCTCTAAATACTTAGAACTAACAATAATTTGTAAACGATGCAATTTAACAATTTAATTAACATTTAACAATTTAAACAAATGCTTGTTGCCCTAATCCATCGATTTGGACAACGTTATGCAGTACTCGATGGTTATGGCGGCATCAAGGTGATGTTGCTATCTATCAAATGCAACAGAATAGTTACGCTTTAGGCGTAGGGGTCGGGTGGGTCTTACCAAATTTCTAGCTAGAATATTTGGATGCAATTTAAGCTTATCTGCATACTTTCTTGTACGTTTAGGGATCTCTTCGGATACTTTCGGTATTTGCAAATCTCTGTGGATGTGTCAGGGACGTAACCAGAAAAAAATTCGGGGGGGGTTTTCACAAATTTTTTTTTACCTCTACTGAAGAAAGAAACTAGAAAACGCTTTTTTCAAAATAAATTTTTTTAATTTTTCATAAAAAAAGGTGTAATAAAAAAATTTGAAAAAAAGCCTGAAGTGGAGTTCATATATTTCGGGGGGGGGGGACTACAGCCCTCAAAACCCCCCTTCATGGGTACGTCCCTGCTTTCATTTTAAACACACTTTCATTTGATTCACAGGAAATTTTGAATAACTTTAAACTTTCACAAGCTGTTTCACTTTGATGTAAACGTAAACCGTGATATTTGAAGCTTAATAACAAATGCTAAAACTGGAATTTTTCCAGTTTTTGGTACACGAAAGTTTTTAATACAATAAAATATCCAGGAGATACGGAACTTTCTCTTAAATTCTTTTAAATTTCATAACTATTCCATACATTTTTCTATTACTTCATAGATTTCGGGGGGGGGTTCGAACACTCCAAACCCCCCCTGGTTACGTCCCTGGGATGAGTGAATTTTTTATGTTCCATGGTGCTCCCACGATTTGTCGCAGAATTTTCGACTGCGTTCGTTGCAGTTTCTCAACATTTGACGGTGATGCTTCCCCAGAGTTCAATCCCATATGCCCATATGAGTTTGATTACACTTTTGTATAAAAGGATTTTATATGTGGTGTTGAGTCTCGAATGCTTCGAGAGTAGCCAATTGAGTTCGAGTTTTTTAGTTTGATTTGTGTAATTTTAGACTCGATGTGTTTTTTCCAGGTGAGTCTGCGATCGAGATGCATACCAAGATATTTAGTTTCGGTACATTGTGGTATAACACTATCATTTATTTTAAGCGTGGGGCAAGTGTCTTTCCTTCGGGTGAAGGTTATATGTGCGCTTTTAGACTCATTGACTTAAATTCTGCACTGTAATAACCAATTTTGCAATGTGTTTAAATGCTGTTGCACGTGTTGTGATGCTATTTTGGGGTCTGAGTGTGAGCACAATATTGCAGTGTCGTCGGCAAATGTTCTGATGAGGGTCTGATCATAAATGGGCATATCAGCTGTATAGAGTATATACAGTTGGGGTACACCGGCAAGAATATCAAATTTACGAGAAACAAAACTTTTATGTTTAACTACAAATTTTCTGTGGGTCAAGTAGTTGTCAAACAAAATGTGCATGCTTGCGGGTAATAGTTTCTGTAGTTTGGATATTAATCCTCTATGCCATACCTTATCATAGCTTGGGTGATGTCGAGGAATACTGCTGAGCAGTATTGCTTTTTCTGGAATGTTTTTTTGATCAATTCAACAATGCGATGAACCTGTTCAATTGTGCCATTCTTTTCTCTACATCCGAATTGGTGATGGGGTATTTCACCTTTAGCGATTATTGTGGGTAACATAATTTTTATCAGAATTTTCTCAAAAAGTTTTGATAGGGTAGAGAGTAAGCTTATTGGGCGATATGAACTCACGTTTGTAGGGTCTTTTCCCGGTTTTGGGATCATCGTGATCTGCGACAGCTTCCAGTCAGTTGGGTAGTGACCTATTCTTAATATAGCATTATATATATGCAATAAGTAAGTAACAGCAATTGATGGCAGCTCTTTCACCATTTTATCAGTTATTAAGTCATGACCTGGAGCTTTTTTTGGGTTCAACTTGGCAATATCATCCAAAAGTGCTTTTCTTCTGATGAGTAGTGGGTTAAAATTTGACCTGGTTGCGAGTTGTGGTAACGCGTAAACGAATTGGCGATTCTGCAATAATGGGTCGTTTTAAATTTTTTGTGGCACGCCAAAGAGAGTAATTTGTTGATCTCGTCGGTGTAAGCTTTTCCATGAATTGATGCAGATCATGCTCGTTTTTTGCTTTCAGTTCATTTTGGAGTTTTCGTGTAACAAGGGTCAGCTTTTTTTTCAGATAGGGTGATCTGAACTTTTGCCAATCACGCCTTATTGATATCTTTTCTGATTAGAGCGCGGCTATATTTTGTGGCAAAAATTCCTTTTCTTGGGTAGTGTTATTAATTTTTGGGGTCGCTGCCAGTGCGGCGTTTGTAAGTAGAAGGGTAAAGCTACGCACTGCCGCATTCAGTTGTTCCTCAGTTTTCAGTGACACATTTATAATGTGTGAACTTATATATTTTCTGAATTTAAGCCAATTCGTATGCATACTGGTGAGTTTGTCGGGTGGGTTGACTTCCGAATTTGGCGCATATTTTACTGAGAGTTCCACTGAAGACTCAATAGTCAGTTGAGTTCGTTTAAGTGTCTTTATTACTGCAAAATCAATAACATCAGGAATTTTGCGTCTATCTGCTGGCCAATATGTTGGCGTGTCTGACGAGTCCGCTGGTGGTATTCCAGAGTAACCTTCCTTTTGGAGAAACCAGTCGAGAGCCCCAGTAAGTGTGTTTGGCATTGTAATCTCCGGCTGCGAGAAACTTTTGGCCAAGGGTCGAAAAAAATGACTGAAACTACTGTTCAGTAATTTTGAATCTGGGTGGACAATGAATTGCCGATATTGTCAATCCTTTTATGTACTCATCAAGACAAATACTGGTGGCTTGCAAATATTCGGTGAAGAAATCCTGCAGAACGTAGTGTTTGATTTTGTCCCTAATTAGAATCGCTGATCCGCCTCGTGCTTTTCCACCTGGGTGTTTGGTATATTAAAAAGTGTTTTTGGGTCAAATGTGTCTCTGAAATTAGCATTACATCTATATAGTATGAATTGAGAAATTGAATAAGTTCCAATTTATGTTGGCATAAGCCGTTCGCGTTCCAAAAGGATATTTTTATCGCATTCATGGCTTATTTTTTATTAGGGTCTGGATTAGCGGGTTTTGATTGTATATCATCTCCTGTATCATAGTTTGTTCATAAAGTGCGACATGTTTTGCATAAACATCTGTAGTGTTTGTTTAAGGCCAATGTTCTGTTGGGCGGGCTGAATAACCTTTGAGTACATTTGCGTATGAAAATTGTTGCTGTTGTGGTGCGGCATTAGCACCATTTCCTTGGGGTGATTTCATCTGTGCAAAATTGGCTAGAGTAGGGTTTGACGTCGTTGTAGCTGCTGCTCTTAAGGGCTTCATTTGGGTAAAAACTTTATTTTTAAGGGTTTTGTAGACAGAACATCCTCTGTAGTTGGCAGTGTGATTTCCATCGCAGTTACTACAATGTCTAACATTTACGTCTTCTCTCGATTTGGGGCACACTTGGGTCTGGTGAAGGTCACCACAAATAATACAAACACTGGGAAGTGTACAGTATTTTTTCGAATGACCAAATTCTTGGCAGTTTTGGCATTGTATTGGGCCTCGACGTTTATGCGGCTCCTCAACACTGACTCTACTGTGTAGTAAATATCGCAGATTGTATATAGGGTGGGGTTCACTTTTTTGCAGGGTCTTAGGGTCGAATTCCAATTCGATGCGGAAAAGAGGTTGTGGTAATTTTTCCTTATTTAGAATGTTAGACACAGATCTAACTTGCAATTTTAATGCAATTAATGCCGCTTTCACATCGACACATTCGACAAACGAGTCTACACCTCTTAGAACAACCGATAGACCTTTGCTACTTTTGAGCTGGTATTTGTAATAGCTCTTTTTACACTTATCGAAATGATCCACTACTTTGCGAAAATCTGTCTCATTATAGATTTGTATTTTAGTTTCATTGGCAACGCTGGTTCGAAACGTCAAAGTCGTAATTTTTTAGCGCAATTTTTAATATTTTTTATTAAACTAGAATTTTTAAAGATTTAAACTGGATTTGGATCTATAAAATCGCTAATTCAGTTGGGAGCAGCATAATCGCAAAAGTTTTTATTCTCATTCGTCGTGAAAAGTGTACATTGCGTTGCAATAACACCGAACAGAAATCGAACAACAACAACCATTGTGTATGCATGGAAACAAAAAAGCGCAGCCTGCAACAAACATCACCTGAGAAGATAGGACCGTGCACTGCCAAAAAGTATTCTTCTGTGGCCACTTTTGATGGACTATCAGCTATGTCCACACATGAATCGTCAAATATCACGGCTCCTACATTTCCACAAGCGACACCAGCAATGCAACAAGCGAACCAAATTGACGCTTTCGCTTGGGCGATTTTTGATATTAAGCTTAACAATGCACTGGATACAAAATTACAAAATGTTGCGAAAAAAGAAGACATATCTGCACTTCAAAATTATGTTCAGCAGTTGCGAACTTAAAATTGAAGTTCGCATGCTAAAGAATAGATTGGAGTATGTTGACAAATCGTGTAGGCGTACAAATGTTGTTGTTACTGGGTTGAATAGCAAGAATAATAAAGAAGCTGTTGCAGAATTTGCTGAACTATGTACTAAAGTTCTTGAAACTACTGCCAATGTGACTGGTACATCGCGTCTTCCATCCGGCAAGTCATACATATTTGCTATCAACTCAGCTCACCAAGCACACAGAAAAAAAAAAGATAGGTTAATCTAACCAAAAAACGTTGTAAAAAAACAATTTTTTATTTTATATGGAAAACACAAACAACAACTACAATTGTTGTGGTTAATCTAATCGTCAAAAAATTGTTAAATGATTTGCCAGCACGGTCGTATTTCTGCATATGATTCGCAATGTCATCGCTCGATGCAGAAATGCAACCATGCCCCAAATATTTCATAATTCTGAAACAGAATGACATTTAATACAAGAGAGAAAAATTATTATATATGGCTGTCTCGTTTACGCTCTGAAAGCAACAAGTGCTGCATAATATATGAATAATTTATATTCGACACTTGACTCATGAAGTACTTGGTTTCATTAGTATGCGATACTATTATTGGTATTTTAGGGAATTTTGTTTGAAAATTGTTGGGTCGTAATAATAAAAACGTCTTAGAGCAATTGCTACGTGCATTTACTTTACTCAGAGATTTTACTTCAAATCAAAATTGAATGAAAATTATCGTAAAAAGTATTAAGTATTCACAAGAAAGTATACGGTTGTATCGAATACAAAAAAATCGAATTTTCGCAGCACTAGAAGATGGCGACGAATTTGTTTACATTTTACATTTTTGATATTTCGAAAACAATTTTAAAAATCAAATTATGACTATGTTATAATTAATTATTAACAAATATTGTGATTTTACGATTTTAAAAATTGTGCAGAATGTATTTCAACTCGTTTTTTCCCGGGAAAACATTAATTTCAATATTACAATATTATTGTAAACTTAATGAAATATTAAAATATTGCGTTTTGTGGAAGCGCGTTAGTTCTAAGTAATGAATATTATATATATTCGCAGTAGAAATGATGTTGCCCGACAAATTTGTGTACGAAACGTAAATTATCTCGTTTTTAAAGTCTTGGGCTTACATTAAATTAATTTAAGCTTCATAAATATATTTCAATACAACACATCTACAGAAATACCAAACACATCAGCTATCTTTTTCTTGCATTCTTTTTCTAATATGTATCTATTTATTTTTTCGCTCAATTGGATAATTGCTTTCTCAGTCTTCCATAAAGTAATATACGAACAATTTTTAATTGTACGCCAACAAATTTTTGCTGTACGCCAACAACTTTGAGTCGGTTCCATTTACAACGTTTCTTGGTTGCTGCATTTTTAATCGTCTTTTTTGGTTAGATTTACCTACTTTTTTTTTTGTGTGCAGACGCTGCTTTAGGAGCCAGCAAAAAACTCAAAGGCTCGAAGGTGTATGTACAGAAAGACTTTACTGCGGATGAACGTAATAGGAGATTTAATTTACGTCAACTGTCTAGAAAGCTTTCACACTCGATTAAGGACTTGAAGATAAGAACCGGTGATTTTTCAATATACATCAACGATAAGGCATTTTCATGGCATAATGGTGTTCTATTGGCGTCGAACAACTTGGATGCGGAGTTCCTGAGACCGTTGTTGTCCAAAGCTGATGTAAATTGCGAAGTAGCCGTAAAAACAAATAGAGAGGCAGCTTCTTCACTACATTCAACAGCTACATCTAATAATGTGTTCTAGCAAAATGAGGTGTGTCGTTTGGTGGCTTATAATGTTGCTAATTTAAATAGTAAGCTTTTGTTTTCTAATTTTTTCACTTATATAAATAGTTTTGATATTTTCTTTCTATTTGAAACACATTTAATAGTTGGGTGTATTGCAACGACATTCTAAATGAATTCCAAGCAGATTTTCGTATGGTTTATTCAACAACTGACAACTTATTTAATTTAACAAGTATTATTCAACTAAATTTCAAGAAAAAGAAAAAAACTTACGCTTTATTCGTGGGCTTTTCGTGTGCGTTCGATTCTATTCCAAGAAACAGTTTATTTTATTAATTATCTTGTACTGGGCTATCAAGTAAAATTTTTAAAATATTGCAGTTGCTTTATACTGACACTACAAGTTCAATCTGGGATGGCGTGTCAATATTTGAACCTTTTGTAGTATCACAAGGCGTTAAACAAGGATACTTGTTGAGCCCAGTGCTCTTCAGTTTGTACTTAAATGACTTGCACGATTTTTTACCTGGCGGTGTACAGGTGTGCGATACCCTTGTTAAAGTATTGATGTACTCGCTTTACAAGTATTGCTCGCTTTGGGGCCTGAAGGTGAACCTTGCAAAGTCAAAGGTGGTCGTGTTTCGTGAGTGTACTCGTCTGAGTAGCAATCTAACTTGGAGGTACGGGGATAATCCAATCGAAGTCGTAAATGAATACAAATACCTAGGTATCATTTTGAATTACAACTTAAGCTTTAATAAACACCTAGGCGCGAATCGGATGCTAAAAACGCCATTAATGCAACTTGGTTATCGTATATACACAATTCAAAAATCTTAATTTCTAAAAAATGTAAGATCTTCGATACAGCTGCAAAAACTATACTTTTTTAAAGTTCGCAAATTTGGGGTTACAAGCGGTATAATCAAGTGGAGAAGCTCTTAAGATTTTTTGTGAAAAAACTTTTATACCTTCCCGATAATATGCTGTGTTACATGAGCGCTTATTAGTCAATGTGAAATCTTTTGATCGACAAAGACATGTTGAGTGTGCGATGAGTTCGCAACACCACGATTTGTACCCTTTGCTGAACTTTGAGTGTCCACCATACTTTAATGATAAAAACTCTGCACATTTTATAAGCCTTGTATTCAAATCAAGAGGTGGCCTTTTAGATATTAATGCAAGGGCGTTCAAGAAAGATACTTCTGGTATATGTTCTCTGTGTAATCTGTGTGAGGTCGACAATACGTATCATTTTCTTGGTTTATGTCCTTTGAAAAAAAGTCTCTCTCCATGGAAGAAGTTTTTAAAATACTAAATGGGTACAACTATAATGCTTTGTATATATTTTTACTAAAGAGCTTAAAATATAGAAAGCTGATATTAAATGAATTTCAATAAACACTGTTTAAGTTGAAGAAAAAATATAAAAAATTAAATAATTGAATTATATAAATTTGAGTAAAATATAATTTTTAAAAAAGCCAATCTGACACTCAACATTTAATGTTATTGTCATATCAGATTTTTAGTAACCAAACATATCATGTTAGATATTTATAATGAATTCAAATAAAATATATCTATCTATCTATCTATTTTAGTTTCATGGATGGCGCCCTTGAGAATAGGCATCACATGAAAACTGTTGGAATCTGCAATTTGTGTCATCAGAGTAACAAAGGAATTCGATTTTTTTTCCCTGAGATAAATTGGTGGCGGCTTTGATGTCTTGGGTTTCGGGTCTGAATTATCATCTTCATATAATAATGAATATCTATTTTGCCCAAGATTTATGGGCTAGATACTCGGCTTTGTCTTTAAAACCTTAGGCGTATTCGTATTTTTGGGAGGAGTAGTTTTACGCTTTTGCAATGAAGGGTCTGGCTTTTGCAGGTAGCGGTGCATGCCTGTCTGCACTGCCACACATGGAGTGTTTTTCTCTATAGGGTTTCCGCATCACTTGTATTTGCTGACTGAGGCTTATTCAAAGAGTTTTTGTTCTCAGAGAACTTATTAGAAGGGTCTTTATTCTCATTAAATTTCTTAATTGGGTCTGGTCTAAGAGTATAAAAATGCCGTCATATTCGCTGCCTTCTGGGTGTAGGCCATAGGGCTGTTACATTGTTTGCTCCATGAGAGAGCGTCCGATGGCGATGCGGAAGAGTTAGCAAAGAGTGCCTCTGACGATCGACTCTTTGCTATAGTTTTTTCTGCAGATGCACTATTGGCGGGGAGGGTTATAATTGCAGGTTGCGATGCATTCGCACTGCTCGCACCTGTTGGCAAAAGCTTTTATTTGTGAATTTGCCGTGTTTTCACTAGCACTAGCTGATGCTGATTCAAGCTCTTGTTTTGAGCGAGATGTTGAATTCTCTGTGAGAGAATTCATGTTTTTTTTGGGGAGAATGATTCACTGACATAATTTTTCACACAAATCTTTTTTATTTGTTTAGTGATTTTTTTAAGGGTTGTTGTTACTATTTCACAAAGTAATTGGATTATTTCTGAGGGACCGATTAAAACACGTCCGTTCGACATAATCTTTCTCACAATGGCGACAAAAAGAACGGATAAAAATATAGCTTTGATCGGATAATATCTAGATCTCCACAACGCGGTTAAAATGTTCTGAGTTTTGGTCAAAAATAAAAAAAACTAGAGAGTCGGCTATACCGAAGCTGAAATACCCCCACACAGTAGAATGAAGTACCTCGAACATAAAAAAATGTGGTCTCAAGACCCTATTTTGAGCCAATTATAGGTGGTTTTGGAGCCCAAACCATGTCCAAAATCCATTTCTAAAAATTTCCAATCAAATCCGAAATAAAAAAAAATTGGTCTCAGGACCCCATTTAGACCCTTATATATATGGCTTCGGAACCTCGGACCATGTCAAAAATACGTTTCTAAACATTTCCAATGGAATACAACAATAAAAAAGACTTGAAAAATTTTTCGATGTATGGGAGCCACGCCCAGTTTTTGTCCGATTTGATTCTCAAACTTGATCTCAGTATTCACGAGAAAAACATGTAAAAAAAGTTTCAAGTCGATATCTCCAAAACTGCGACCGCTATCGTGCGGACGGACAGACGGACAGACGGACGGACAGACAGACGGACATCGCTAAATCGACTCAGGAGGAGATACTGATCAAGAATATATATACTTTTTTATACCGGACACGCCTCCTTATGGGCGTTACAAACGTTGTGACAAAGTTAGTATACCCTGCCACAGTGAGTGTGGGGGTATAAAAATTTAAAAATGATCACAGTAACCGTTTAAACTGTGGGTGGCCTCAAAAGTTCCGTATTGGCTTCTGTAAGATATGTTTAAAATTTCGTTCCAATCGGATAATTTCTTATCCCTCCGCAACACGGTTAAAGTGTTCCTGTTTTGGTAAAAACAAAAATCAATATATCTAAAATATCAAAAGTTGCGTATTGATATCATTAAAAAATCGTTAAAATTTAATTCCGATTGGATAAGTTCTTGGGGCTCCGCAACGAAATTTAAGTGTTCAAACATAAACCACGTTGCAGAGGCCTGATTGTTGCGTAATTTTAGATTTGTGAAACTTTCGTTCAGTTTGCCATCCACAGTACGTTTCGGCATTTTGAATCGCGTAACCGCTTTTCCAGGGTCGAACATTTTGGAGAATTTCAGCGGGTGATTTTTGGAGCATAATCGGCAGCGGCGAATTTTTTGAGATGGGGGTAGATTTGTTAATTTTTTTGCTCTGTCAGAAGGAAAAATGAAGAGTGAGTGTTAAGGAAAAAAGAAAGGTAGTAGTTAGTTTGATGGAGAAAGGAGTACTCGTTGATGGTGTCCGGGAAAAACTCTTACAACGCGGCCTTAACACCATTCTGTGGGTTGTAAATTATCGTGCCTAACGACGTCAACAGATATATCTATCTGAGGCGATCTCCACTTGTATCTATGCTGAAGTTCCTTTAAGTATTCCTCCTTCCATCGAAGGCAGAATTCTTGATGGAATTAAGACCATCTATGCATCAAGCTGTCGATACTGGGTTCCGAGGGAGCCAGGTGTGGACCCCCGATAAAAAATGGCCTGGATTTAAGGCTAAAGCATTTTCTGGATTCGAGGACATACAGCTCAGGGGACGGGAGTTAAGACATGATTCGATGCGGGCTAACAAAGTAGAAAGCAGGCTCTGCCAGTATAATTTTTTACGTCAAATGGGCCCGTAAAGTCAATACTTGTATTATAGAAAGGCCTGTAGAGTGAAGTACGTTCTGGAGGCAAGGCGACCATTATTTGGCGTAGGAGTCGCTACATTAATGCTCTTCGAGTCGATTAGAAACGTAGTGGAATTCTGAATTTGAAATTTGAGGTGATTGATATTGTGTGTTAGTTCTATTGACGAATCGAAATAGATACGCTATAATGCGGATCGCCCGTGGAAGCGAAGAAAATCTCTCTAAAATGTCTTCATAAGATGAAAAGAATGTGGCATGGGACTTGATAGACTTAATTTCGACAGTAGTTTTTATTTCAATATCTGGCGCAATTGGCCAGTGAGTGCGATCAAGGCTCAGCCATTTTGGACCGTTCCACCACAACGCGCTTTCAAATACTTCTTGAGGAGTACCACCTCTACTAGCTAAATCAGCTGGATTTTCATGGGAGTCAATATGATGCCACATTTAATTTCCAACCGTTTCTTGAAATTTGTTGACACGATTTGCCCCAAATGTCGTCCAAGTACCTGGAGTCTTTTGGAGCCATGAGAGTACTATAGAGGAGTCGGTCCAGCAAAACAGTGCGTGAATTGTAACACGCAATTCAGGCACCAGAGAATCTATCATTTCGGTTAACAGGACTGCACCACATAACTCTAACCTTGGTAAAGAAACGCTTTTAACAGGAGCGACCTTTGTTTTCGCTGCTAGAAAGTGGGTTGAAATTTTGTCGCCAGATATGACACGCAGATAAATGACCCCCGCGTATGCTTCTTCCGACGCATCGCAAAAGGCATGAATTTCGACTCCGTTGTTTGGTGTGTAATCGATCCAACGCGGTATTTTAATGCGATTAATGTGCGGATAATTCTCAGCAAATGCCCTCCATCGTGCGAGAGAAGACGTAGTCAGGTGTTCATCCCACTGGGTCTTATCTAACCATATTTGTTGCATTAATATCTTGGTAACTACAATTATCATTGCTAGCCAACCAGGGTCAAATAATTTCGCTATCGTTCTCTTTTTGTGACTGGTTCTTGGTGGGATAACGATTGGGCAAGAAAGTAGTGTTTTTACATTGCTGAAATGTTAGAATTCAAGAAAATCAGTGTCTAAGAATTGTTAGGGAGACCTTGAAGGATATCTTTGGAATTCGCTGTCCACTTGCGTAGTGTGAAACCTGCGGAGCCCAAAACGTCGATCAATTCATCGCGACCTAATATAGCTGTGGGAATTGAGTGAGCACCAGCGAGAGCATCATCAACGTACATTGAATTTCGCAAAATGTAGGTCGCTAAAGGATGCGTCTTCTGAGTCTCATGGGCTAATTGAAACAGTGTGCGAATGGCTAAGTAAGGTGCGTAATTAACACCGTAAGTAACAGTTTGGAGCTCGTAATCAAGTAAAGTATTAAATACAACTCGTAGTGCCGTAGTCAGACTGTCGGGCTTGAGAACGGCGTGATGCGGTTGGTAACAATGGATGGGATGTAGTCGAGAGTGAGATAGCCGAGAGTGAGATAGTCTTGAATTACCTTGTCATATGATTCTTTTATAGAGGGTTTCTTTAAGAGAGCAGCTTCGTTGCGAAGATATTGCATAATGGCAATCTTGCGTGAATGTCCGAGCTGAACTTCCCGCGGAAAATTGGTTTTAAATGGCAATGATACCACGTATAGCCCAGTTTCGTCACGTTTTGTTGTGGACACGTGTCTTTTCGGAAGTTCTTCCAGTTCCCAAAATCGCAATAATTGTTGATCTAAAGGTGGTTCATTGGCATACGAAACTTTGGTAGCGAAGCTAGAAATTTGTACGGGTAGTGGACCCGTAACGATCCAACCAAAAACAGTTTCTTGAGTAATCAGTTTGCCCAAGATGTTTCGCTTGATACCATCACGCATAATAGACAGATAGAGATCTCCTCCAATAAGCACATCTATAGCCTAACTTTTGAAGAATGTCTTATCAGCTAATTGAATATTTGGTAGTTGACGCAGGATTGATGAATTAGGATCATTTGGGGATCCAATGGTAAAGGAGCAACTCTTTGTTGGATTCGCCGAGATGGCTTGATTTAATAAAGAAATGCAAGCATGAGTGGGCTTTAACGGCAGTTTTAGTAGATTTCTAAGGCGTTCTGAGACAAAAGATGCCTCAGTTGCAGAACCAATTTGTGCTCTGGCACAATAAGTAACACCCATAAAACATACATTGATGATAGCTGTGCCTAATAGAACCTTAGATGTTTGCGTTGCAAAGCATGACTGAAAATGTTCCGAAGGACTTGGATCTTTTTTTTTTTTTCAACTACATAAAATTTATTTATTGAATCTTCTAAAATAAAAAATTAGAACTAACAATAACTTTGAGCAAAATAATTAGACATTACATAACAGATTTAACATAGTACTAGTTGACCTTATCCACTGATTTGGACAACTTAATGTATGTATCAAGGCGATGTAGGCGTTGACTAGATGTCGGCATCTACAGGATGTCGGCATAGACGAACGGCTGCATCGACGAGGGTGTCCCTGAACTATCTATTCAAAGGCAATAGAATAATTTCGTTTTAGACGTAAGGGTCGGGTGGGTTTTATTAAGGTTCGAGCTAGAATATTAGGGTGCAATTTTAGCTTATCTGCATACTTTGTATTACGTTTCGGTATCTCATCAGATATTTTCGATATTTGTAAATCTCTGTGGATGTGTTCATTTTTTATAAACCATGGCGCTCCAAGTATTTGTCGCAGAATTTTTGACTGCATCCTTTGCAGTTTCTCAACATTTGATGGAGATGCTGTTCCCCAGAGCTCGATCCCATATGACCATATGGGTTTAATTATACCTTTGTATAACAGGATTTTATATGTGGTGTTGAGTTTTGATTGCTTCGAGAGGAGCCAATTTAATTCGAGTTTTTTTAATTTTATTTGTGTAATTTTAGCTTCGATGTGCTTTTTCCATGTGAGTCTGCGATCGAGATGCATACCAAGATATTTGGTTTCAGTACATTGTGGTATTTCACTATTATTTATTGTAAGCATGGAGAAAGTGTCTTTCCTTAGGGTGAAGGTTATATGTGCACTCTTAGACTCGTTGACTCTAATTCTCCACTTTGATAGCCAATTCTGTAAAGTGTTCAAATGTTGTTGCACGTGTTGTGATGCCATTTTAGCGTCTGAGCGCGAGCACAATATTGCGGTGTCGTCGGCAAATGTTGCGATGAGGGTCTGATCATAAATGGGCATATCAGCTGTATAGAGTATATACAGGAGGGGTCCGAGGACGCTGCCTTGGGGTACACCGGCAAGAATATCAAATCTACTAGAAACGAAACTTTTATGTTTAACTACAAATTTTCTGTGGGTCAAGTAGTTGTCAAGCAAAACGTGCATGCTTGCGGGTAATAGTTTCTGTAGTTTGGATATCAATCCTCTATGCCATACCTTATCAAAGGCTTGGGTGATGTCGAGGAATACTGCTGAGCAGTATTGCTTTTTCTCGAACGTTTTTTTGATCAATTCAACAATGCGATGAACCTGTTCAATTGTGCCATGCTTTTCTCTAAATCCGAATTGGTGATGGCGTATTTCACCTTTAGCGAGTATTGTGGGTAACATCATTTTTATCAGAATTTTCTCAAAAAGTTTTGATAGGGTAGAGAGTAAGCTTATTGGGCGATATGAACTCACGTTTGTAGGGTCTTTTGGGGGGCTAAGGCTTACTGATCATGGCCATTGAGCTAAGGTTGGTAAGTCAGAGAAAGAGAGTGTCGTGGGACAGTACTTCCTAAGACCGGCCATGCGTGACGTAGAGTCACATCCTGCTCGAGGTGCCCCTGCTTAAAACTGAAGATGGCGGATCTAGAGAGGCAAACTCGATAAAACCCGCAATCCTAGGTGTCATACGTACCGTGCCGAGGGACGAATGGCACTGCGTTAGTGTGTCTGTCTACGGTGTACTCCAGATAACAGGCGACCTCTGGTTTTAACTAGCCTTGCTGGGGTAGCGGGGGCTATGCCCCGGTCGACTTTCTGTCCCCCGTACTCGTGGGATCATTTATGGGTAGGAAAGCAGGTAAAACTGTATGGCGGGATGTTACCGCAACGGAGGCGGCTAACCGATTGGAGCATAGTTCCATGAACGTTAGTCGAGGAGGTAGGGGTGGCCATCGCCACAAGAGTCCCAAGCGAGCGCCGCCGGCGCTGGTGAGGGATCCGGTCGACTGGGTGTTTGGGCCGCAAGGCTCCAGCAACGGTTCGACTGGATGGAATAGGAGGGGCCAGGATGTACCGTCTGGGAGTGTATCTGCCACGGACATCCCTGCCGGAGGTGTCGGCTCGCCTGTAGCAGCGAGATTGCGTATCGGCAAGTCTGCTACGGGTCTTGCTGCGGGGCGGCCCGACGCATCTGGGGTGGCTCACCAAAGAGGGGTGGCGGGGAAAGTACCCGCGCCGAGTAGGGGGGGTGCCAGTGAAGCCGGAGGTGCCAGATCGTCCAGCGCAGTGCGATCGCCGGCCAGCATTTCTGGTCGGGATGGTGCGGCAGGGCGGTCCGACACATCTGGGAGGGCACGTCAGGCAGGAGGGTTGGGGCTTGTACCCACAGAAGGAAGAGCTGCCACTGTTAGAGATGCCGGAGGTGCCGGGTCGCCCGAGCCTATCCGTGAGGCTGGGAGACCTGACACGGCTGGTATGGCACGACAGGTAGGGAGGGTGGGGCTAGCACCCACCGAAGCTAGGAGGGGGAGGCGGCGTTTTACTCCCATGGCTCCGGAGCCGGGTCAACCTGGTGGTAAATATGACCCATTTCGTGAAGGCCTTAGCGGGTGCGGCACGAGGTGGTACATCCGATATCTTCAGAGGGGCTTGGCGCCGAGTGAGGCCAGGAAGTTGGCGGTTCAGCATCGGGCTCAGCCTGGTATTGCGCCCCCAGCGGATGGGCCCCACAAAAGGGGCAACAAAACGCTGACTCCTCCTCAGGCGAGCACTGCGCCGAAGAAGAGTAAGGCAGTCTCGTCGTGCGAGGTGAGCGGGGCACGCGCGGTTGTCGACCCGGTCACGACAGGACCCACCGCGGCGCCGGGCATCTCCTACGCCAAGGTGGTCATGTCGGAGCGGGTGGCCATACTGCCGAAGGACTATCCTCAAGTGGGGTTGGCTCCAAAAGAGCTGACTGCGCTTGAGGATGCCATTGTCGCCGAGATGGCCCTGGGATACGAGTTCAAACTCAAGTTCCAGGGCATCTACTTTAGACCCGGCATGATGCTGCTGGACTGTGAGACTCCGCAAACAGCGGAGTGGATCAGGAAGGTGGTGTCTAAGCTGGGGACGTGGAAGGGGGTGGAACTGACGGTCCGGTCTGGCGGAGAAATCCCGAAAGAGCGGATCGTCACGGTGTTCCTACCAAGGAGTGCGGGACAGGCGCTGCAGGTGACGATGGCGCTCATCGATGCTCAAAATGAGGGCCTTCATACTAACGTATGGAAGACGCTCAGCTGTCGGGAGGATGGTGGTGGCCAGCTCCTGAGGGTGAGCATCGATGAGGCGTCGTACGAGGCCATCCTTAGGAGTGGTGGGCAGATGAACTACCGCTTCGGGAAGGTATCGGCTCGTCTGCAGAGGAGACCTGTGGAGGAGGTGGGAGCGGAGGCTTCAATAGAGGAGGTTCCTTCCGAAGTTCTTGAGGGGCATGTAGTTAGCGCGGCACCTACAGTGTCAGCAGAACCAGCGTCACCTGTGGTGGTTGACGCTGGAGCGACCCCTGCCCCTCCGATGGAGGAAGGGTCGGATTCTGATGAGGAGGGAAGTGTTGGTAATATCACTGTCCTAAGCGTCTTTGATCCGACAGAGGAAGAGGAGGAGAGATTGCTGCTATCCGGGGCGTCGGCTCCGGAGTCGTCATGATGGACGACAGCAGCGGGGGGGTCAGTGCCAGGTTCGCCCAGGTGAACATCCACCACGCCAAAGCAGCTTCGGCTGTAATTGCGAGGATGTTTGCCAAACAACACCTTGTGGCGGCACTGATCCAGGAACCTTGGACCTATGGCGGACAGGTGAGAGAACTAACAGGTGTAGGGGCCCAGGTACTATGGGATACCAGGGTCAAAGACCCTAGAGCCTGCATGTTACTGAGGGATAAAACTAACTACTTTTGCCTTTCAGAATTCCTGACCAGGGACCTAGTGCCGATTCAGACTCTGCTCAATATAGGCGGAACTGATCGGACGGTGGTCATAGCGTCGGCGTACTTCCCGGGTGATGAGAAGGAAGTTCCACCACTGGAGGTTCAGCGGCTTGTGGAGCATTGCACTAAGCTGCACATACCACTACTCCTGGGGTGCGATGCAAATGCCCATAACACGATTTGGGGTAGCACGAATTGCAACGGCAGGGGTGAGTACCTTCTTGAGTATATCTACAACACTAACCTAGAAATTCTCAATGTTGGGGATAGCCCCACTTTTGTGACAAGGGTTAGGCAGGAAGTGTTAGACATAACACTGTGCAGTCAAAGCATCAGTGGACAGATTAGAAATTGGAGGGTATCGGACGAACTTTGACATTGTAGGGAGTAGACCAAATTTATTACCATCAAGGAACCCCAGGCGTACGAACTGGGACAAGTATAAAGACTTCATGTATTCTAGTTCTGGGGTATTCAGTACCGGCAGACCGCCGGGCAATCACCCTCAACTGGAGCAGGAGGTAGTAGAACTAACGAACGTTATGATCGAGGGATATAATCTCAGTTGTCCGAGTAGGACTGGTAGTACTAAGTATGCGCCGTGCTGGAACAACGAGTTGTCAAATCTTCGGGCTTCGACGAGGAAGCTCTTTAACCGAGCTAAGAGAACCGGGGACTGGCATAGTTACACCACGACCCTAACTATGTACAGTAAAGAAATTAGGAGCGCTAAAAGGAAAAGCTTTAGGGACTTCTGTGAGACCATAGTGGATACTCCTGTAGCGGCGAGGCTCTACAAGGCGGTAGCCAAAACAGGGAACGTAGCTACCTTGGCTCTCAAAAGGGCCTTTACAGAAGGTGAGTCTCAACGAGCCGAATTGCTCCTTGAGACCCACTTCCCAGGCAGCGTACCTAAGGCGGACTCATTGAACTTGTATATGGGTCGGAGAGCTAGAAGAGTAGATTGGGAGGTAGCCAACAAAATTTGTGACAGAAGAAGGATTGAATGGGCAATTGGAACCTTTCACCCCTACAAATCTTCAGGTGTAGATGGCATATTTCCGGCTCTTCTCCAGAAGGGAGGGCCTGAAATGATTCAGCAGATTAGAAGGATTTCTACAAGCAGCCTGGCCTCAGGGTACATACCTAGCAGCTGGCGTAGGGCTAAAGTTATTTTTATCCCGAAGGTTGGGAAGAAGGATCCTACTCTACCAAAATCCTTTAGACCAATTTGCTTGACGTCGTTTCTTTTAAAAACGATGGAAAAAGTAATAGATAACTATCTTCGAGAAGAAGTCCTGGTCAGGAGGCCCCTTCACCACTGTCAACATGCGTATAGAGCGGGCAGGTCTACTGAAACTGCTCTATTCCAGTTGGCTGGGTACATACAAAGGTCCTTGGACACAAAGGAAATAGTAGTGTGTGCATTCCTCGACATAGAGGGCGCGTTTGACAACACCTCCCATGAGGGCGTTAGACATGCCTTGCTGTGTAAAGGGGTGGACACTACTCTGTGCCATTGGGTTGGTGAGATGTTAGGCACCCGGTCTGTCGAATATCAAACTGGCCTTAACACCACTGAGGCAGTCACCACGAGGGGTTGTCCACTTGCGAGATTTTCTAAGGAGGGTATAGGGTACGGAAGGTGCATTGAGCGCGCGGATCACTTCACTCTTTCCAATAAGTATCCGCTTCTATTAGCTCCAAGGGACGATAACATGAGAAAATTTAGCTTCACAAAAAACTTTGATGTGAAGCTCAGTAGTAAGAAAGAATGGTCCAATATAAACTCACAGTATGGTATCCGCGACCATGCTATAATGTGGTTTACAGATGGATCCAGAACAGACGAGGGCACTGGTGCTGGGGTATTCGGGCCACGTACCAAATACTCCGAACCAATGGTCACACTGACCAGCATCTTCCAAGCAGAAGTTCATGCAATTGAAAGATGTGTGCAATTCAACCTCGATAGAAAATACTGTAGACGGGAAATCGTAATACTATCTGACAGTCAGGTGGCTCTTAAAGCTCTAGACTCTCACATCATTAGCTCCAGGCTAGTGGGGGACTGTCTTGCAAAATTAAACCGGCTGGGCGGAACCAATAAAGTTACGCTCTGCTGGGTGCCAGGACACGTCGGTGTGGAGGGGAACGAGGCGGCAGACGAGCTTGCGAGAAAAGGAGCGGCTACGCCCCTTACAGGGCCAGAGCCATTCTGTGGTATAGGTGCACACACTATCCGGGAAATGCTCAGAGAAAGAGTACGGGTGGACAGATCGAACTATTGGTTCGATCTACCTGGGCTACGGCAGGCCAAATCACTCCTTGGTAAATATAACAAGAGGAGGTTTGAAGCTTGTATCGGGCTGAGTAAGAACCGGCTTCGAATCCTAACGGGGTTTCTCACTGGTCACTGCAGACTGAGGGGGCATCTCACGAAGCTGGGCATTCTAAACGACGACTCTTGCAGATTCTGCAATGAGGAAGAAGAAAGTCCGGGTCATTTACTGGAGTCCTGTGGGGCAATCATCCACACAAGGAGGCGCGTACTGGGAAAGTACCTGGTGCCAGAGCATGATTGGCCGAATCTAGATCCTCTTCTAATCTTGAAATTCCTAACGGAATTGGGGTTGGTGGAGGTCCTCTAAAGGTTGGCAGAGGTATGATTCGTGATACTTGGGGCATCGTCACCCAACACGGACTCGTAGTGGGGGCACAAAAGACCAAAGGTCGCAGTGCAAATCCCCCCTTTATTATTATTATTATTATTAGGGTCTTTTCCCGGTTTTGGGATCATCGTGATCTGCGACAGCTTCCAGTCAGTTGGGTAGTGACCTATTCTTAATATAGCATTATATATATGCAATAAGTGACTAACAGCAATTGATGGCAGCTCTTTCACCATTTTAGCCGTTATTAAGTCATGTCCTGGAGCTTTTTTTGGGTTCAACTTGGCAATATCGTCCATAAGTGCTTTTCTTCTGATGAGTAGTGGGTTATAGTTTGGCCTGGTTGCGAGCTGTGGTAACGGGTAATTTGCATTTGGGGGGTTGGGAGTAAATACATTTTGTAGGTGACTTGCAAAAGCAGTACCTTTGTCGGCATCACTTCTCGCCCAGTCTCCGTTGGGTAAACGAATTGGCGATTCTGCAATAATGGGTCGTTTTAAATTTTTTGTGGCACGCCAAAGTAAGTAATTTGTTGAGCTCGTCGGCGAAAGCTTTTCCATGAATTCAGATCATTCTCGTTTTTCGCCCTCACTTCATTTTGTAGTTTTCGTGTAATGAGGGTCAGCTTTTTTTTCAAATAGGGTGATCTGAACTTTTGCCAATCACGCCTTATTGATCTCTTTTCTGTTAAGAGCGCAGCTATATTTTGTGGCACAAATTCCTTTTTTTGGGTAGTGTTATTGATTTTTGGGGTCGCTGCCAGTGCGGCGTTTGTAAGCAGAAGGGTAAAGTTACGCACTGCCACATTCAGTTGCTCCTCAGTTTTCAGTGACACATGTAGGGTAATGTGTGAACTTATATATTTTCTGAATTGAAGCCAATTCGTATGGATACTGGTGAGTTTGTCGGGTGGGTTGACTTCTGAATTTGGCTCATATTTTACTGTGATAATAGTGGGTGTGTGGTCAGACGAGAGTTCCACTGAAGACTCAATGGTTAGTTGAGTTCGTTTAAGGGTCTTGATTACTGCAAAATCAATAACATCTGGAATTTTGCGTCTGTCCGGTGGCCAGTATGTTGGCGTGCCTGACGAAACCACATCAAGGCCGAGTTTGCTGGTAGTATTCCATAGAGAGCCCCAATAAGTGTGTTTGGCATTAAAATCTCCAGCTACTTGGATCTTGAGTGGACTGAATTGAATTTCGATTTGACTGCTCCGACCTTTGAGGTAGAGCATCTTACGTGGACTCATTGATTGCCATGCCCGCATGAATGGCATCATTGGCGCGATGGATAAGATGTTGGACTATCAACCAGAAGCACGCAGGTTCAAGCCTTGTCCAAGGCGATTACAATAGGATAATTGTTACTTAGTTTTATAGATGAAGTTTGGAGTTGAGTAGAATTGTTAACAATGGAACATAATACAAAAATTTAAAGAAAACAAGTGTGTAAGTTACAGTCGGGCAAGCATGGTTGGACTATCAACCAGAAGCACGCAGGTTCAAGCCTTGTCCAAGGCGATTACAATAGGATAATTGTTACTTAGTTTTATAGATGAAGTTTGGAGTTGAGTAGAATTGTTAACTATGGAACATAATACAAAAATTTAAAGAAAACAAGTGAGTAAGTTACAGTCGGGCAAGCCGACTTATATATACCCTACACCTACTGGGCCATATTGGATCCGAAATCTTGAATTTTGAAAATACGACATAAAATTCGAAATCAGCGACCCCAAAAATCCCCTAAACAAAATTTATTACTGTTTTGATGAAATCTTAAAATTTCGGCCGCCATATTGGTTCCGCCATCTTGAATTTTTAAATTCCAACATTAAATTCGAAATCAGCGACCCCGAAAACCCCACTAAACAACATTTCATACTGTTTTGATGAAATCTTAAAATTTCGGCCGCCATATTGGTTCCGCCATCTTGAATTTTTAAATTCCGACATCAAATTCGAAATCAGCGACCGCAATAAAAAATTTCATACTATTTTGATGAAATCTTAAAATTACGGTAAAAACACGATGTTCACTTATATGGGAGGTAGGCGTGGCAGTAGACCGATTCCGCCCATTTGCAATACCAACTCCTTCTAGGGCCTAGAAAGGATAAATCCAAAATTTGTGACCCCTAGCTTTCTTCTAGCTCCTGCAATCGTGTTTACAAGAAAAGGGGACGGACAGACGGTCAGACGGACAGACGGAGAGACCGATAAATGGACAGACGGATAGGGCTAAATCAACTCAGCAGATGACGCTGATCAAGAATATATATACTTTTCCATACCGGACACGTCTCCTTCTTGGTGTTACAAACATCAGACCAAAGTGAATATACCCATACCTCATGAGGTGTAGGTTATAAACAAGTGAGTAAGTTTCAGTCGGGCAAGCCGACTTATACCTACTGAACCATATTGGATCCGCCATCTTGAATTTTGAAAATGCGACATCAAATTCGAAATCAGCGACCCCAATAATCCCCTAAACAAAATTTCTTACTATTTTGATAAAATCTTAAAATTTCGGCCGCCATCTTGAATTTTTAAATTCCGACATCAAATTCGAAATCAGCGACCCCGAAAACCCCACTATACAAAATTTCATACTGTTTTGATGAAATCTTAAAATTTCGGCCGCCATATTGTTTCTGCCATCTTGAATTTTTAAATTCCGACATCAAATTCGTTTTGATGAAATCTTAAAATTTCGGTAAAAACACGATTTTCACTTAGGCATGGCAGTAGACCGATTTCGCTCAATTGCAATACCAACTCCTTCTAGGACCTAAAAATGATAAATCCAAAATTTGGGATCCCTAGCTTTCTTCTAGCTCCTGCAATCATGTTTACAAGAAAAGAGGACGGACAGACAGGGAGGTAGGCGTGGCAGTAGACCGATTTCGCCCATTTTCAATAAAAACTCCTTCTAGGGCCTAAGAAAGATAAATACAGAATTTGTGATCCCTAGCTTTCTTCTAGCTCCTGCAATCGTGTTTACAAGTAAAGAGGACGGACATACGGATAGGGCTAAATCATCTCAGGAGGTGACGCTGATCAAGAATATATATACTTTTCCATACAGGATACTTCTCCTTCTTGGTGTTACAAACATCAGACCGTAGTAAATATACCCATGAGGTGTAGGGTATAAAAATAAAAATTACAGTACAAATTATTTTTTTTTTAAATTAAAAAAAAAACGATGGTTGTACCGGGATTTGAACCTGGGCTTTCCGGGTGGCAGTCGGACATCTTCCCACTAGGCTACGGTTATCAACAGCGCATCAACTGTCAATTTAACAGTTTTGACTATCGGATGGTTTTTAACCGCGAAAATTTACCTACTTTTTCGTTGATTTTACATTTTTTTTTCTCTCGGTGTATGTAAAAGCGTGACCTTTGTTACATTTTGAGCAGTTATGAAGACTTTTACAGCCATTGTTTTCATGAAATTTACTGAGACAGTTGACACAACATTTAAATTTTTTGACATTCGAATATCGATCTTAATCGGTCATATTAAGGAAACGTCGACATGTTCGCAATGCATGTTGCTTCTTGGGACATAAAACACATACGGAACCTGACAGATTCGCGTGAAACGTGTTCACCCGTTTTGGCAGCGATTGCTGATATTGTGGTTTTCTGAGAGAAGGCTCCGAGGAATGATAGATTCCAGTATCTTAAACCGTTCAGTAAGAAATGAATTTAAGCTGTTCCACTTTGAGATAGCAGACTTATTTTGTAGGCTTTGCTCAAAAAGAGAAAGTGTAGTTTCAGGCAGCCTCTGAGAGCACAAAAAAATTATAATTGGGTCCCACGTTAGAGTGCTTATTTCATGAAGTTTTAATACAGATAAACAATTATTCACAACGCGTTGAAGATTTTTGCACTTTTCTGAAACTTTTTTTACTGTGTCTTTGGTTTTTTCTCAGAAACTATAGGCGATCTGTGAAAAATGTTGTCAGATTCAGTTTCAGAACGTCAAAATACCCAACACAAAAATTAAAAAAGCGCAAAAAATTTAATTTTTTAGAAAAAGTTGTTGAAAACATCCGCATCCGGCTCAGCATCCGCGGATGTCATTTTCAAACATCCGCATCCGCCTCCGCATCCGCAACGAGACTTTTTACAGCTCCGCATCCGCATACGCCTCCGCAAAACTCACATCCGTCTCATCCCTATTCGATAGTTACGACCGGAAGCTCGAATAAGAGTTTAAGTTGAATATTCACCAAAATTCTTTCGTACGCATCTTTCAAATTCTTCCATGCTAAAGCCTTAAACAGCTATGCACACGAGTTCAATGACCGCCGTTGCCTATGCAAAATTCAACCAGAAAAAGTGAGGTGAAAAAATATGTCTCATCATCTCCTCACTGTTCGACAAAAAAAATTTTGGTAACGCACATGATCGGGACCGACAGATTCTGTTAGAGGGGGTTAAAAAAGAGTACCATTTTAGATTAAATAAAAAATTTATTTTTGACGAATTATTATGTGAATGAAAAAAATTCAAAATGCATAAATGCGATTTAAACGGTTTTAAAAACTGATCCAGGAAAACTGGGAGACACGGGTACTCTTTTTTAACACCCTCTAACAGAATCTGTCAATCCCGATCATGTGCGTTTTTTAGTGTCGGACGGTGTAATCAAAGGAAATCAAGAGGAAACCCAAACAGAAGAGCGTGCTATTTCCAAGAGTGCAATAGTGCAAAAGGGGAACCAATATGAGCGAACCAACTGTAATCGAGGTGAACTCAAGCCGAAGAACGTACTATATACAATGTAAATGTGCAATTGTACAATAAGGGGTAATAATACAAACGAGGTAGAAATAAATTTTAAGTAAATATGATATGAATAAGTAAATATGTATTATGCTATATATGTATCGCGATCGCGAATATTGAAACTCCAGTTTTCTTAACGTAGAATAATTTAAGTATTCTATAACAACATCAAACAGTACGGTCAACTGTATATAACACTAATTTAACCACGTATATTAAATACTTATGTTGGTTGATGGTGCTACCAGGCACTTCTTGTTTAATTTTGGTGTCTGATAAAAGTTCAACCCCCACAAATTAAAAAAAAATGTATGTTGTTTTCTAAAATAAAAATTATGTAGTCTGTTAACAAAGGCTTGGAGATGTTGATTAATACTGCTGAGCAGTATCGCTTTTTCTCGAATGCTTTTTTGATCAGGTCAACAATGCGATGAACCTGTTCAATTGTGCCATGCTTTTCTCTGAATCCGAATTGGTGATTGGGTATTTCACCTTTAGTGAGTATTGTGGGTAACACCATTTTTATCCGAATTTTCTCAAAAAGTTTTAATAGGGTAGAGAGTAAGGGTCTTTTCTCGGTTTCGGGATCATCGTGATCTGCGAGAGCTTCCAGTCTGTTGGGTAGTGACCTATTCTTAATATAGCATGATGGCAGCTCTTTTGCGATTTTAGCCGTTATTAAGTCAAGTTGTTGGTAAGTCAAAGTATTGTTTGTTAAAATTTCATAAATACAAATACGAATTCAAAAATAAAAAAATTTTTAAGTAAGTAAAGCAATTAGATTAATGTTTAAAACATTCAAAAGAGATACACAAAAAGGGAAACCCTATCCAAGATTCTATAAGCAATTGGAAATAATTCCGGAAACAAGTGCTATTGACGCTAAATTAAGTACTGTCAAAATGAATTTAAATCAAGTAAATCAACCAGCTTCAAGTCGAGCTGCAACAGTTGGCCTAGTCCAAACAGTCATTTTTAATTCTTTAAGAATCCCTGATGCTATCAAGGATTTGCCACGTTTTGACGGCAATCCAAGAACGCTTCATGAATTCTTGAACAATGTTGAGGAAATATTACAATATATCAGACAGACAGACCAACCACCTTACGGGAAGATCGTTTTGCGTGCCATTCGAAATAAAATCGAAGGACAGGCAAACGAGATTCCTAACATGTATGGAACACCCCTCATTTGGGATGAGATAAAAAATAACCTAAAAGAACGGAAACTTCGCTAATAATTTAAGATATAATTCCAAAACAGTGGAAAATTTGTACAGTGATGTTGTTGAAATTCAATCAGCATTAAGTAATAACATATTGATACACGAAAACGACCAAAGTGTTATAAAAGCAAAAAAAGGATTATTTGCCGAAATGTGTCTTAATTCATTCCTTACTGGCTTAAAAGAATTATTAGGTTGCAGTATAAGAGCAATGAGACCAGAGACATTGGCAAATGCACTTGCTTATTGCATTAAAGAGCAAAATATTTTTTTATAAAAAAAAAGAATTTTCATACACCCATAGAACAGATATTAAGAAACAAATTTTTCCATATAACCGTCAATTTAATAACCAAAGCAACTATAAACCATACCATAATCACTTCAAATCCTCTACATTTCAATATCAGGGAATTCAACCAAAAACTACACAATTTAATTACCAAAATGAAACACCCACAAATCGAAATAATTTTAATCAAAACCGCTTTCACCAAAATGCTACTACTCAAAATTATTTGAATCAAAATCCTTTTAATCGCAATCACACACCGAATTTTCCTAAACCAGAGCCAATGTACACAAGTTCAGGGCATTCAAACTTCAAAAACTCAACCATATCTAACAACAATGCAAACCAAAGTTCACGTACACGATTTTCTCGATTCTCTGGACAAAATACTGGGGAAATAAACAACATTAATAACAAAATAACGACTTTAGTGGAATCATATCAGAAAAACCAGCAGAACAGAGTAACGAAACGGAAGACCTTTTTAACATTGAGAACACTCAGAATTTTCGAATAAGTGCCTCGCTGAACCGACAGGATATTTAAATATAAACATACATGGATATACTTTACCCTATATAGGCATTGCTTCTCCATTCGGGAGACCCCTCAGATTTCTTATAGACACGGGAGCGTCTTCATCCTTCATTAATCCCGAGTTTATAGAATCCAAAAATCAAATTACTTGCAGGCCGATTACTATAACAACCATATTAGATAAATACAAGTTAAATAAAAAAATTATTTTACCTACATTTAGAGAATTTAATCAGCCGGGAAATACAACATTTTTAATTTTAAAGTTCCATAATTACTTTGATGGGCTAATTGGACTCGACATCCTAACCCATCTAAAGGTCAACATTGATATAGGGAACCAAAAACTAAACAGCACACTCAACAATACCACTGAAATTAAATCATAATTTCACATCAGGAAAACACCTACACAAAGGTTATGATTAATTTTCCAGTTGACATACAAAATGGAGACATATACATTCAATTTACAATACTTACACCTAATCTACAAATTGTCGAAGGAATCTACAATGCAAAGAATTGGTTCAGTACAGTAGAAGCCCTTAACACATCCGATCAAGACCAAATATTTTTTTTGGAACAACCAATAAAAGTAGAATCTTACAATAATTCAGATTTTATTGAAATTAACAATTGGAACCTTGAAGGTAGAGCCCGACCGATAAGCATTTTCAGGCCGAAGCCGAAGCCGATGCCGAAGGTCAATTGGCAGCCTATTACTTCGGCCGACGCCGAAGGCCTATACCGAAGCCGAAGCCGATACTTAAATAAAAAACCATTAACAACTTTTTTTCTTTGTGTATTTTCATTCAAATTCGAGTGTATAAATACACATTTAGTTTTTTAAGGAACTAAAATTTTATTTAAACAAATAATAAAAATAACCAAAAGAATTCACAAATTTGGGCCTCCTAGGTCAAAACTAACAGGAGCCTCGGATTATCCCATATATCCCGTGTAAGAAAAATTAGATTTTTTTAAAATAATTTTTAAAAATTTGGAGTAAAGCATAAAATAATGGAAATTTAGTAGAAATGGTAGAGAATTCTTCAAAGAATAAATCCATCTAAGTAGCTGTTTTTTAAGGACTCCCCAAATCCGTCAGGTGATTGGCAAAGGGTGTTCTAGTTGATGGTAACTACCACCTGTGAAGCTTTGAACTTTAAATGTAAAATTTTACCAAAATCGGTCCTGGATTTGAGCACCAGAAATACTTTTCATATATGTTGGAGCAGCAATTTGGGCTACATTTGTAAAAGGTAGAATCCTTCCGTGAGCCTCCTACCCATATATTTGAAATTTCATACAGTTTACCAGGACTCCTTTTAACATTGACATCAGGGCGAGTATTAAGCTTCCAAATCTATATTTAAAATTCAGTAATCCACCCAGAAAATGTCCAAGGATGTACTTTGTGGCAGCTGTAACCCCGTGCCACTTTGAGGCGAGATTCACTCAATATTCGATAATTACTAAGTTAAATTTTAATCATATTTTTTGTTTTGTGAGCCTTTATGTCCCATTGGAAATTCCATTAATTACACAATTTTTAGAAAAAATTAATTTTGGTTTACAGTGTCGCAAAAACAAGAAAAAAAAAATTGAAAAGCTTCGGCTAAAACTTCGGCCGGTTTTTGGAAAAACCGAAGCCGAAGCCTAATGTGCATTTTTGGCCGATAACGGCCGAAGCCGATGCCGAAGCCGATTAATCGGTCGGGCTCTACTTGAAGGTCCACCACCAACCTCAACTTTAGACATTGCCGATTTAATTCGCACAGATCACCTTAATACGGAAAAAAGGCAATAATAAAACTCTGCAGGCAATATGAAAACTCACATTTACAAATGAAGTCAAACACAACATTAAAACATTGGATGACATACCTATTCATACAAAATCATACAGATACCCATATATTCACAAACAAGAAGTAAACAAACAAATTTCCAATATGCTGGAGCAGGGTATAATCAAACCAAGCTATTCACCATGGAGTTCTCCAAACATAACTGAAATTCTAGATAAACTCGGCAAATGCATGTATTTTTCTACACTAGATCTGGCTAGTGGATTCCACCAGATCGAAATAAGTCCTAACGATAGACAAAAAACAGCTTAGAAGGTGGACATTATGAATACATTCGTATGCAATTCGGATTAAAAAACGCACCATTGACTTTCCAAATAGTCATTAATAATAAGAAACATATGTTTAGTATATTTAGACGATATAATAATTTTTTCCACTTCATTGCAAGAACACACTTGCAACCTAAAAACAGTGTTTGAAAGATTACATTCAGCAAACCTTAAGATACAAATAGACAAATCAGAATTTTTAAGGAAAGAAATACAATTTTTGGGTCACATAGTTTCGACAGAAGGTATAAAACCATTGCCAAAAACATTACTATGATATTATAGAAAATTCATTAAGGATATCGCAAAATTAGTCAAACCCCTCACCGTATGCTTTAAAAAGGCAAATCAATAGAATTCACAGATCAATACATCAAAACTTTTGAAACTTGCAAAAACTTACTTACCAATGACCAAATCCTTCAATATCCAGACTTCACCAAACCATTTATACTTACCACAGATGCTAGCAATGTAGCTCTTGGCGCTGTGCTTTCACAAGGTACCATTGGGAGTGATAAACCAATATGTTTTGCAAGCCGAACACTTTCAGATTCAGAATCAAATTATTCCACTATCGAAAAAGAATTATTGGCAAAGGTTTGGGCCACAAAATATTTTCGCCCATATCTATTCGGTAACAGATTTCAAATTGTAACTGATCATCGACCTCTAACATGGCTGATGAGTCTGAAGGAACCAAATTCTAAACTCATCAGATGGAGACTTAAGTTGGAAGAACTCGACTACCAAATAATTTACAGGAAAGGAACCGCCAACACTAATGCAGATGCTCTAAGCAGAATTAAGATAAGTAATTCTGAGAATGACCCCTACTTTGACATTAATGTGAACGACATAACTTCAAATCAAGGTACAAGCGGCACAACAGTTCACTCTTCTATGAAAATCTAGACGACGGGATAGCAATATCAGAAAGAGCTTTGAATGAATTCAATATCCAAGTGGTATTGGAAAAATCAGACAAAGGATCGCCAAAAACCGTGGAAACAATTTTCAAAAACAAACATAGACGTACAATACGAAGACTAATTTTTGATGAAAAAATTATGACAGACATTTTTAAAAACTTTTTCCCACCCAATAGGCTTTCCGCAATATTCACAGATAACAATAACTTTAAAATAGTTCAATCCACATAGTCCAAATACTTTGCACATAGTAAAATTTTCAGAGCAAGTTGGCGTAGTAAAATCAGTTCATTCAACATTCCGTTCGAGTGGTGCAAGTGCCATATCGAACAAATCCTAATTAAACAGTAATTTTAAATTTTGTATCTTTTAATTTTATTATGATTTGGTTTTATCCCTTCTGTCGGTAAAATGTGACGCAGGGTATTCTGTAACTTTTGCAAAGAATTTGCATTTTAGTCGAGTCATTCTAGCATTTTTTTTTCACAAAAATTAGTGCACGCGATTTGTTTTGCTGAACTCATTCAGCGGCGTGTCCTAAGCTTAATTCCAAAATGGCGGGACTCTAGAGGTTGTGCTTCAGCTGCCATAAGGAGAAACTCGTTTCCACGTGTATCTCGTAAACGGTGCATCCTATGGGAAATCTCCTGGTATCGTTTTGAAGAGAATTATCCCGCCTACTTTTTAGACTAAAGGGTTTTTGTACAGTTGATAGCTTGTATTATTAAAGTGTCAAAGTTGTGTAAATCTGATTTTTGTGTAATATCTTGTTAACGGTGGGATGCACGTTGACCAGACTTATTAAATTTGGTAGGTGGGTTCTTACTGACAAAATGAAATTGTATAGCCTTTGGAAAGGGGGATATGGGGGCAAAGGGGAGCGGGATGGTGCCAATTTAAAGTTCTAACTTTCGCAATTTTTACACTACAGGGCTGAAATTTTGTACTTAGGTTCGCATTCCGGAAAAAGAGTAAAAAAGGGGGAAAAAGGGGGAAAAAGAAAAATATTTTTTTAAACCTTTAACAGACTAAAAAGCAGAAAAAAATTCCACTACCCATATTTGGTTTTTCAACTGCCAATTTAAATTTACAACTACCCATTTTGGGTGCTAAAACCCACTAAAATATGCCCTGATATATATATATACATATTAGAGTGGTTCTTGTTTTTCGATTTTTCCAAATTGAACAAGTGCACCCCCGCAGTTTGTTCCTTTATGGAAGAGGACCAAACTGTAAAATTTCCAGAAAAAAATATTGATTGACAGTAGGCCCTCTTTTTGGGGGTTAATAAGCCCCTTTTTTGGTTTCTGTGAAATTAAGACAACCAAAAAACAAGAAAATAAAGATTTAAAACGAGAACATTTTTTTAGAAATATTCGGACCTTCCTAGTTGCCCCCAATAGCCCCCCTTTTTTGGTATGGCGCTTAGTACTCGATATGGTACTCAAACGAAAAGTATCTAGAGACTACAAATATGTAAAGTGTTTTCATTTTTATTAACCCTATAAAGGCCAGATTCAAAGTATAAGTACATTTTTATGACTCAATTTTTATCTGGCCTTTATGGGGCTAATAAACATTTTTTTTAATATTTAATTTTCAAAATACGCATTTAGGGTTTTTTCTTGAATTTTTCTAGTTCTAAAACCCATTTTTATTATTTTTTTTTGTTCTACGTGGGGACTCATTTTTTCAAACTTTGGGGCTTTACAGGCACCCCTAAAAACCAATATTTTTTCTGAAAATTTCACAGTTTGGTCCTCTCCCATAAAGGCACAAACTGCGGGGGTGCACTTGTTCAATTTCGAAAAATCGAAAAATAAGAACCACTACAATATATATATATCCTCAAATCTCCTGTGAGCTTTTTCATACACTTCCACATAAGCTAGAGAGCTGAAATTTGGTACACCGATAGAACTCGGTTGACAATGCATTCTATTAAATTCTACTTCACTAACAAACAAAATTTTTTTTTTAAAACTATTAAATTTAAAAAAATTGGTCGAAAAAAATTTTTTTTACAAAATAAATCTTTAAACATTGCTAAACTTTCAAAAATTTCAAAAAAAAGTAGTTGTAAACAATAATATCTTAAATTAGGTAATTTTGCTAGGGTTGTGACGAGTGTTACCATATGGTAACGCCCAAGGTTGGCCAAACGGAGAGCGGTGCAAAAAAAAAAGTTAGAAATTCGTTTCTTAGGTAATTTTTAGGTATTCCTGAAAAAATCATGAAAAAATTCCGAAAATTTCGCTCTTGTCATTAATGGGTTAATCATATAACAAAGGTCACAAACACAATTTTTTTTAGTAAGTACATACCTTTAACTTCAACACTTTCAATTTTAAATTATTTAATAAATATTTTTTCCGACTATATTTAGTGAATAGATCAAAAATGTTGAAAACATTATAAACGTAACCACAAAACAACGAATTAACTTTAAAACAGACACAGAAAGATGCGCTCAGAGCTACCGCCACCTGATTAGAAAACAAAATCAACGACAAAACCAGTTGATGCTCAGCCAAATATTAAATAAAAAATTTGTTTAATATTTATTGTAAGTTTGTTCTGTTTTTGTTAACTTTCAGCAATTTTTTAAAAATGCATAAAATGTGATATTTTTGTATGTATGTTTTTTTCTATTTAACAGTTCCCTGAAGGTGGTCGAAATATTAGAAATAAAAAACATTATTATATAAAAATTAAAAATTTTATTTTTCAATTTAAAAAAAAAACAATTAGATGACCTAGAGCCCAACAATAACCATTAGTAATATTTTCTAACAATCATAGTTATGCCGTAACTTCTAAAAATATTTTCAAAAATAAAAAGTTACGAGCAATGGAAAAAATATTTCTTGCTCATAATAGTTGTTTACATGAGAAACACATAATTTAAAATCATTTGGATTGTATTGCATGTCACATGTAGATGGCGATGCCCGCTGTCCCAAAATAATCCACATTAGCAATTTCCGATTTATTCCTTTATATTCTTAACACACTTCCGCCCACAGTTGCGTTTGCGCAACATTACGGCGAAAAAAAGATGAAAAATGAATAAAACTACTTTCTTGAAAAAACAAAGATACCATTTCGTTAGTTAAGGTTCAATCTATCTAAAAAATATTGGATACGCAAACTTTTCTCCACTCCCCAGCCCCCACCGAGAAAAAAATGGTGCTTTTTCAACAATTTTCAAAAATATAACAAAAAAATTTTTTGGTTCTATTTAGTTTGAACCTTTATCTATTGAAAGCCAAATAAATACTTGCATTTCAATTCCACATCACTGGGCGGTAACGATAGCAAAAATGTAATTTTTCAAATTTGCACATTTTGCAACTGCGCAATCTATTCTATAAGCTGTCGCTAGAATCACAAGCAAAAAATTAAACTTAGACCTACCGGTCCCCCAATGTCGCCCATTTAACCCCTAAGTCTCCCCTAAGTCCACATAGTTCTCCCTATTCGTACCTATAACGCCCCTATGTCCCGCATATGACCACCCTATCTTCGCCCTACCGTCTCCCTATGATGCCCCTATATCATCCCATGCCCCTCCATGAGCCCATTATAATGAAATTTTTCAATATAATTGTCATACAAAGTACCAGGCTGGTACACCGGAACCGGAAGTCTAAAACCAAATTTAAAAAAAATTACTTTCTGTCTAAAACTTAAGTATATTTCAGCTTCTTTGAAAAACTCTTGAACTGGTAAGATCATAATAAAGAACTCTGAGATCCAACTCTAGATTTCCTACAAATTTCATTTGGATTTTATTTCTATTTCATTTCCGATCACAAACTTTCAACCAAAATTCCACATTGGGTTCTTCACTACCTTCACATTGGTCCTTTCAAATTCAACTAATTTCAAATTCAACTACAAAATCCAAGTTCCAAGTTCTAATTAGATTCTACAGGTTCCAAGTTCCTCTCATAAAATTTGACATCATCAATCATCATACTAACATGTGCCTGGACATTTTTTCTCAGTTCTGGTTATCATTTCAAAGTGCAAACACGCGTGTGTTGATTAAATACGAAAAAAGGATCGAAAAGTGTTTTTTTTAATTAAAAATGTTTGTGGTCGTATATAAATATAGGCATTTCTCGTTTTTTAGAAATATAAAAACTTTAAAAAAAAATGTGAATTTTTTTTTTTTTTTGGCGACGAATCTGACGGAAGTAATTAAATATTCTTTGTTTTGCTAAGCATGAAGGCTATAGCGCAGGTAATTCTAAAGATCGACTCAAAGAGGACTTTTAGCTGTGTTTATTCTGCTAAGCATTAGGGCTATAGTGGAGTAGTTAGAAGTTATAGATATGTCAATTATTTATTGAATTGTTTGTTTTACGTCATCTGCATACATTAAAATATGACTGTGTTTGCTGATAGGTAGGTCGTTTATGAATAGCAAAAAGAGGACAGGTCCAAGGTGACTTCCCTGAGGTTACCAAGATGTAACATTAAATCCAGTTGATTTGGTTGTTTTAAAAATAACTCGTTGTTTTCTATCTAGTAAATATGAATTGATCAATTTCAATATTCCTGTCGGAAACCAAATTTTGACAGTTTCAAAATTAATAATTTATTGTTTACTACATCAAAAGCTTTAATAAAATCAGTGTAAATTACAACAGTTTGCAATCCTTTTTCAAAATTTTCAATTACATGAGATGAAAATTCTAATAACTTCGTTGTAGTTGACTTGCCAGGTAAGAATCCATGTTGAAAAGGTGAAATTGATTTGAAGATACTAGAGTTTGTTTGAATGCAAAAAAATTGTGTTTGTGACCTTTGTTATATGATTAACCCATTAATCACGAGAGCGAAATTTTCGGATTTTTTTCAAGATTTTTTCAGGAATACCTAAAAATGACCTAAGAAACGAATTTCTAACTTTTTTTTTTGGACCGCACTCCGTTTGCCCAACCCTGGCCGTTACCATATGGTAACACTCGTCACAACCCTAGCAAAATTACCTAATTTAAGATATTATTGTTTACAACTTCTTTTTTTGAAATTTTTGAAAGTTTAGCAATGTTTTAAGATTTATTTTGTAAAAAAAATTTTTATCGACAAATTTTTTTAAATCTAAAATTTTTTTTAAAAAAAATTTTGTTAAAAAAAATTCTATAAATTCAGGAGCATTTTTGATCACAAAAGTTTCTTCAGCAAAGTAGTTTGTTTTCAAAAAACGCACATTTTTGCATCAAAAAAAATTTTATAGCCCCCAGGAAAAAAGTTAGAGAAGTATGTCAGTTTTCAACTAGGATTTTCTTGATAAGTGTCCTCATAGTCATCATAGAATGGGGTCCGAAAGACCTTTTCAATAGTATTCAAGTTGATATTCTTAAAATGTTGGCAGTCACTCAAGGCTGGCCCTAATTATCTGTCCGCCACTGTATATAATATGTATCTACACCTACACCAAAATACTGATTAGGTTTTCAATAACATAAGAAATATCTCCATATGAACTGACATTGGAAAGGTCCTCATCATCATTTCATTTGACATACACAACTTACATAATAAAATTATGCTCGCCTAAATGTCTTCATCGTAATGTAAATTTGTTAAAAACAATTGAGTAAGTTTCAACCGGTCGAAGTAAACCTATATATACCATGCACCCTTCCATCTGAGACCTGATCGCCATCTTCCGCTCATTCCACCGACGGTACTCACATGTGCTCCATTTAGTAGTACATTTTTACATTCATCAGCTCGGCATGACCTAGCCATCTTAGACGTGGATTTTGTATGCGTCATGATGTCATGTCATGATCGGGGTATTCCTCATATAGCTTTTGCGGCACTCACCATCGACGCAAAGCGGACAATATATCTTACGGAGAATTTTCCTACCACAATTCCCGTGAAATTGGGTAACATTTGTTACAAAACTCGACTTTCACTTGTATGGAAGGTAGGCGTGGCAGTTGATCTATTTCGCCCATTTGCTATACCAACTCCTTCTAGGACCTCCAAAGGATAAATTCAATGTTTGGACCGCCTAGCTTTCATTTAGCTCCATCAATAGCCCATACCAATCAAAATGTCTGTCCGGATATGGCTAAATCAACTTAAGAGGTACTGCTAATTTTTCAAACCAATATATAGATAAAATTTACTTCATTTTACAAAAAATACTCAAGTATGTATATAAACACGTACAAAAATTATTTAAAATCTGAATATTAAAAAAAAATTTTTGTAATTATATTAAGTACACAAACACACTTTCAAAACAATTTCAGTAAGAAAATTAAATTTGCTAGGGTTGTGAAGAGCATGACCATATGGTAACAGCAAAATTCAAAATTATAAAAAGGTAACACAGAAGTTATAAATAATTTTATAACTTCTGTTTTCTAATACTTTGTTATTCTACCCAAATGCCAAAAAAAATTATACGTTTTCTAATACTTTGATATTCTACCCAAATGCCAAAAAAAATTAAAAATATATAACTTTTTATAGCAATGAAAAATAGAGTTATATATCAAAAGAAAGATCAAAGTATGCTTTATTAACATCAAAAAACGGATTAGTGATATTCGTTCAAATATTTTTGAAATTGCACATACTCGTCATGAATGGGTTAAATTAATAAAAAATTTTTAATTGACCATTTGTGGTAGAGTATTTTGGTGGTCTTCACAAGTACGAATTTCTTATTTAATAAGTTATAGGGTTTGTTGTGGATGCAAAGTATCCAAAATGAACTGCTATGTTTCGCAATTCTTTCATTTATTGAACTTTTTATGCAAAATCAGCCAAAATTCAGTTTTTAATCAATAACTCATCAGTTATGGATTGTAGTATTTTATTTCCTTCAGCTAAATTGTAGTTAAGAGTCCAATGACCAAATATTCCTTAAGAATCGGTGTTTTAGAACCAACTGTTAATTTTAAACAACTTTCACAAAAATTTAATTTTAAAACAAAATTTTAAATTTTAGAATAATTTTTTTAAAAACACAACTTTTTTCATAAAAAAATTGTATAGCCGTTGAAAAATTTCGGTGAGAGCCAAGTTATATGTATCGGCGGTGCAACGCCCCTTTGTCGAATTACGTAAATTTCTGACATTCAGCTTTAAGTGGAAAGCATAAAACCATGTGGCAAAGTTCGTTGAAAAATATTTAATAGGAGAAAAGATTAGCTTACTTGTGATAAACCGCTATTTGATCCTGAATTTCTCAAAGTTTCTTATTTATGCTAGACTATTTTGTCGATTTTCTCCAAGGAAGGTGCGTAGCACAGGAAGGTGTAACAGAACAATAAAGGAATACATAAGGTCTCTTATTGTCGTATCCTCGTATTTGAAAAAAATAAAATGGTTTCGAGCACACCCACTGTAGAAAAAATCTAGTACTGTCATTTCAGAAAGAGAGAGAAAAAAGGAGCGAAAAAATTATATTGCAAATATTCAACCTAACCTAAATCCGTTCGCCATGCTGCCCAAATCAAGGGTCGGAAGAAATTGAGCGGTTCACGTGACCTTTCTTTCAATATTTTCAACAAGTTGCGCACGTCTAAAAAAGAAATTATCTGCATACAATTAATGTTCATTAAAACTAGAGAGTGGACTATCTTCGGCTATACCGAAGCTGAAATACCCCCACACTGTAGGAAGAAGTACCTAGAACATAAAAAAATGTGGTCTCAAGACCCTATTTTGAGCCAATTATAGGTGGTTTTGGAGCCCGGTCCATGTCCAAAATCCATTTCTAAAAATTTCCAATCAAATCCACAAAAAAAAAAAATTGGTCTCAAGACCCCATTTAGACCCTTATATATGTGGCTTCGGAACCTCGGACCATGTCAAAAATACGTTTCTAAACATTTCCAATCGAATACAACAATAAACTAGAGAGTGGACTATCTTTGGCTATACCGAAGCGGAAATACCCCCACACAGTAGGAAGAAGTACCTTGAACATAAAAAATTGTGGTCTCAAGACCCTATTTTGAGCCAATTATAGGTGGTTTTGGAGCCCGGACCATGTCCAAAATCCATTTCTAAAAATTTCCAATTAAATCCACAAAAAAAAAAAAAATTGGTCTCAAGACCCCATTTAGACCCTTATATATGTGGCTGCGGAACCTCGGACCATGTCAAAAATACGTTTCTAAACATTTCCAATCGAATACAAAAATAAAAAATTTTTACCTTTTTTTTCGGTGTATGGGAGCCACGCCCAGTTTTTGTCCGATTTGGCTGATTCTCGAACTTGATCTCAGTATTCACGAGAAAAACATGTAAAAAAAGTTTCAAGTCGATATCTCCAAAACTGCGACCGCTATCGTGCGGACGGACAGACGGACAGACGGACAGACGGACAGACGGACGGACAGACAGACGGACATCGCTAAATTGACTCAGGAGGTGATACTGATCAAGAATATATATACTTTTCCATACCGGACACGCCTCCTTATGGGCGTTACAAACGTTGTGACAAAGTTAGTATACCCTGCCACAGTGAGTGTGGGGGTATAAAAAGACTTGAACAATTTTTACCTTTTTTTTCGGTGTATGGGAGCCACGCCCAGTTTTTGTCCGATTTGGCTGATTCTCGAACTTGATCTCAGTATTTACGAAAAAAACATGTACCCAAAGTTTCAAGTCGATATCTCCAAAACTGCGACCGCTATCGTGCGGACGGACTGACGGACAGACGGACGGACAGACAGACGGACATCGCTAAATCGACTCAGGAGGTGATGCTTATCAAGAATATATATACTTTTCCATACCGGACACGCCTCCTTATGGGCGTTACAAACGTTGTGACAAAGTGAGTATACCCTGCCACAGTGTGTGTGGGGGTATAAAAATATTGTATATCTTTATACAGGGTGCATACTGTAGTGTATCCATACTCACAAATTGCATATGAACAACAACAAACCAGCGCTTTAATATTGAAGCTGAATATTAGCGCGCTTAGGCATACAACATTGTTATTGTATTTTTGCTTCAAAGTCTGAGCGTCAGCATATGCTACGCTTGGATCATTGAGCTCAATACAATGTTGCTGACGTTTGAGTTTCGATGCATTTGTTTATGCTTCGATTTTTTTTTAAATTGAATTGATATGTGGAACGAAGAGTGAATGATATGTGTTTCCCTTTTAATCTATTTTGTAGAATAAGCATATTTTGTGGAATTGTAGTTATAAGCATATTTTATAAAATCAAATGAAATTGATGGAGTCAACAGGGTATAAAAAGCCCTGGTGATTCTGAAATAAAACACACTTGATATCCAACTTTTGAGGTATCAATAACTAGGGAGCATATTGAGGCCTTATGGCCTATGCAAATATAAGCGGTGGAACGCTAGAAATGTCCAAAACAGTTTAAACATTACATGGCGATCTTGCCTTTACGAAAGGAACTACTGACCAAAAGGGATTTCGTAAAAGAGACATAACGTTCAAAATAAAAAGATACAATAAAATTTATATTGCAATTTATACACAAAACGAAAATTGTCAGCAAATGTCGACTGAGGCGGAAATCGACGATCTCTTCAGAAAGTGGGAAGAACTAGCACAACAGGAGGAATACGTACCGGAGGCAGCAAACAGCGACCAGATTGTGCTGACGTACACACCAACATCGAAGGCGGCGGGGCCACAGCCTATCAGTATCAAAGAATACAGGCGCCGTAACAAGCAACAAGCAGCAAGAAGACGACCGCAGGCATTTTTCAAGTCGGTAGAACCAAAAAAAAGACAAGAGGAGGAAAGCTGGTACGCTACAGACAAGAACTAGCAGAATTGAATCAAATGGTGGCCATTACAACTGACCAGAAAAATAAGAGGAACCTACTTGCGCTAAGAAGAACCAAGAAGAAGGCGTTCTACGATAAAATTTAGAAGTTGGATTGGACAGGAACACTGTGGTTTAAAATGGATCAGCCACAGTCAAAGGAACAAGTCATCGTGACAGAAAATATCGACAATAACAACTCGATAACATCATGCGACAACTTTTCGATTTTTCTATTTTTGTGTATTTTAGCATTTGCAATTTATATTATACATGGAATAAACACATATTACAAACAATATGTGAAAAAACACGTTAATCGTGTAATAACTGTTTAAAACAACAAAGAACAAAAAAAAAATAAATAAATAAATAATGTTGTATTAAAAAGAAGAGATATATATGTCATAAAATTTTTTTTTTTAAATGGAATTACTAAAAGATTTGTCTAAACAACTATCAACTATATTAACCAATTTGCGCAAAACCCCAAACATATAAATTTGAAATATAGTATTGAATATATAACAGAAAAACTGAAAGAAATAGAAGAGTTTAAGGACAGATTTAATTCCATTATTGAAAAGTCAAATCTGCAGGGTGACGATGTGATCACAGAGGTAGACATATTTAAACATTATTATACAAATACTAAAAAAGAAATAGAATCAAGGAAAATACTAGGAGAAGATAAAGATCGATAAGGTATTGACAAAGACTTAGACATTGAGAACAAAATAGTAGATAAAACAATGTCGGCGTTTAGCTTAGAAACCGCCATGAAGGCAATTCCAGCCTTCACTGGACAAAAAAGGAACTAGAAGCTTTCCTGAAAATATACAAAATTTTAAACAAATCAATGACGCCTGAGGCGAAGAAGGACGTTGTTGATATTGTTTATTATGTAAAATTATCGGCGAGTGTACGAACTACACTGGGTACTGTAACTGTACCAACAGATTTTGATACTTTAAAAAAACGAATGCTGAATGCTTATAAAAAAGATATTTCCATAGCACAAATTTCAAGAAAATTTAAGTACCTTAAAACAAGAACGCTCAACAGTTGGGCAATTCAAAGAAAAAATAATACAATTAGTAAATGACTTAGTTGAGTTGGAAACAACAAACATGGGTGCGAACATTAATGATAGCCATAGGGAAGCTTTCATTATATCAGGCCAGAATAGGGCATTAGCGACATTCAAAGAGGGCATAAATGAACAATTTCAATCAGTCATTTATGCGGCTCAGCCAAAAACCCTTGCTGAGGCAGTAAACATAGCTCTTGAAATAGAAGGTAGACCACAAACAGGTCAATTATTTGCGATTAACGGACAAAATAATTTTAGAAACAACAATCAAAATAATCAACATAGAAGTAATAACAATTTTAATGTTTACGATAGAAACAACAATAGAAATTTTAACAACAGTGACAGACAGTACAACAACAACTATTTTAACAATAACAATCAGTATAGAAACAACGGTAATACACAATACCAAAATAACAACAATTACCGGAACAATAACAAAAATAATAACAATTTTGGAAATAATAATTACAATAACAATGGCTACAGGTACAACACTAACAATACTAACAATACTAACCAAAACAATGACTATAGCAACGGAACTAATTGGAATAGTAACAATAGAAACTACAACAATCGTGGAAATAACGGGCACCAGGGAAATACAAATAGAAACAACTGACATGAACATATAGTAAATGAACAGGGAAACTCCCAAACCCCAGCTGCAGTACAAGGAAACAACAGACATGTACATATAGTAAATGAACAGGGAAACTCCCAAACCCCGGCTGCAGTACACGGAAATCAGAGTTCTGCTCCGGGATACCAATAAAAATTTACTTGTTATCAAATAACATAACCGATTACATAATTTTAAGTTGCAAGAATGCTGTAACTTGCTTGACATTTTTAATTGACACAGGAGCTGATATATCCATTTGTAAATCACAAAAATTACGTAACTACGAAATATATTGCGCAGATGACATTTGTAAATTCACAGGAATAACAAATGAGGAAATAAAATCTTTAGGAAGTATAAATTTAGAATTCGGTATTGACAACAAAAATATAGTACACAAATTTTGCATGGTAGATTCAAATTTTCCAATTACGACAGTATATTTGGGAGAGACTTTTTAGTCAAATATGAGAGTAAAATAGATTTTGAAGCTTTTACAATAACTTTCTCCATAGAGGATAGGGAATTTATAATACCAATAAATAATAAACCAATAGATAATAATAGCATTCAAAGCTGGGTATAGTTAATCGAGAAATTAACTTCGTTAATCCGGAAATAGTTAATCAAAAATTTAACTTCGTTAAATTAAAAAGTTAATTGCGTTGAAAAGTTAACTTCGTTAATAGTTAAATTAAATAGTTAAATTCTCTATAGAAAAAATTTTTTTTCTAAAAAACCCATAAAAAACATTTTAACTATATACAATAGAATGCCTGCACTCACAGACCCTATTTCGATCGATTTCAGCTCTCTATATGCAAATTTAACTTTAAAATTAGAGAGTGGACTATCTTCGGCTATACCGAAGTTGAAATACCCCCACACAGTAGGAAGAAGTACCTCGAACATAAAAAAATGTGGTCTCAAGACCCTATTTTGAGCCAATTATAGGTGGTTTTGGAGCCCGGACCATGTCCAAAATCCACTTCTAAAAATTTCCAATCAAATCCACAAAAAAAAAAAAATTGGTCTCAAGACCCCATTTAGACCCTTATATATGTGGCTTCGGAACCTCGGACCAACAATAAAAAAGACTTGAACAATTTTTACCTTTTTTTTCGGTGTATGGGAGCCACGCCCAGTTTTTGTCCGATTTGGCTGATTCTCGAACTTGATCTCAGTATTCACGAGAAAAACATGTACCCAAAGTTTCAAGTCGATATCTCCAAAACTGCGACCGCTATCGTGCGGACGGACAGACGGACGGACGGACGGACAGACAGACGGACGGACATCGCTAAATCGACTCAGGAGGTGATACTGATCAAGAATATATATACTTTTCCATACCGGACACGCCTCCTTATGGGCGTTACAAACGTTGTGACAAAGTTAGTATACCCTGCCACAGTGAATGTGGGGGTATAAAAATGCTAAAAATTTTTATAGAAAGCGAAGATTTGTGTATGAAAAAATTTATTTATATTCATAAGGCATACAAATTTGATTTTTTTTTAAAAGCTGTGTTGTACTTAATGAACCGATTTTCTCTAGCCTTGCCCCGAATCGATGTACCCAGCTTGGTCTTCTCTTGAAACCTTTTCAGGGAAGCAGGGTGGGCCCGACTTATATGCTGCTTCAAGTTATTGAAACTTGATATATGCATTTTTATTTGCATAGCCTTTGGCCTGCACAACTTGCACAAAAGAGAAAAATTGTTTCCGTCCTTGCTTTTAAATAAAAACATTTCATTCAGGTGGGGAAATGGATTCTGATCGACAGCAATTATTTGCACTTCACTTTCACTTTCCGACGACATGTAGCGGCATTAGGGTTGCCACATGCAAAATAATCTTCGTCTGGATTTTGAAAAAAAATATCTGGACTTTTCCGTTTTCAACTGGACATTCAAAGAAAAAATCGGAAATTTTTATTTATTTTAATGGCATACTTTTAAGAAAAAGTAAAGTAGGAATTGGATAGCAATATGCAAGCAATATGCAAGGACATTGGTTCCTCCTCACATAAAAAAAACAATTAAATTATATTGCTTATTATGAAAAAAAACACCTTTACAGGTCTATTCTGGCGCGGTTTGAAGTTTTTAACCGCCTTTATTACCTTCTCATTGGCATGCAACAAACATTTTAACTTTTGTCTCGCGCCAGAAAAGACCTGTAAATTTGTCTTTTTCAATGCTATTCTTTCCACAAATATTTTGTAGCTTGTAACAATTTACTGTTTTTAAAAGTGTGTAGAACTCTTTACAGTTTTATAGTTTAGTTAAGTCGAAACAAAATTTCGTTTTCGGCCGGAATTTCGATATTTCCGCCGAAAATTTCGGTTTTATATGAAAAATGTAACAAATAAATAACAATGATTAACATGATCGACAAAACTGAACATTTTGTGTGTTAAATATACTTGATAGACAAATTTTTATGTATTTTGGCACGCTGAATACTAAAAAATTAATTAAATTTTTTCACTACGCACCAAAAAATTTCCTTTTTGGGCAATTTTCATTATTATTTTTGGATTTGGCGTGGCAAAATACATAAGGAACAACCAAGTGGATAAAAGTGGTATGTAACACAAATTTAAGTATTGATCATAGTGTCGAAGAATCAGAAGCGACAAGACAGACAAGTCGCCAATTTGTATTGAAAAAAAAAAAATGAAAAACTTTGAAACTTATTTTTTTGAAAGAATTTGTATGTTACATACAGCCTTCATCCATTCACCCCTTCCAGCGTTCTCACTCTTCTCCTATCGGAGCAGATCTACTACTCTCGCGATGATTTTTAAATTTCTACTCCTCAACTACTATTGTAAGAAATCTTCTCCTCAAAATATTATGTGAGTTTTACAAAATGCAAAACTACTACTCTTTCTACAAATCTAGTGCCATGACAGAAATTTATACTACTATTTGTAGAATCTCTACTACTCTACGCAGAAACCCTAATCTACTCCCCTCTCTTGAAATCTGCTACCTTGACAGTAATTTCTACTACTCTCAAAAAATTTCTACTACTCTACGTAAAAAAATTAAATCTACTCCCCTTTTTTGAAATCTAGTCCCCTAAAATCGAATATCTACAACTCTCGCCGTAGCAAAAAGTGAAAACCCTACTCATAAAAATAAAAAAATTTCTTCCATTTCGGTTTCGGCCGAAATTAAAAAAAGCGATTCCGGTCGGTCTCTTTTTAAGATTACATTGTTTTTAAATCGTTGTATTTTGTTACTGAAAAAAATAGTTTTATTCAAATTTTACCAAAGGTTGGATTTTAAAACTTTTTTGAAAAAAAATTGTTTCTAATTTTTTTTGTTGTGGTCTAAAACCGAGGAGTTTGGGACTCCCTGCAACTCTGTACTCTTTTTTACTCAATAGAATCTGGTAACCCTACTTAAGAGGATATTGTCTTTGGCCGCAGAAATATTTCAGATTTTATGAAATCAGCCATACTTAAGGTAGGAACCTAAGTTATTTAAATGGCTAAAAACCAAAGCATATTAATCAAAGTAGGAGTGATTTTGACACTTCTCTCTTTTTCTCAATGCATATAATGTCAAACTTAAAAAAATCGTAACCCAAAATAAACGTAAATTTTTTTAATTTAAAATAAGAAATTTGTGTGGCAATTTGAATTCGGGAAATAAAATGAAGAGAAATTTAAATATAAAGCGATGTGCGTGTGCGGTAATGGCGGAAGTGTGCAAGAGTTCCAACCGCCTCGTTGTGAAACAAAACGCCAGCGTTGGATATCGAACTGCGGGATTGTCCTGGATAGCTCTTAGCGCGTTTGTTTGATCGGATAAGGGATAAAATATTTTGCTTACATTTTTTAACAGGACAGACCCTGTACTCAAAAATATATGAAACGTCACTCCTACTTTGATTAATATGCTTTGCTAAAAACTCATTAGCAGTAATTGAAAAAAATAAAACTATTTGACTGAAAACTTTATCTTTATAATAAAAACGAAAACGCTATTAGGTGTTCTGACTAATTTAATTTTTTTTACTGAGAAATATCAGAGAAAATTTTGTCTGGACAAATTATTGAAAAACTGGACTCTGGACACATGACAAAAAATCTGGACAATCCAGACGAATCCAGACCGTGTGGCAACCCTAAGCGGCATTGAATTTTTAATAAAACAAAAAAAATGAAAACTTTGTAAAAATTTTACAAAACGAATTTACCGACGCGCTTTTTTTGATTGTCACTACGCACCAAGTTGATTGGAAAATGTCGGGGGCGGCAAAACAGTTTCGCGCTGACCATAATCGGCTTCAATCGACGTGCGAACAAATCGATGTCAATATCGGTTGAGCCCACAAAATTGACTCAATATTTCGCCGCCGACCAAGCCGATACATTTGACGGCGGGTTAGGCACGCCGTCTCGACTTGGAACTTTAAATTTTTTTCAACAACACGAAAGAGTTCTGTGTTTACAATTTTTCAACAGTGTGGCTAGGTAGATTATTAAAAATAGTATGATTTCTTAATTTTTACCTTTTTTTTTACATTTAACAATAAAAAAATTTTTTTCGTTTCAAAGTTAACTAATGCTAGTTAATCGAAGAAATTTAACTTAACTAAATGAAAAAGTTAATGGTTTTCGAAATTAACTGAAACGTTAAAAGTTAACCAAAAATTTAACTTCGTTAATTAACTATTAACGATTTAACTAGTTAATGCCCAGCTTTGATAGCATTATTATACCACCAAGGACGGAAATAATACAACCAATATCAATTAGAGCCCGACCGATTAATCGGCTTCGGCCGTTATTGGCCAAAAATGCACATTCGGCTTCGGCTTCGGTTTTTCCAAAAAATGGCCGAAGTTTTAGCCGAAGCTTTTAAATTTTTTTTTCTTGTTTTTGCGACACTGTAAACCAAAATAAATTTTTTACGATACGATTTTCTAAAAATTGTGTAATTAATGGAATTTCCAATGGGACATAAGAGGCTCACAAAACAAAAAATATGATTAAAATTTAACTTAGTAATTATCGAATATTGAGTGAATCTCGCCTCAAAGTGGCACGGGGTTACAGCTGCCACAAAGTACATCCTTGAACATTTTCTGGGTGGATTACTGAATTTTAAATATAGATTTGGAAGCTTAATACTCGCCCTGATGTCAATGTTAAAAGGAGTCCTGGTAAACTGTATGAAATTTCAAATATATGGGTAGGAGGCTCACGGAAGGATTCTACCTTTTACAAATGTAGCCCAAATTGCTGCTCCAACATATATGAAAAGTATTTCTGGTGCTCAAATCCAGGACCGATTTTGGTAAAATTTTACATTTAAAGTTCAAAGCTTCACAGGTGGTAGTTACCATCAACTAGAACACCCTTTGCCAATCACCTGACGGATTTGGGGAGTCCTTAAAAAACAGCTACTTAGATGGATTTATTCTTTGAAGAATTCTCTACCATTTCTACTAAATTTCCATTATTTTATGCTTTACTTCAAATTTTTAAAAATGATTTTAAAAAAATCTAATTTTTCTTACACGGGATATATGGGATAATCCGAGGCTCCTGTTAGTTTTGACCTAGGAGGCCCAAATTTGTGAATTCTTTTGGTTATTTTTATTATTTGTTTAAATAAAATTTTAGTTCCTTAAAAAACTAAATGTGTATTTATACACTCGAATTTGAATGAAAATACACAAAGAAAAAAAGTTGTTAATGGTTTTTTATTTAAGTATCGGCTTCGGCTTCGGCTTCGGTATACTCCTTCGGCGTCGGCCGAAGTAATAGGCTGCCAATTGACCTTCGGCATCGGCTTCGGCCTGAAAATGCTTATCGGTCGGGCTCTAATATCAATACAATTGAAAGAGAATAGTGTAGTTTTAAATCAAGAAATAGAAAAGGGTGTTTTCGTAGGAAATTCAATAGTACCAGCGGATGGTCGTGCACACATAAAACTACTTAATACGAATGACCACTATGTAATTGTACAAAAACTACGAATTGACACAATACCGTTAAAAACTATTAAATAATTCAAAATTTAAGTTGTAAACACAAAAATAGTAAACAAAATACCGAACAAATTGATTTGGACGAACGCTTCGAAAAAATATTAACAGAATTGAAATTTGAAAACAATGATGATTTGGCACAACAAGAGCTAATTTCAATTTTTAAACAGTACCAACACATTTTTCATTTGGAACAGGAACCTTTAAGTGTAAACAATTTGTATACACAAACAATACAGAAAACGGACAACACTCCAGTATACAGAAAGAATTACAGGTTACCACACACACAAAATACCGAAATAGCGACTCAAGTACAGAAATTATGGGACAACGATATAATTGAAAATTCAATAAGCCATTACAATTCTCCTTTACTGTTGGTTCCAAAGACAGGTGCAGATGACAATAAAAAATGGCGTCTAGTGGTGGATTTTCGTAGATTAAACGACAAAATAGTGAATGATAAATTTCCATTGACAAGATTAGAAGATATTTTGGATAAATTAGGACGAGCAAAATATTTTTCTACGTTGGACATGACAAGTTCTTTTCACCAAATACCATTACATGAGAACTCAAGGGAGTTGACAGCTTTTTCAACAAATGATGGACCTTTCGGATTGCAAATATCTTCAAATAGTTTCCAAAGAATGCTTACTTTAGCACTAAGTGGTCTCGGTACAGAAGCATTTTTGTATGTCGATGATATTATAGTTTTTGGGTGCAGTTTAACTCACCATAACAGTAATTTGCTCAAAGTTTTCAAACGTCTAAGTAAATACAATTTGAAGTTAAATGCAAGTAAATGCAATTTCCTTAAATCGGAAGTGGTTTATTTGGGACATTTCATAACAAGTGAAGGCGTGAAAACAGATCCTGCAAAATATGAGATAATTCAAAAATACCCAGTACCGAAAAATTCTGATGATGTGAGACGCTTTGTAGCTTTTTGTAACTATTACAGAAGATTTATTGAACAATTTGCTGAAATTGCGAAACCGTTGAATTCTTTGTTGAAAAAGAGAGCAGTTTTTATTTGGTCAAATGAATGTGAAGAAGCTTTTAATACTTTGAGGACAAAATTGATAACGCCACCCGTTTTACAATACCCAAATTTTGATAAACCATTTATACTGACAACGGACGCATCAGACTTTGCACTAGGAGCAGTCTTGTCACAGGGAGAAATAGGACATGTTTACCAATTTCTTACGCTAGTAAATCGCTACAAAAGTATGATATTAACAAACCAATAACAGAAAAGGAACTTTTAGCAATACGTTGGGAAATTAATTTTTTTAGACCTTACTTGTACCGACGAAAATTTATAGTAGTGACTGACCACAGACTTTTAGTTTCACTTTTTACACACAAAAATCCGTCATCGAAAATGACAAGAATTAGAATGGATTTAGCGGATTACAATTTTGAAATAGTATACAAGCAAGGAAAAATGAACACAAACGCAGATGCATTATCAAGGATAGAAATGGACAGTGAAATATTAAAAGCAATGATTCCAACAAAAGTGGATTCATCTGAACAAATTTTTATAACAACAAGGGGTATGCAAAAAGAAAATATTGAATTAAATGGGCAAGATAATAAAAAAATTTATGAATTAAATGGGCAAGAAAATATTGAAGAAATTAATGAAGTTAACAATACAGACAATTCTCAGAGGGAGCCTTTACACCTCTTTATCTGGGAATGTACATCGATGTCTGATATAAAAAATTTATATAAATTTAAATTTGAGATTGCAGTCGTAAATAGGCCTGAAATTATTATTAGCAATAACGAAGTTATTGTTAGGTGTAGCGAAGACCTGTCGAAACTAGATTCGATTTTGGGGAAGCTACAGTCTTTTTTGTTTGACTCACAAATTGGGGAGCTAGCCCTCAGTGAGCGTGATATTTTGTTTAATTATATTGATAAATACCGGTTTAAAGAATATTATAATGCATATATGAAGAATTGTTACAGTTTGTCAAGAAAGAATGGGTACAACAAGAATTGTAGACCCTTGATCAATAATACTGAATTAGAAAAAAATTTGCCAAAGAGAAAAATTTCATTAGAAAATGAATTAGGAAGTATGGAATAGAAAATTTGCCGACAAATGATAGATTGCCAATTAATATAATATTGTATACGCCCCCGAAAGAAATAAAATCATGGATTACGATTTGTAAACTTATCCAAGAGTTTCATGATACACCTACAGGAGGACATTTAGGTGTTAGAAAAACAGTATTACGACTGAAACAGAGATATGTTTGGAAGAATATGAGACAAATGGTTAAGACATTTATTAATGAATGCGAAAAATGTGCTAAAAAAAAAATAACTAGGCACACAAAAGAAAAATTGCAAATAACAGATACACCATCAACTAGTTTTGAGGTGATAACAATAGACACAGTCGGACCGTTAAGGATGTCAAATGAATTTAGATACATATTGACAATGCAATGTGAGTTGTCGAAATTTGTAGTAGTATGTCCACTAGAGTGTAAAGATGCACGAACAGTTGCTTCAGCTTTAGTAGAACATTCAGAAACGAATTAATGAAAAACATATGCGAAATGTTAAAAACAAAACAAGTATTTTCTTCGCCTTACCATCATCAAACAATTGGTGCCCTTGAACGTAATCATCGTGTTTTAAATGAGTATTTGCTTTCGCTTGCCGATGATTATGAATGGGACAAATGGATTGTATATGTTTGCATACACAGAAAAAAAAGGTCGGTAAAATTAACCGAAAAAAGTGGTTGACGTACATCATTTCAAAATGTATGAAAATTGTAAATTTTTTTACCGAGCTCGTCGGTAGATTTAACCAACAAAAAATGGTAAAACAAAATAGTTGAAATAACCGAACAAAATTGTTGTTGTACAGAAATTTTAAGTTCTTTTACAGCAATTGTTGGTTAAATTTGAATTTTCACCAACTTGTGCAATTTACCATTCGCGCATCTTCAGGTTGAATCGTTGGGATTCAAAGAAAGAAGAATTCCCAATCGTTTTATGAATGTTGTGCCTTATAGAGGCAGCTTGAGCAGAGCCAAACAGAGTTTTTTGCTTGTAATACTACTTTTGGAAAATAAGTGCTTGTGTCAGTTATGCGCTACAGCTAATATTTATTTTTTTAAACATGCAATCTTGCAGTTTCGAAATATATTTTTGTGTTTAATATTTTTTTTTTGGTTGTTGGGGTTTGTTTTCAAATGAAGAAAAAAATTAATTCATCGAAAAAAGTTTACTTATTAAAAAAATATGTATCGAAACAAATTTTTGTTGTATGTTTACAATTAAAAATTGTAGCCCAACAAATTTAAATGGTTTTCTTACTAAAAAAATATGTATCGAAACAAATTTTTGCTGTATGTTTACAATTAAAAATTGTAAACCAACAAATCATTAAAGTAAATCAACCACTTCTCATCGGTTAGATTAACCGACGAAGAAAGGTTGGAGCGTTTTGAACCGTCTTTTTCGGTTAAATCTACCGACTTTTTTTTGTGTGTACAACACGACACCGCACGTAGACACAAATTATACGCCATACGAATTGGTATTTGGTAAATTGCCTTACTTACCAAGTGACGTAATTAAAACAAACACAAAGACTTACAATTTGGAAAATTATGCCAATGAACTTCGGATTAGATTACATTCAGCTTTCAAAAAAGCAAGACAGATTGTTGAGGTAGTTAAGGAACGTAGGAAGTTAGCATACGATAAGAATTTGAAAATAAGCAATTTTAAAGTAGATGACTTAGTATTAGTCAAATTAGAAACTAGGAAGAAAAATCAGAGCCCATATCATGGACCTTATAAAATAATAGAAAGAAAAGGTGTGAATTCAGTAATAGATATCAGAGGAAAACATAAAGAATTCCATAATAATATTTTAAAGAAATATATTTCATCAAAAGATGATATATAATTTATACTATTTAGTTTAAATTTTGTAATTCATTTTATATTGTAAAAAGAAAAAAAAAAAACGTATATAATTTAAAATTCAATATATTTTATTATAAATTTCAATACTATTAACTAGAATATAATTAATATATATAATTTAATAAGATTTATTCTCATTTATATATTTGTCTCGAATAATTCATTCTAATATACTATCAGTAATATATTATTTAAAAAATTTTAATAATATATATTATCCAAATTTTAATATTGCATATCGTACACTTTTCCAACCATCTTCTAATTTGCTTTGTAAATTATTTTTCAAATAATTTCCATCTGAAGGGTATGGGTGTAGTGTATCCATACTCACAAATTGCATACGAACTAAGGCATTCAATCCCGAAGTGTTTTTGAAAATCCCGGGATTTCGGGATTTGAAATTACAATCCCGGGATCCCGGGATTTGTTCGGGATTTTCGGGATTAAAGAAAAAACTGTTGCAACAATATTTTAAGCTTCATTTTATTTTAATTCAACGTAGAAATAATATTTAATAAATATTGCATTAAACAAAACAAAATTTGAAATAAATAAAGTCAAACAAAAAGTTATTAATTTTAAATTACTATGATCGAAAAAGTTTGATAATTTATGTGTTAAATTGAGTTGCTTTATTATTTTTTTTGCCATGCTGAATCTTTTCAAAAGTACAACACTCAAACGGTCAACAAAATGATTTTATTAATTATATCTAAATTTTTGTCGAAAAAAAAAAATTGTTTCAATTTGAAAAAATTTTATTCAGATCGATAAAAATGTTTTGTTCACTATTATTGGCAAAAATTGTCTTAATTTTTTGTGTGTGTAGCACTAAGTCTACGAAAGTGAGCATTTTGTGTTTACCAATTGGATTGAAAGTAAACGCACTGCAGTATTTTTGTGTAAAAGCGTCGAAAATATCTTAAACAATGCATAAAAATTTAATTTTTTGAATCCCGGGATTCCGGACTCAAAATCCCGGGTTTCCGGGATTTAAAAAACGTTCGGGATCCCGGGATTTCGGGATTCGGGATCCCGGGATTGAATGCCTTAATACGAACACAAACAACAACAAACCAGCGCTTTAATATTGAAGCTGAATATTAGCACGCTTAGGCATACAACATTGTTATTGTATTTTTGCTTCAAAGTCTGAGCGTCAGCATATGCAACGCTTGGATCATTGAGCTCAATACAATGTTGCTGACGTTTGAGTTTCGATGCATTTGTTTATGCTTCGATTTTTTTTTGATATTGAATTGATATGTGGAACGAAGAGTGAATGATATGTGTTTCCCTTTTAATCTATTTTGTAGAATAAGCATATTTTGTAGAATTGTAGTTATAAGCATATTTTATAAAATCAAATGAAATTGATGGAGTCAACAGGGTATAAAAAGCCCTGGTGATTCTGAAATAAAACACACTTGATATCCAACTTTTGAGGTATCAATAACTAGGGAGCATATTGAGGCCTTATGCTAGAAATGTCCAAAACAGTTTAAACATTACAATACTTAAAGTTGCCAGACGTACTGTTTTAAACAGTACATGTACTATTTTTTATAAAAAGTACTGTTTTATTCAAAACACTCAAAACAGTACGCAAATGTACAGTTTTTTCAAAAATGTACTGTTTTTTGTACTGTTTGTTTTCTTTCAATATTTTTTTCTTGTTTTGCGTAGACAAACCATTTTTATGAATCACTCTGAAAACAACTAGCAAAAACTAGCGTTTTTGATCGCAAAAAAATGAAATTTGTCATGAACCACATAGGATATAATCTGGGCTACAAATTGATATGATTAGACAATTGGGCTTGGGCTTGAAGTTAAATTCTCGATTAACTATGCCCAGCTTTGCTCCCATTCAATGTTTTCCAACAAAAATTGGAAAATGGGGTAATGTTTACAACTCTAAAGACCCAATTAGTCCAGACGTAAACGTATTTTCGTAAACTCAGCGTAAAGGTACATTTTCAGCGATTACTCGACAGTCTGCAAACCTAAGCTATCGCAGAAGTCAGCTGTTTGTGCCGTTGGTTTATTTATCAACAGTGCTGCTGTGTATGTCTATTCGCAGAATAACAATTCCTACATTTCACTTTTTTGGGACTATATTTTGTAATATTCAGCCAATTATTTATTCAGAATAGTTTTAAATGCGACAATTTTTGATTTTATATTGGTTTTTCTCAATAGTTTTATCAATTTTAATTGTTTATTTTAGTTTGAATAAAATAGTTCTACAGTGGCAACCCACGTTGTCAGCAAAGCTTTACCAACAGTGCTGCCGTATATGTCTATTCGCAGAATAACAATTCCTACATTTCACTTTTTTGGGGACTATATTTTGTAATATTCAGCCAATTATTTATTCAGAATAGTTTAAAATGCGAAAATTTTTGATTTTATAATGGTTTTTCTCAATAGTTTTATCAATTTTAATTGTTTATTTTAGTTTGAATAAAATAGTTCTACACTGGCAACCCACGTTGTCAGCAAAGCTTTACCAACAAAGTTGCCGGATATCTCTATCCGCAGAAGAAGAATTCCTACATTTCACTTTTTTCGGGCTGCATTTTGTAATATTCAACAAATTGTTTATGCAGACTAGTTTTAATTAGGGCATGACACACTGGCGTCAATTGACCCCGAGTGCTGTCAAAGTGTTGTTGTTTCCAAGGCAAAATTAAAAATGAACACTTTTTGAGAGAGCGAGTGAATAAGGGTTTTTTTGACGCCAGCTTCGAGCTGGGGTCATGAATCAAAAGAGTGTTGCATTTTAGCAAAATGTAGCTGTCAAATCTTTAGTAGCAAAAACAAGGTTGCAAAAGTATTAAAAAAGCATACGAAATGCTAATATTTCCCGTTTTTGTTCGTTGCAAGCAACACTTGTCAGGAATTTGTTCATCGTTACTTTATATTATCATTAAATTTGTTGAAGCAATACGAAATGTAAGTAAATAACACAATTAAACATGAATATTTTAATGAAATTGTACAATCGTAGGTTTATAAAAATATTCTGCATGAACTGAAATGTGCATGGGTTGCACTCTTTTATCATATAGGCACATAAAATATTAGTGATTGCAACCCTTTTGTGATATAATGAAAAAGGGGAGCAGATTGACCCGGCGTCAAATATTTTTGCGTGTGGCACGTCCAGGCGTCAAAATAGTAAAAGAGCATAAAAGAGAATAAAAATACAAATGAATAGGGGTCAAATGACGCCAGTGTGTCATGCCCTATTGCGACAAATTTTGATTCTATATATGTTTTTCTAAAAAATTTTAACAATTTGAAAATTTTTTTTAGTTTGAGTAAAATTGTAGCACGCTTGCAGACGCTCGAGTAATCGTTTGTATGGAGTTCGGGTAAGGCAGCTTCAGTCAGCTGTTTGCGATTTTACTACTGGACTAATTGGGCCTTCAGCTATATGCCATATATCGGCGTAATGGTACTGAGGTGCGTAGCACCACTCAAACAAACCAATATTGGTTTTAGTCTTCAATTCTAAGTTGCATATGTTTGGAATTGCACAGCGAGGCGTGGCACTTCACATACTTACAATTCAATATTTCAAAATGTTACACTTGGGCTCTCAATAAAATCTATTTGACCGTCCAAAAATGGATAACTATGTTTTTCGTACGTATTTCTCTGATTCTAAAACGCATTTTTAATTAATTAATTTTTGTTTGTACTGGACCCTACCTCGATTTACTAAACTTTGAGGCTTTACAAGCACATCTGGTCCTTTCCCATAAAGGAACAAACAGGGGGGTGGACTTTAGACCGTGTCGAAAAAATAAAGTTGCCCGCACACCATTTAATTTGAAGCATATTTAGAAGGAGATTCCGAAACATTTTTTTTTTATATTGTCACCATTTATGATCCGATTTTAAAGTATAATATATCATTTTTGTCTTGAGGAGACCTTTAATTTGATATATTATACTTTAAAATCGGATAATAAATGGTGACGATATGATGAAATATGTCAATGGGCTACCCATACGTTCGGTACAAATATTAGTTTTATTTTTTTTAAATAGTTCTTATGGAATAATCGGTATACTTCCTTTGCAAGAGTTAAATGATTTTTCGAGAGCTTTAATTTTCTGTAATTAGAATGGTACATTAGGGTGGTACTATCTGAGACCTGGTAAGTAACTACTAGAAGGGTGTACTTAAGAGCAAGGACCTCTGAGACGTTATTTTAGGCCTCCTCGAGCCAAATTTTTATATACATATTATACTTTAAAATCGGATCATAAATGGTGACAATATAAAGAAATAAGTCGACGCGCTACCTCTACGATCGGCAAAAAAAAAAAAGAAAATTGTTTTCGGAATCTCCTTCCAAATTCGCTTTAAATTAGATGGTGTGCGGTAAACTCTTTTATATAAGATGATACGTTCTAGTGCACTTGCTCAATTTCGAAAAATATAGTGGCAAAATAATTTTTTTTGTGTCTTTTCAGTGAACGTTTATTTCAGACAATGGCTGATCTTGTAATTACTGAAGGGTATGCTGCTGTAGGATACGAATATATTAATATTGATGATTGTTGGTTAGAAAAGCATCGAACACCGAATGGAAGATTAGTTCCGGATCGCAAGCGTTTTCCAAATGGAATGAAAGTTTTATCTGATTATGTAAGTACTACTTACTATGTATCAGTCAGACCAAAAAGATTTGTCTCTTAAAAAAAATAATGTGTACGAAACTGGAGAAAAAGGAAAACTAGAAATGTATTTGTTTTTGGTACTCCGTACAGAAATAATTAAATTGTTGTTAGTGGGATCAGTATGATTTTTAAGATTGATTCTATGTGTTAGCTTTCTGAGCAGCAATGTTTGTTTTTGTAATTAAACGCTGCTTCAGTGGATAACAACAATGTGAAAAAACAACAAACCTATGACATCTTAGATCAACATAAGTTCTTACAATCAGATCTGACCAGTATAGCTATCTGGTGTGATAATAACTTAATGGAACTGAACTTGAAAAAATTTATATTTATGACATTTGCTAGAAGACACCAACTTTCATCGCTGTATCATATAAATAACTGCAATCTAGAAAAGGTTTTTACTTTTGTGGACCTGGGTGTTACTATGGATCCAAAACTTCGCTTTCATCTACATATTGATTTATGTGAGAATAAGGCGAGGGGTTTTCTAGGTTTCATTAAGAGATGGTCAAAAGAATTTAATGACCCATTCGTTACCAAGAGCCTTTACATATCACTTGTAAGACCAATTTTGGAATATGCATCAGTCTTGTGAAATCCACAATACAACTGCCACTCTGACAGAATTGAATCGGTTCAAAAACAATTTTTATTATTTGCTTTAAGAAACCTTCGCTGGAATCCGAATCAGAACCTACCTCCATACGAAAATCGTTTAAAACTCTTGGACATCCCTACTCTAAAAAATAGAAGAACGATGCTTAATGTAACATTTTTGATTAAATTGATGGCTCTCTGAATTCTACATTTTTGCTTCAAGAAATTGATTTTAATATCCCAACCCGTCGTTCCAGATCTTTCATTCCTTTGATATTAAGTATGTGCCGCTCTAATTACGCGCAGAATGAACCTTTTCGTTGTATTTGTAGCGATTTTAATAGCCTGTTTTCTGTCTTTGACCTGTCAGATTCACTTAATAAAACTAAAACTTTTATTTTAAATGCACTTGATCACACTTAAGCCTTTGTTGCTCTTTGAGTTTTTGGACCGCTTAGGGTCTAACGAAATGACAGGGTTGCCAAACTCCACAAAGATCGGCATTGTCGATTTTTTGAAAGTGTTGTATTTTTGTTGTATTTTATATTTATATTTCAACAGAATTTTGTTTTTTACTGTATATTGTATACAAATAAAACAAAATTTTTAGCTGAATTCACATTCGTTCCGTTACTGTTTACTTAACTGTTCTATTTGTATTTGATTTTTTATATTTCGTATAAAAAAATAAAATACTAAAATTAATATTTGTAATCTTTGTCGCGTAAATTAACTGTTTGGATTGTTTTGTCTTTGTATTTTTATTAAGTCTAATATCGTAAAGTAGAGAAAAATTATATTTGATCAAATTCATATTCGTCGCATAAATTCTGATGCTTCATAATATTTTCTTTTAATTTTATTGTTTATTATCACGTTAATCTTATATTATGTTATGTTTGGAAGAATTCTCTCTTGCATTCATAACCTAATTCGTGTTTTATTAATATGCGTTTTATCAGCTGATGATTTTAATCTGTAGCTGAAACGAATTTCAAGATATGTTTACCCGCGATCGGTTGCACAGCGTAATTCGGATTACGGCTGTTTGGTCACCAAGTCCGTGCGTCATGCGGATGTGCCCCTCTGTTGGTTGGGCGGGTAAGTGGGACCGTTTGGATTCGTCGTTTTATAAAAAAAAGGCATTTGCCTTATGGCCATTTCGGGACTGCCACTACCTCATCAGAGACAATTCTGCTGACTACTAGACAATCAACTTATTGTCATACACTGAAGGAAAAAATAGTGAAATCAAATGAAAACGTATTTAAATCAAATATTAACTTATATGATAGTGCTCCTAAGCTGTTTTTATTTAAATCAAATATGCGCGTATTAAAACTTGTATTAAATATGGAAATATTTGGATTAAATATGGAAATATTAGATTTTTTATTTATTTATATTGGGAAAACAAATTGGTTTTTCGTTGATCTTTTGTCTGATCAGTACGATTTTTATGATTGATTTAGTGTTAGCTTTCTGAGCAGCAATGTTTGTTTTTTTTCTCTTTTTGTATTTGAACTTTTTTTAAGTTATTTATTTTTTTCTTTATTTAATTTTTTTAATTACCAATTTCCTTAGAATCATTTGTAACAACTTTTCCACAAATTCAGTCTTGCCGGAATTCGAACCGACATCCTCTGGGGTTTGGAATTCGCTCTAATCGACTCGTCTATTTCCAGCATTATTGACAAGCGTCTAAACGTTTGTACACCAAGAATCACCAAGAACTTTTCTTTTTTTTCTAAAATTTAAGTTTTCAAATCTTAAAATAGAAATTTCCATTGTATATTGCCAGCAAGAGTGGATTTTTTCTTCTAAAAATGTAAATTTAAATTTCGAATCTAAAAATAGAAACTCAAAAAAAAAGCATTCAGATACGTACCAAAAATCAAAGATCGCAAACCGGGCGTTAACACCGGCCAAATGACAACAAAAAAACATCGTTTACCAAAGAGAATTGTAATAAAACCTATTCACTCATTTCATTTCTTCTCATTCACTGTGCTACATACATACAATACGAATCATTCATTCATCAAAATCTATTTCAATACCAATCGCTACATCAATTTTCCTGTCAATAAAATCGTACAAAATTTACTCCACAGTATAAACACCAATTAAATGTTGCATATCGGCCACAAAAAGAGGAATTCCGAACTTTAAGTCTCCAATTTTGCTGAAATTTTGTCAGTTTGCTAGGCTTGTCAATTTAAGATAGTGATTTGAACCGTTTTGCAAAAAAACATTTCTTGACGGAGTTATATGTAATAATTTGAATTTTAAGAAATTTTGGCGAAAATTTAAGTAGCAAATAGAGAAAAATGCGCATAACTTTGTCAAATCTCAACCGATTTGAGATTGTTTGATATCGTTGGTAAGGTAATAAAAGGTACTTGAATTGGTTGTTTCAGATACCGTTATTTTTGAGAAAACCGTATGCTTTTAAATTTGTAATTTACTTAATAAATAAATGTTTTTCATAATCATTCACTTGCTATGTGTTCGTTAAGATATAAAACATTTTAAATAAATGTTTTGGAAAAATGTTTTATTATTTTTTCATTTTGTATTCGCTTCGGCTTCGGTTTTGGCCGAATGTGAAAAAAAGCGTAACTTTTCAAAATGTATGAGAAACCTGAATTTATTAACCAGTTGTTCCGGAGGCATCTCGTTAAGACGCAATACCAACGAATTTGTTGTACCCGACGTTTGTTGCTTTAATTGACGAAACCACTGACGCAGCTGTGCTGCTGTGTACTTCTTTGCGTCCACATCCGTTTTCCGTTGAATTTTTTGTACGATTTTGTACGATTTGGTTTTTATTAGCACTCTTTATTCTTTAAAAGTTTTAGTTTTCTATCTTTTTATATATATACAAAATTGAAAAAAAGAGTAAAAAACAAGTTTTTTAAAATATAACCCTTTTTTGTATTTTTTTTAGCACTCGCTATTAATCAAATTGTCAGGAGAAAAAATTATTATTTGCGATGGGCAAATCCCGCTTCTGAGTTTCTAATTGCTGTTGAAAATATAAATGCGACCGTACTCGTTAAAGCTAACTTTCATTGTGTCTTCTTCTCGAAAGTTTTGAACCCACGCTTCCATCAGTTTTATAAGTTTTCAGTGTTGTACAATTTGAAAATTTACAATTTGACCGTGAAAAAAATAGATTTACCGACTTTTTTTGTGTGTACAGCAGTAAAAAACGTTAATTTTAGGTTTTACAAAAATAGCCATAACTTCTGTGTCCATCTAAAATCCACCCATTTTTAAAACAAAACACGCCCATTGAAAAAAAAAATCATTAAAAATATGGAGTGTTTTTGGTAAAAAAAATCGGATCAAAGTTACAACAAAATTTCCCATTTGAAAGCGTACGGTTTTCGCAAACATAACGGTATCTGATACATTTTCTTACCTTTCCAACGATATCAAACAATCTCAATTCGGTTGAGATTTGACAAGTTATGGGTATTTTTCTCTATTTGCTACTTAAATTTTCGCCAAATTTTCTTAAAATTAAAATTACTATAAATCCGTCAAGAAATGTTTTTTTTGCAAAACGGTTTAAATTAGTATCATAAATTTACGAGCCTAACAAAAATTTCAGCAAAATTGGAGACCCAAAGTCCGGATGGGTGGCCGAATTCACATGGAATGGCCGATATATCTTAAAAAAAATACTTTCATCCATTCCGTATTACATTGAAGACAATGCAATAAAAAATAATTATTTAGGCACAGCTAGTTATCAATAATTCTTAACGATGCAATTTAACAATTTAATTAACATTTGACAATACAAATGCTGGTTGCCCTAATCCAATGATTTGGACAGCGTTATACAGTAATCGACTGTGATGGCGGCATCAAGGTAGTGTTAACATCGTAAGATGTAGGCATCGACTGGATGACGGCATAATCGGGATGTCGGAAACGACGAGGGTTTCGGGGCTCTCTATTCAAATGCAATAGAATAGTTACGCTTTAGACATAGGGGTCGAGTAGGTCACACCAAATTTCAAGAAAGAATATTTGGATACAATTTAAGCTCATCTGTATACTTTGTTATACGTTTAGGGATTTTTTCGGATATTTTCAGTATTTGCCAATCTCTGTGGATGAGTGCATTTTTTAAGTACAATGGTGCTCCCACGATTTGTCGCAGAATTTTCGACTGCGTTCGTTGCAGTTTCTCAATATTTGACGGAGATGCAGTTCCCCAAAGTTCAATCCCAGATGCCCATATGGGTTTAATTACACTTTTGTATAGAAGTATTTTACATGTGGTGTTGAGTCTCGATTGCTTCGAGAGTAGCCAATTGAGTTCGAGTTTCTTTAGTTTGATTTGTGTAATTTATACTTGATGTGTTTTTTCCAGGTGAGTCTGTGATCGAGATGCACATTTAGATATGTAGTTTCAGTACATTGTGGTATAACCATATCATTTATTTTAAGCGTGGGGCAAGTGTCTTTCCTCAGGGGAAGGTTATATGTGCGCTCTTAGACTCGTTGACTCTAATTCTCCACATTGGTAGCCAATTTTGTAAAGTCTTCAAAGGTTTGAGATGAAGGTCTGATCATTAGTGGGCATATCTGCAGTAAAAAGTATATACAGGAGGGGCCAAGTACGCTGGGGTACACTAAAATATCAAATCTACGAGAAACGAAACTTGTATGTGTAACTACAAATTGTCTGCGGGTCAAGTATTTTTCAAGCGAAATGTGCATGTTTGCGGGTAATAGTTTCTGTAGTTTGGATATCAATTCTCTATGCCACACCTTAACAAAAGCTTGGGCGATGTCGAGGATCATGTCAACAATGCGATGAACCTGCTCGATTATGCCGAGTTTTTCTCTAAATACAAATTGGTGATTACACCTTTATCGAGTATAATGCGTAACATAATTTTTAAGGGGCGCTGTGTTCTGTGGCGAAATCTGCTTTCAAGTATGGCGATTTTGCCGACGGCTATTTGGCTTTTTAAAAATTAATCATCACTCTCTCTCGAATACCATACGAAGCAGCAACCGCCACAGCCAAGAAAAGCCGGTAAGATTTTCTGAGGAAAATATATAAAAAGAAAGGAGAGATTATTAATTTGAAACGAATTTTCTGTTTTTATCTTTTTTGAAAACGATTTCGAGAGCTATCGAATAGTTCGCAGAAGAACAAGGCCTGCGTCCAATTATTGGTCCTTCAATCCCGAATCCATTCCAAAGGAGACGAAAAGATCTCCACAACAAACAAATCACTATCATCATCTAAGCTGCTGCTTCAAAATTAAAAAAGGTGCGTCACATTTATTAATGCTGATCATATGTGAGCATTTTTACAATATTTACAAAAACAAAGACCAAAAATGTATCCGAGATATAAAATAAAATAAAATTTTCAATACGCTCAATTGCCAGCCGAAGCCACTCATTTACTCTCGTTTTTCTTCAACAAAAGAATTTTGAGATTTTACTCTGAAAGTGAAGTGATAACTTAAATAAAGCTTCCAATCCTATACAAGGCCGATTGGCGCCAGTTTTAATTTTGTGAACTTTTCTAATAAAATTTTAAATAATTACCAAAATATATTTTTGGTAACGAAATAAAAGAGCTTAATAACTAATAATATCTATCAAACGTAGGTATTCCATATTCAAAGTGAGAGAAATAAAAACATCTTTGAAAAATATTTGACACATTTGAACTGTGCAAAAATAACCAAAAGCACATACACACAAACACTTACTACCACCCGCTCTCACTAGAAAAAGTCTCCACTGCAGGTTGTTGCTGCATTATTTTCTGTCGCTTTGCTTTAATTAGTTTTCGGTATTTTGGCAACGGACAGACGTTCGATTATTTTGGATTTTTTATTTATTTAAATGTTGATTAAATTAAAATAAAGCAAAGCCAAGTAAAGTAAAATCATTAAAATAAAATCAGTGCTATATTTTTAACTGAAAGTGAAGTGAACTAACTAAAGCTAAAGTTAGCAACGCGGGAATAAAACAAAACTGAAATCCCGAAAACTGCAACAACAACACGTGAGAGCTATCTAGTGAAATTTGTGTGTTCATTCAGTCTTAGAAAATACGAAATATTTCTTTGACTGAAACTGAATATTTCAGAGCAAAATATTGAAATAGGGAATTTTTATTTCTTTATCGCTTTTTAATACTTTTGTGAAATATTCAAAATAAGCTAATTAAAATATTTAAATATTTTGGCCGATTTGTATTTTGTTGTTTTCCCATTCCCAATTCTCTCATTGTAGTGTATTTGAAGTGCGCCCTACGTCAGTAATTTCGACACTGACGAAGGGTTGAAATAATTGTGCACTTTTTTTATCGCTTTTTAAATATTTTTGAGAAATATTTAAATTAAATAAGAGATTCTAATTATATTATTATTTAATAATTTTTCGATTTTTTTTGTTTTTTGTAAATTTTTGTGGGATTTTTGTAATTTGATATTTTTGTGAAAAATGGCTGCTTTAAAAAAATTTCATCGTCTGGCTGACGAAATCCTGAGTGACCATTCTACTTTTTCGTTGGAAGTTCAACGTGAGTAATTTAAAGATTTATGGGTGAAAGTAAAGGCAGCTTATGAAAAGTGTTCGCAGTCTCCTCAACCGACAATGGGGAGTCCAGTGGCGATTTAGGAATAGTAAAAGATAGGTACCGAAACTGTTATCGGGCTTATGTAGCCTGTGCTGCCATGATGGGTGAATTTGCTCACAATCTGACAGCTCATCTTTTAACGCCCCCTCCCAGTTCTACTATGCTCCTAAGTTCAAATGAAAATCGGTCGTCAACTAGCAACATGTGGTTGCCTCCGTGTGACACTGAGATTTTTTATGGAGATTATATCTCATGGCCCACTTTTCGTGTTCACGGCAATTTATATTCAAAATTCGGGGCTAACTTCAGTTGAGAAACTATATCACCTTAATCAAAAAACTAGAGGTGAGGCTAAAGATATAGTCAAGAAGTCCCCTCTCACAAATGATGGATTTGTGCAGGCGTGGAATAACCTATCAGATAGGTATGAAAATAAAAGAATTCTAGTGAATAGTCAATTGAGGATTTTGTTCGGCCTTCAGCCAGTGACTTCAGAGTCGGGGTCCGCCATAAAGAAATTACAGCGGGATATAAATAGCTGTATATCCGCTCTCGAACTGTATAAAATTAATGTTGAAAATTGGGATGCAATTTTCGTGTATTTATGTCTAACTTGCTTACCAGAAGCAACGCTCTCCTTATGGGAGCAAGGTATTAAAAACAAAACAGCAATCCCCAAATGGGTTGATTTAGATAGTTTTCTGACTGAAAGATTTCAAACTTTAGAAACAGTTTCAGATATTCGAGGTACGCTTAACCAAAGTACTGGTGGCTACCAAAATAAATACTCCCAGAATCAGAATAGAAAAGTGAATTCCCATAATACAAACGTTTACCAGGCGAATTGTAAACTTTTTAATACGCAACAACATCCACTGTGGAATTGTTAAAAATTTTTAGACATGAATGTTAGCGACAGGTTGTCAACAGTAAGGAGGTTTGTTAATTTTAAAATTCTGAGAAAACACAATTTAAGCAAAATATTCATAAATCTTCTAATTTGTTGCATAGATACCTATACTACTCCCATTGTCGGTCCTGATGATATTACTGATGCCTTCCGCTGTAGTTGTATGGTATGTTTTCCTGGTTCTATATTTGTTGTCGGTTCAATCTGGTAGCGGTATTTTGGCCACAATCACCATGCCGCCATCTATTGGAAATACCTTAACTTTTGCGGTCCGGTGAACATCGAAATTTCGGGATAGCAACCATTTTGATTTATTATCCACGGAGAGTCGGGCTGTCATCGCATCCACGTCCTCCTTGTCAAGTATGGTTGGGTGTAGATTTCCTTTATATAAGTCATCCAGTATCGCCAATTCTACTTGCTGTTGACTTTGGATATCAAGCAGGTTTGAGTTTAATGTCACGTCCATCCTTTGAATCTGCAACGATAGTTCGATTTCGTGAAAGTTCTTGTTGTGGCTATTGGATTCTGCCGCTTGTTTAGTGACTGTCTCGTTCAGCTTGGTTTGCAACACCTCAATTTCACGTATTGTTGTCAGGAAAGGGTTCGATAAATTTTTGTAATTTGTGGCCATTACCGTTACTTGTCTTTTCATGACTTCAAACGTTTCGCTGCCTCTCTCTTCGATATCATTCAGGTGGCCGTATATTCCATTGGCGTCGTTTTGATCCATGACTCCGAATGCCCAATTGAACATTTCTCCCATGAAGTTTAATGACCGTCTAGGTCGCCGAATTTTGAACGTGCTTTGAATATTCTCTTCAGTATAGCGGAGCTTCGATAATATGGAGTTTGTCACTTGCAGTGGTGCCAAGCAGGATGCTGTAAAGTCGACGTTTGGAAAAAACAAGCTTGGTTGTAGCCTCTCGCACATGTCTTGTATCTTATGCTGGAAGCTGGTTATCTGCTCCAAGAATTCCTTCAGCTCAATTGGCTTGAACTTTGTCATAATTGTCCACTCGTCCATGTAGAATATCGTGGTGCCCACATTATCAAAGAATAGCGGCGTTTCCGATAGTTCGGAGATCTCAACCGACGCCGCTCCGCTACTTGCTACCCAGCTTAGGATCAGGACCACGACAAATCTCATCATAATCTACGTATAGAAATAAGACTACTACTAGTTATGTATAATGAATAATGCAAAAATAAAATTGAAGTAGTATCTATATAAAAATAAAATAACTATAGTTTGTGTGCATATATATGAATTTATATTACAAAATATTATAATTAGTACTTATCATTTTACTTTTATTTCAATATTATTTTGTCAGAAGCTTATTTAGAATCTTGTAAATACAAGATTGAAACCATACTATTTTCTTTAAATTTATATAAATTTGTATTCTCTTTTTATTTATTTATTTAATTATTTCTTTTGTTTTTTTTTTTCATTGTCCGTAAGTTTCATTGTCCGTAATTTTGAGTTCGTCGGTACCAATAGTTCAGTCATGTCTTCGCCTTAAGAGTATGTCCCCTTCCGACAGTGGTAAAGTTTCAGCAAATTGTTGTGAATTTTCTTTTCCCTTCATCAAAAGCACTGTTGTCACCGGACTAAGTACTTCAATTACCTCGTATGGCCCTGACCAAATTGGTGAAAACTACTTTTTTCTTAGCTGATTCTTCATCACAACCTTTTCTCCCACCTTAAACACGATAGAATGTGTTGTGTTATCGTAAGTTTTCTTTGACACCCGCTTAGCATTCTCTTGGTTTTCCCTAGCTATTTCATGAGTCCTCTGTATCTGATATTTCAGTACCTTAGGATAATCATCTGCGTTGTAAACCGGCTGACATTTTCGGCTCAAGCTAGTGGACATTTCAACATCGAACCCGTAGAGTGTTCAGAATGGTGTTATTGTGGACATGCATTGCTGCTGTAAGCCACTGGTCCCAATTAAACCCGTCCTCCTTTGCGAAACTCCTTAAATATTCCGCTAACGGTCGATGGCTTCTTTCTAACGAACCATTTGCCTGTGGATGGTATGGTGTTATGTGTAATTTCTTAATACCAAGCATCTTACATGTATCGGAGAATAATTTTTATGTAAAATTACTGCCATTATCTGTCACTAAAATTTTTAGGACCGGATACCTCGTTATAATTTCGTCAAAGAAAACTTTCGCAACTGTGCTTGCCTCTCCATCTGGCAGGGCAGCACAAACAAAATATTTCGAGAAATCGTCTTGGAAGGTAAGTATGTACTTATTTCCCGATACGGTCTCGGGCAAAATTGCTACGATATCCATATATACCTTTTCAAATGGCCGAGGTGTCTGTAAGAATCATCGGCATTTTAGTTAGCTTTGAACTTTTGTTCACCTGACACTTTGAACAATTTTTAACACATTTCTCAATTTGTTTCCTCATTCCCTTCCATTTATATTGTTGCATAATCCTGCTCAAGGTTTTTTTCGAGCCTTGATGACCTCCTAAGTCGTGAAAATCCTTTAACACAATTTCTATGTCCCTTGGTTCTGTTAGTATCGTAACTTTGTCGGGTTGTCCGTGGGGGACATCATCGCTATCCACGGATTGCGACAAATCGGGTACTGCTAGCTCAGTTTTGTTTTTCGAACGTGTTTGTACCACCCCAACCCCGGAATTGTCCCCTGGTATCCTACTCAATGCATCCGCATTTAAATTACGCTTCCCGGGCTTGTAGATTATATCGAAGTCGTATTCAGACAATTTGTGTCTAAACCGAGCTAACCTTGATGTTTGATCCTTCAAGTTAGCTATCCCACGTAGTGGTTGGTGGTCAATATATATGATGAAGTGTCGGCCCAATAGATAAGCCCTAAAATTTCTAGTTGCCCAGACTATCTCCTTTTCGATCGTCGAATAGTTCTTTTCTGCATTATTTAGCGCCCTGCTAGAAGGCTATTGGTCTGTCTTCCCCTACTTCCCCTTGGGATAAGATTGCCCCAATTGCCTCATTACTGGCGTCAGTAGCTAGCATAAATGGGCTCGAACAATTTGGATAAATTAACACAGGCACCCTTCAGACAGTCAAATGGCCGTCCATTCAAAATTAATTCCCTTCCTCAGCAACCTGTTTATTGGTAATGCTATATACGCCATATTCTTTATAAATTTCCTATAGTAATTCGCCAGACCTAGAAAGACCTGAACCTCCTTTTTATTTCTGGGTATTGGGATTTTCCTTACGCACTCCACCTTTTCTGGGTCCGGTAGCGCTCCGGACTCAGAGCATTTATGGCCTAAATATATAACTTCTCGTCGTAAGAAGTGACATTTATTTGTATTCAACTTCAAGTTATGTTCTCGCAGCACATTCAGTACCTTACCTAATTTATTCTCATGCTCAGCTAAATTTTTTCCGTATATTACAATATCGTCGCAGGTGCCCCCGTCAACCCAAAAGGCATCCTGTTAAACTCAAAATGCCCGAGGCCGGTACTGAAAGCTGTCTTTTCCCTATCCCTTTCACTCACCAGCACTTGATGATACCCACTAGCCAGATCTAAGGTTGTGAAATACCTGCTGCTACCTAGTTGATCCAATATTTCCTCTATCCGTGAAATAGGAAAAACTTGTTTTATAGCAATGTCGTTTAGCTTCCTATAGTCAATGACCAAGCTCCATTTTTTCTGACCAAATCCCCCCCCCCCCCTTCTTTGTAACTAGAAGAAGAGGTGAATTCCATGGAGACGTGCTGGGTCCTATAATTCCGTCTTTTAATAGTTTGTCTACTTGCTTCTCAATTTCTTCCCTATGTGCCTGTGGCAGTCTATATAGCTTCTGACTTATTGGAGGGTGCTCCGCTAGTGTTGGGATCTCATGTCTTAGAACCGGGGTATATGACAACTGGTCCCCTTCCAACAGGAAAACGTCGTGGAAAAATGCACATACCTTTTCTACAGATGCTCTCTCCTCCGAGTTTATAGTAGGGTCTAAACTCAGAGCCCCAAAAAGTTTTCCTATTCTTCCTTTAATGTCTATTTCGTTCACATTATTAATAGATGTGCCATTCGGTATTTTGAATTGGTTAAAATTAGTAAACTTTGGAATAAAATCCTGTCGAAATATGTAATCATGGTCAGTCGCATTTAAAATTGGAATGTGCACCATATTTTTACGAACATTCACCAAGGTTTCTGCCATGTAAACGCCTGGTGATACCTCTTGTTTGTGTATCACCACAACTGGAATTCTTGTTTTAACTTTTAGATTTCACATTATTCAAATCATCCATAGATCTTAGAGGCAACCTCAAAATTTGTTGCCTTAAGTTGTTAAAAAAAATTATTTCCTTATCGAGCGCATTATTTACGGAATGGTTCCACAGGTTATCCATCCCTATTATGCCATCTGCTGGCATGATACGACGTGCATCGTAAAACTAAGATTTCTCACTTGGCTATGCACTATTCTAGTGCAGCCCAATGTTGTCACATACCCACCAAAAGCCCCACTTAAATCCTTTGTATTGCCCTCGTTCAACTCCGGGAATTCCACCATTGTGCTCCTTTTTACGAGGCTCGTTTCAGCTCCCGAATCCACCAATAATATAAGCATCTCGTTCTTGGCCTCTTTGCAAGGGATTTTCACGAAAACATCATTTACTCCTAGTACTCCTTGTCTGTTCCATACCACTCTCTGAGTCATCGCTGTACCACCTGAAATGTTGTGATCGTAAAATCCCGCTATCCTTCTCCTTAATTTCTCCACCACCCAAACGCAAACTGTTTGGAACTTCCCTATTTTCAAACCCATTTCATGTACTAATTTTCCCAACACGAAACTCTTGCTCCTACTGGCCATAGACTCCCCCTTCTCAGCCAGTACACTTATCTTATCACCCATATATAATATTATGCATTGCCACACGTATAATATTATCATCATTTTCGCCCATGCGACACCAACTATGCCCATAGCTCCACTCGTACTCGTGTGCTCTACCGCATTTGTACCTTCCTCTGTCCCCCTCTCCTCAATTCCTCCTGTCTTATTTTCCTTCGATATCTTACAGTTTTGTAGTCCCAATATGCCCACAGACGCTTCCGACGTTGGACCCACTACCAGCTTCCCCCCTTTCCCACTTTTTCCGCTATTTTGGGGTTCCCATCCTATTGGCGTGCAGTGGGCCCCCCGGAGTTTCCCTGGTCTCTCAAATAATTCTTCTTCGCGTCACAATCCGCAACCCTATGTGTTACCACGGCCGAAATCCCCACTTGCTCCGCTTCTGTCGTTTCCATTTCTATTCCGAGCCACATTTTCCTCCTGTCTGCTCCCCGCCTGTCCGCTCCCTTGGTACCCACTACCTTCATTTGACTGTCTCCCCCGCTCAGAGCACTTCCAACTAACATCGTATTGCGGAAGCTGCGGAGCTGTGTTTTTTCTTGTAAAACACTCGTCCCTTGTATGCCCAAATTTCCTACAAAATGAACATGTCGGCATCCTTAATCCCGTCCAACTATCTTCTAGACTCTTTTTTCCAACCGCATCTTCGCTTCAAAGTTCGGTCCTGCATACCCACTCTAAATGTCGTACACACTGACCTATCTAATTCTTCCAAAAGACCCTTATTACTGTCCCCTGAATATTTTCCCCTTATTATTCCCTGTGCTACTGCTCTCAGCGCCCCCAGACGCCTGGCATATCGCCTTATTTCCTCCCCCGCCTGAAGTACGCTATCCAAAGACTGTGTTTTCAGGTATGTATTTCTAATCAAGTGGTGCAACTCCTCTAATGTAGTAAACTGCTGAGAGCTTATTAAATTAAATGCATCGCCGTACAACCTCTGTTTGACGCATACCATAAAATCTTGAAACTCCCTTAGTAGCTAACCCACTCCCTTGAATAAATTTGTGCACTTCCGCCTGTAAGTCTGGCGTTTCTACTCCCGCAAACAACGGTACCACACTGTTGACTAGTTTAGCTATCTCATGCACATTCATCTTGATTTTATATTCCGGAAACTGTCGCGTACTATGTAATTCTCGGGAGTCGGGAATTGTTGCCTCTTTGTGCACAAACGAATTATCATGCGCTATCGTCAACTCCTGTTTCAAAAGTCTGTTCTCTGTCTCTAAATCTTCGATCTTACGATTTGCTCTGTCCAAGGTATGGAACTCCTCTCTACTTCTTTGACTTATTGTTTTCTGTATACTCTCTTCCGATATATTCCGCACCCTAAGCTGTTTTCTTAAATTCTCGTTTTCCAACTCAATTTCCTCCCCACTCCTCAAACTGCTATCCAACTGACTATTCAATGACTTGTAGCTCCTTTTCAGCTGTTCTATTTCTTTTCTCAAACCCTCAATTCCCTCGTCCGAGTCTTTCCAATGTGTTTCTACAATACGCAAAAGTTCCTCGAGAATCGAATGCGCTACCTCTAGCGTCGTAAGATTTCCTAAGTATCCCTCTACCTTATCCTTGATCAGAATATACTGTTCCTTAGACCCGCAGAATAATTTCAAAGTTGCCCACAACTTTTGAACAAATCTCTCTGCCTCAGCACTTAACCGTTCTAGCTCTACTTTCGCATCACTAGATTTCGCCATTAATAAACTCAGGTGCAGGACGCCACAAACAAAAATTGGAAATGAGGAAGAAGGGGGGGAAACGACCAAACAACACTGCTGCCACTCATAAAAAAAAACAACCACAAATCAAAAAAAACAATCAAAAATTTAATGACCACAACACTGGCCCAAACCAAAATTTGAAAAACTTAAAAAAAAAGAAAATTATTCTTTAAAATCCTACCGGCTGCGCCAATGTTAAATCTGAACTCCCTTTATTAACTCACAATGTTACAATATGAACTCACTTTATTAACTTACAATGTTACAATCTGAACTCACTTTATTAACTCACAATGTTACAATCTGAACTCACTTTATTAACTAACAATTAGTATTTTATTTCGGTTGCTGCCAACCAAGCAAAAGTGCTGACCCAACAATCTCGCAAGTGCATTGCACCTCGATCGAGTCAAAGCCCTCAATCGCTCATTTTGCAATTGGAAACTTAATTATGTGTGGTGTCTTGCTTGGCTGACAAACATGCTACAGGGTGATGTTGAAATGCGTGGCTCGTGTGTTTAATGGGCCACAACAGGTTACACCTGTGCTTAAATTGTTTATCACATTCTCACGAGGTGAAGGACTGCTCCAGCAATTACAAGTGCATTAGCTGCAAGTGGCGTCATAACTCGCTACTTCATCGTGAAGGACTTGGTTCACCGCCTAATTCTCCTGCGCCATCAGATGGTGCAAATCAAAACAACTTTCCGGTTTCAAGTGATTTATCCACTGATCCATCCACTTCGCAAGGTCACGTCGATAGAGTTCAGACGCATTTCACAACGAGTACAAAGCGGGTGCTGTTAGGGACAGCTTTAGTGACCATATGTCACTCAGGCTCCGAAACGGCTGAATATACCCACTCAAAGCGTGAATGCACAAGTAGCAGGGCTAAATAATATAATTTCGGCACAAATTAAAAAAATGTGCAAGTTTGTAATAGGCCAAGGGTCTCGTTCTTCCTCAATTAAGCGGCAACCTTCCCTCAGTTTCTATCGACTGGACCTTGGTGCAAAATTTACCTGATTTGAAATTGGCAGATCCTAATTTTCATAAAAGCGAACAAGTGGATGTCCTCATTGGAGGTGACATATATCCACGAATTATTTTAGATGCAATACGAAGATATATTCTAGGGTCACTCATTGCTCAGAAAACAGTTTTTCGGTGGATCTTAACTGTGCCTTTGCCCCCTAATGAGGTTTCAATTAAAACGACGTATTCGGTATACTTTAATCCAATTTAACTGCAGGATCAGTCGTCAAATTTGCCAGAACTTGAGGAAGTCTCAAAGAAAAGTTCTTGGAATTTAAATAAAAATAAGAGTAAGAAAAATTATAACAAAACCACTCGCATAGTAAAAAGAGGGATGTACTTGAGCCTAGTTCGCTTGAGCCATCATATGAAACATAAGGCTGCAGCACGCATGGACTTGGTCCTCGTACGCTTGAGCCACCCATGGGAGCGCACGACGGTGATCTGACTGGACTTGGGCCTCGTACGCTTGAGCTGATCAGCTATCAATCGGTTCGCCTTGGGCCTCGTAGGCTTGAGCCAACATAATCCCAACGCGCTTTTGAGCAGCAACGCCACTTTCGTCCAACCCCAAATTTGTGGAGGAATTTTTAGAGGAAATTACCAAATGTAATTTGTATGTATTTTTATTAAATTGAATTTATATGGCGCTGATCACCATTTTTATAAATGTACGCCCTCCATTTTTTATAAATATGAAATTTTGTAATTTACTAGTAGATTTAGTTGCAGTGATGCTGCAAGGCGGACGGCAATGTTCACGCCAACCGCTTAATATATAATAATAAAGGAAAGATTATTAGTTTGAAACGAATTTTCTGTTTTTCTCTTTTTTGAAATCGATTTCGAGAGCTATCGAATAGTTCGCAGAGGAACAAGGCCTGCGCCCAATTACCGGGAATGCCTACAAATTCCTGCATCTGGTTAAATTTTCCTAATTTTTCCATATATTTAGAACAATAACTTGAATTTAATATAATTTTTCTTTAAATTTATTGGTCCCATAACACCGTTCGACACTAAAAAACGCACATGATCAGGACTCATAGATTCTGTTAGAGGGGGTTAAAAAAAACCCGTGTCTCACAGTTTTTCTGGATCAATTCTTAGTCCGTTTCAATCGCGTTTTTCCATTTTACCTTTTTCCCATGCACATAACGGTTCTTCAAAAATTCCTGGATTTATAATGTTAAATATGCATTTGATAGAAGAAAAACAAAACTTCAAAAAACGTAAACTTTGCACGATACGTTGTAAACTCATCACGGTAGGCTAGAAACAATTCAGAAATTTAAAATTTTTTTCGCCAATACAAAATATTAAAGTAAAAAATATCTTTAAAAAATAACAAATTTTTTAGTTCTTTCTAGTCTAGTGTGATGGGTTTACATCCTATCGTACATGTTTTTTTAAAGGTATTGTTTTCCTCTATCAAATGCATATTTAACATTCGAAATTCAATGAAAACTGTATTATTGATGAATTATTACTCTATGCGACAATGTAAAAAATGATGGGGTTCTGATAATTGGGCGTGATAGAGGGACGAAAAAGAAATATACGTGTAACGGGGTTCTTCCACATCACGTCTGAATTTTTTTTAAAAGAGGTCAAAGGTAAACTTTTTGTCGATAAGTCCTACATTTATTTTCGCGCCAAAGTCGAATTTTTTACAAAATGATGGGGATGTGGATGGGATAGAGGACCAAAAACACAAATAAATTTAAAAAAAAAAATTTTAGACGTGATGTAACCAGGTAATTTTGGAGCCGGGGTGAAGCCGTCGCACAGTGATATGTCCCGTAGACAAAATTCAGAAAGTTTGATGTCATCACTTATATAAAATATGGTATTTTTGGAAAGATAATACATTGACTAAAAAGAATATGAACTTTTTTATTTGATTAAAATTTTTTTGACGTCCGTGGATTATTTTCAAATTAGGGAAATTTGATAACAAATGCTGGAACAAAAAAATTTATTTTTGATAACTTGACGAAAAAAATTACCCAAAAGGCATTTTTGGCAAGAATGATACAAACTTTACTTTTTTATAAATGTTATTATTGTATTAAAAAATTAAAAATAAAAAAGTTGTCATTAAACTTCGATGTAAAAATTCGTAAGCACCATGAAAAAAAAAGTTTTTCTAGTAAAAAACAGAAAAAAAACCAAAAAATTATGGATTGTAAAAAAAAAGTGCGTAAAAGTTAGTGAAAATTTTTTTTTTTCTTTAAAGTTCAATGTGTTTTCTTTCAGAAAAAAAAAGAAATTCACCATTTTTTACCAACTTTTTGAAAAAAATTTTATTTTGTAAATGCCTAAAATTACGATTTTATATAAAAAAAACTTTTCAAAAAGTTCATAATGTAAATAAAATGGTAAAATGTGATGAATGTATCTACTTTTATTAATATATTGATATTAATGAATGTATAGTAACGAAAAGCTCAATTGAAATATTGTTGATCCAATGTGATTTTATTTGTCTCTATTTTACTCTTCTTTTTTCTTCCTATTGACTAAAGCGGTCAATACCGAATGGTTTTGGCAATCCCGGGTTATACAGATTTTTCAGGATATCTTGGGGTTCGTTACTTTACCAAGCAATGCACATGTTAAACAATTAAAAAAATAAAAAATGTGCCAGAATTATTAAAATTGAGAATACAGGTAAAATTTATGGTAAAAGTGAATACGTCACTTCGACAAAAGTATAATATAGTATAATATACATTTTTCTTTACAAAGTATTCAATATTATAAACATGTATTGATCTTTTCAATAGTTATAATATTAAATTTATTAAAAAGATTTGTTAATGTATTTGCATTAATGTACCTGCTAAACTACAACTGCTAGCCAAAAACGGTTACCAAATTTGAAATCAGCTAATCAAGAACCACTAGAATCCGTTATTAAAGCTAAGAAACCTTTTTCGAAATATAATTGTAGAGTTGTATTATATGCATAATAATTAAATAAGAAAATCAAGAATACAACTCTGGATTTATTCAAAAACTATAAGGGTTACGGAAAAACCGATTACATTTTTGAAATCAGCGGGCCAAAACACATTTAGAAACTTAGTTTCAATTAATTCAGAAGATTCCTTCGATTTTTGTCCCAAGCTCATATGGAGACAAATCACTGTGCGTCGGCGTCCAAGGTTCGTTGCAAAAATTTGTAAGTTTGGAGGACCGCGCAGTGGCCAAAATTCCGTTGGATTGATAAGAAACAGGATTTAAGTTTGGTATTCAGTTTATTAAATTTTGATATGGTTTTCTCCTTAAATATTTAACACTATTTTCTTATTTTATTAACGTTATTGTCTATTCGAATTCATCTCGACCTACTTTCGGCTTACGATTTCCTGTCTACCCGGAGTACTGGCAGCTGGTCGTCGATTGGGGAGTTCGTTGCAACAAAAAAACAAGTGTTCAGTCAAACTCCGGCACTTGAACCAGAATTTGACGTTTTTATTTGATTTGCAAAATGTTCAATCAAATTCCGGCACTTGAACCAGAATTTGATGTTTTAATTTGCTTATTTTTTGAAATTCCAAATTCCGGCACATAAACCAGAATTGGAGCTTATCCGCGTCGACATTAATCACACTTTGAATTATAATTAATAACTGGTTTTTTATTATTCTAATTTCCCTATTTATAACAGATTTTACCTTTACCGAAGTGCAGCGAAGTCACTAGCAAAGCAAGGCACAAAATGATTAGTTGTATATTGCCTTCAAGTGCACTGACTCTTTGTATCACCTTGAGTGGTGGTATCATGTGTCCGTCACTTGAACTGCAAAAAACGCCTAAAGCCAGGCAGCCAGAATGCTTTGCTGCAATTCGGTATTTTGTGAAAATATAACAAACTTAACAAAAACTAGAGAGTGGACTATCTTCGGCTATACCGAAGTTGAAATACCCCCACACAGTAGGAAGAAGTACCTCGAACATAAAAAAATGTGGTCTCAAGACCCTATTTTGAGCCAATTATAGGTGGTTTTGGAGCCCGGACCATGTCCAAAATCCATTTCTAAAAATTTCCAATTAAATCCACCAAAAAAAAAAAATTGGTCTCTATACCCTGCCACAGTGAGTGTGGGGGTATAAATATAAATGAAATCAGGGACTCCCAAACATCCTGCCAGGCGTTGAACGGTTTCGTTCAACCTTCTCTGTCATACACCGTGATCTTGGACAAGTCTTGGGTGGCGTCGATATCGGCTTCGTCGTCTTTGTAATTTGGTTGTTGGTGTCCCTTGTCAGAAGCGGTCTTACAAGTGAAGATGAGATGTTTCCAAGCCAGTACTGCAATGTTACAGATCACTACTACCAAACAGGTGTAACCCAGAGTATAATGATGAATGTCGTGCGGTCGAATTTTTTTCTGAAGGTTGATCTTTAATGTTGAAAGCTGTTGTTGGACCCTTTCTAGTTCTTCATGGTGAGATACATATTTTGATGCATACAGTTCTGCTGAGGACGTCCTTTCAGTTGGTGTGACCAGCTTGCTTATATCAACTGCTGGGATGTATGATCTTTTAATTGTGCTCTCTTGTTTTCTGTGACCTTGAATTGTAAGAAGTGGTTGCCTGATGATGCAATTGTCGCCCAGTTTTAACAGTCCGGAGGTAGATCCATGTATTGGTGTCATGAAGTTGAATCCAATGAGGTTCCTGTCCGGCTGCTTCAATCGCACATGCGGTTGTTGGTTTGTGATGGAGCAGATTCAACTCACATGAGTGTATTGTTGAACCTTGTTTATACAGTGGATGATTAAGATGACGCAAATGGCGATCTCCTTCCTCAGCTCGTCTTCATTCAGCGGATAGTAGGTGTCGCGATGTAGATTAATCATCAGAAATGGATACGCTGGTCGGATTCTAAAGAATGTTCCGTTATATTGCCATGGGGTGGCTGTGAGTATCAATAGCTCGAAGTCGTCGATGCCAATTAGCGGAAGGTTAATTTTGAAGATGAGGTAATTTTCCGTCAGCCTTCCTTGAATTGTTATTAAGTTATAATACTTCAGCAACTCCATTGACGAGACCAGTAGTTTCAGATGACTTGGTAGATACGCCTTGATGTTGAGCAATTCACCTTGTAATTGTTGAGGTGATAGAAGTTCGGGACTGATTTTCCCGTGGTGAGTGTCTGTCAATATGTCAATGAACGAATCCTGTGCGTGTTGTAGATGCAGCAATTGAAGTGTCGCTTGAATAGCTAATTCACTGAAGATCTTTGTTGCCCTTTCCTTGTTGAGCTGTTACTGGAGGTTGGCAATATTCAAATTTACCTTGTGCAGAAACTTTTCTGTTTTGTGAAAGGCTCCTTCTATATCCCGTTGATTTCTCTTCATTATGTTCATAGTGCTGTCTAACCTAAATTCAAGAGAACTTTGTAATGAACGGTCGTGTTTTTCTTTCGCTCCTGTAATTTGTAAAAGTATTCTTAATTAAATAACGAAATAGACGTTTTTAAGTAAATATACGGAGGAAATTGAATAAAAACAATGCCCTGTGTTTGTGGCCAAAAGGTTGATCGTGTACAACCCAAGGTGCAGTGCGCAAAGTGCAATGAAATATTTCATTTGAATTGTGTAAATATTTTGGAAGGAGATTTGGAGTTCTTGAAAAGCTCAAACAGTCCATTTTTTTGCAATGCCCGTGCGGTCGAGCGGCGAGACTCTCTTCGTTCGCCCCTTCCGTCAGCTAATGTATCCCAACAGCCTAAACCGGTTTCATCTCAGCAACGAAGTGAAACAATTCTTACTAATGACAACACAAATCAAATAACCCTGCAATGGCTTTTTAATGAAATGATTTCCCTTAAACGTGAAAATGGCCGTGCGCTCATAATGATAAGCTCTCTAGTGGATGAAAAAAAATCTTAACTCAAAAAATTGATAACATGCAATTAGAACTGCACTCGGTGAAAAATAAATTGAACGAAAATGAAGTTGCTTCTGCTATTTCTTCTCTTTCAAAAGAAGTGAAAGATCTTTGTTCCACTATTTTTGATGCCTTAAATGATAAGGGCAAGCTGTTAAACGACAATTCCATAATTCAAAACAACAACAATATTATTCCGCCACTTGCTGTTGAGCCGACAAATAAAACTGGCATGCACTCCGCTGCTCTTACTATCTCTGCTGATGCTTCAACGTCATGCACCGCTCTGGCCCCTGTTCCGACATCGATTTTTCAAAAGGCGACGAATGTAGAACAAGCGACTTAACTACAAATATATCTAAAACACAGTCCCTGAAGGTCTACTTTCAAAATATATCAGGTCTTAGGACAAAATCAAATACTGTTTTGCCTACTACATCTCAAATGGATTATGATGTTGTTATTTTCGTGGAAACAGAAAATGAATTAAGATTTCGGCGATGGTGAATTTTTTGATTCCTCTCTTTGCCAAGTCTATCGTAAGGACAGAGACGCTCTTAAGACGGGGTGCCAAAGAGGTGGGGGTGTGCTGATTGCGGATGATACTTTGCTTGATCAACTATGTGTTTCTATTTTTGGATCTAAAGAAGAATTTATTTTTTGCGTATCTTATATCCCACCTAATAGCTCAGACTTTTTGTATTTTGCTCATGTAAATAATATTTTGAATTTATCGGATATAGATAAAACCAACGCCTATTTTTGTGTTTTAGGTGATTTCAATCTCAATAAACTTTCTTGAGTCTAATCTTACTCCAACTAATGTTATTGCCGCAAATGAAATGTATGTGCTTGATAGTTTTATCTGCTGCGATCTTGTCCAAATTAACTATTTTGTTAATAAATTGGATCGTATTTTGGATCTAATTTTCATTAGCGATACTATCAAGTATAAATTGGAGGAGTGTATGTTTCCGATCTCTCCTTCGGACATGCATCACATTCCACTCGTTCTCCATGTTGAGTTTTATGAGTTTTTAAGTCTGCCTAAAATTTATGATAAACTAAATTTTAATTTTAATCTATGTAATTTTGAAAATGTAAATGCTATTATCGATAGTACTGATTGGAGTTGTAAATTTTCTAACTGTGATACTGCTGGTTGTTTTGATTTCTTTGTACTGAAATTAACGACATTTGCATCAACATTTGGTTCAACAAAAAGTATACTAGCTACCTTGGTATACTAAAGGCCTTAAAAAGCTAAAAAACTTAAGGAACAAATTTTTCAATAAGTATAAGGCCACATATGATATAAACGATAAAATCAAATATTTGCATTATATGAAGGAGTTTACTGTCTTGGAAAAATTTTTGTACAAGAACTACATCTTGAATTTTGAGAATAGCATTAGAAGTAATCCAAAATTGTTTTGGCAGTTTGTCAAATCGAAAAAATCACGTTCAGATATTCCATCCATGATGACTTTCAATGGAAATACCTCTAATTCTGCTGTTGGTATTTCTAACCTTTTTGCAAATTTTTTTATGTCAAACTTTGAATCTGATATCGTTTCAATTGATAGCTCTATATTTGATAATATTTGTTCTTCTATTGATTTTGGCTCTTTGAACATTAGTGAAAGTGACGTAATGAGAGGCATACAAAATCTAAAAATGTCTGCTAAGGCTGATTGTGATGGTTTCTCTCCTTTGTTTTTAAAAAATTGTGCTTCTTCAATTTGTAATCCATTGTGCCATGTTTTTAATCTGTCTTTGTCTGCTGGTGTCTTTATAGATAGATGGAAGATTGCGCACATTACCCCTGTATTCAAAAGTGGTAGTAAAAATGTTATTTCGAATTATCGCCCCATTTCAAAACTTTCAACTATATCGAAACTGTTTGAAGTTATTGTGAAGGAAAGTCTGGTTTTTCCTCTTGCTAGAATTATTTCTCCCCAGCAGCATGGATTTGTTGCTGGGCGATCGACTGTTACAAATTTGATGGCTTTCACATCGTATTGCTTTTCAGCCTTTGAAGAGCGGTGCCAAGTTGACACTGTTTACACTGACTTTTCAAAAGCTTTTGGTAAAGTGTCGCATAAAATTCTGGTGTTAAAATTGAAAAAACTAGGATTTCACTCTGCTTTTTTGAAATGGATAGAATCATACTTGCGCGATAGGCTTTGCCATGTTCTTGTGGAGGGTACTAAATCTAAATCTTTTGTTGCCTCTTCGGGTGTTCCCCAAGGAAGTATTCTTGGGCCGCTATTTTTCCTTCTTTTTATTAATGATATTGGTAATGCTTTCATAAATGTAATTATCTTTTATATGCGGATGATCTCAAAATATTTTTAAAAGCTAACTGTGTAACCGATGCTTTTTTAATACAAGATGATTTAAATAGGTTAAATGCGTGGTGCCTTACAAATTGTTTAGCTCTAAATGTTAAAAAGTGTTTTCACGCCACTTTCTCTAAATTAAACAGCAATATTATATCGTCGTTTTTATTGGGACTTCTCGATTAAAGTTTTTAAATGAAATGTTGGATCTGGGTGTTTTGCTTGACTCTAAGTTAACATTTGTTAATCATCTGAATTACATAATACCGAAAGCATATGAAATGTTAGCATTTGTACGTCGTAATAGTTCCGAATTTCGGGACCATTACACGTACACGCAGAGAAAAAACATGGTTGACCTGATCATATTTTAAGGGGACCATATTATGATTGGCGAAATGATTGCACCAACCATGCCCTGATTGCATACTAAACATTTACATGATTGCAGCTAACCATTTACATGATTGAAAATAAACATGTAATGATTGCAGCCAAAAATTTGCATGATGGTTACAATCATGTTAACCAATTTTTATTCAACTTTCAATTGAATTTCAACATCTACTTTTCAATTGTTTTAAATTATATTATTAATATTATTAATCAATGTAATATTAGCTGATTGTTATATTATATTTAAGAAATAATAGTTCATATACATTTTTCTTTACTTACTTACGTTTGGCCGTGCCGAGATTTGAACCTGGGATACTTGGGTTGCTGTCGAAGCACGTTAGCACGTTTAGCTACTACTGCCTTGAATTTCTTTTGTTCTAAATGCATACATATACTAATCATATCGATACCTTAAAGCGTAACCATCCTATGTCCATTTTTCCCAAACTGTAGAAAACGCAAAACAAGTTTTGAAATAAATTTTTCGTTCTGTTTTCTGGGTCCAGTTCTGTTTTCTGGGTCCAATATTTTTCTTATGTAGCTTAATTCATCTTTGGAGTGTTGAAAAAAAGTTTGAGTGAAAACTCGTCATGGTTTTAAATTAAATGGCATTCTTCTGTGACATTCAAATTTGTTTTCATACAAAATTTCATTATTTTGAGTTCTAAGAGGCCAAACTATACTATGTCCAATACAATTTTCGGGACATAGTATAACTGCGCTCTTTGAAATTGAATTTGTTTATTTATCAAAAACACAAACCAAAAATAATTTATTGATTGTAACACTAGATGGAGCTGGTGTATTTTCATATCAAACAATCACAGTTTGAAAATAAAAATGAAGGAATTTTAATGTGTCAAAAATCTAATACAAAAACCTTTTTTATATTTTTATGGAATAAGCAAAGACAACAACTCATAATTCGGACATTGCACATTTGGGCTCTTATTAATATTAAATATCCAATCATATACATTATTGCCTCTAACATGGTTTTGGCATGGTTGGAATCTAATCATAATATGTTCTCTGAAATCATAATATGGTCTCTATAATCATTTAAATATAATTTACATTATTACCCCAACCAACTATGGTCTTTATAATCATAGTATTATTGTAGCAAGTATATATGATCGCTGCAATCATGCTCCAACCATATTTTTTCTCTGCGTGTATAAGCTTCTTTTCACTGCATTTGTACGATCATGGCTGGAATACGCTGCAATTATCTGGAATCCGTTTTATGCTATTCATACAAATCGTCTTGAAAGGGTACAGAAGAATTTTTAAAAATTTGCACTTTTTTCATTAAATTTTCAAGAACCGATTCCTTCTTATAAGTCGCGTTTTTTACTCATTAATCGGAAATCGTTAGAGAGTAGACGCATTATCAATTTTTTGATGTTTGTCTACGATATCATTTGTGGCAATATCGATTGCTCAATGTTGCTAAGTCTAATCAATTTTTTTGTTCTAATCAGAACTACTCGTCAGAATAAGATTTTTGCTATTAAGTGTTATAAAACAAATTATGCTGCGAATCAACCGCTTATGAGGTCGCTTATTGAATTCAATGAAGTAGCTTTAAGTATTGAAATAGATTTTTCTTTGCCAAAACTCATGTTTAAAGAGCGTGTAAATAATAATTACCATTAGTTTTGTGTACATATATTTTTAAATATTAATATATAAGTACTATTTTTTGTAAATCTAGCCTGTAGATCCTAAATTGAATCATTGGCTTAAATAAAAAAAAAAATAAATAAATAAATAAATAAATAAATAAATAAATAAATAAATAAATAAAAAAATAAATAAATAAATATTTGGTTTGGTTGTGGATCAGAGAGACCAGATCATCCTCATTTTGCCGAATTTGATCGATGGTGAGCGCTGCATCCTCTGCGTAATCCGAGTCAAGAACTCCAAATAAAGTGTGGGCGACGTTGCCTACCAAGTTGAATGCTCCACTTTTGGTTCTTTTAGTGGGTGACGGTAAGAAGCTGGTTTTTCAGGTTGACTTCATTCACAAATCGGTCGATGAGCATCACTGTTGCGGAAGAATGTGTTGAAGCGTGAATTGCTTCACATGCTGTGTTCAGGAGGGTTAAGTATCCCTTGACAATTTCAATTTCCTTCCAATACGCTCGCATTTCGATGTATGTGATTACTGACCAGTCACTGGTAATAACTTCCGCAACACCGAGATTCTCAAAATAGATGCCGGGATTGGTTCTAAATGGTTGTACTTCGACAGAGGATGGTGATCAGGACGGCAAAAATAGGCAGGCTAGTAATAATGTAACTAAAGTTGATGTTGTGTGTAGGCGTGTCTTCTTTGAAGGAAGGGAGGATTCATGGTCATCCCGTGGACAGCCTTGGTTGCTTGTTGATGGTTTGCTACTTGCTTGTGGACAGGTATTTAGAGTAGGTTCGTCACGTTGGCATTCCTCGTCGACTGGTAATGGCGCTAATTTATGTAACGGTCTACGTAGTACGTTGGACGCTGTACGAACATCTCCGACACGAACGCGCCCATCTTCACCACGAAACACTTCCACTATGCGTCCCAAAGACCATTTTAAAGGTGATAGGTTGTCGTCCTTTATAACCACTATCATCCCTGGTTTAGCGTTGTGACATTCCTGTTTCCACTTATGGCGATGCTGCAAACTGTTGAGATATTCAGAGGACCATCTCTTCCAGAATTCCTCCCTCATTTGTGTGACCAGCTTCCACCTTGTAAGATCGTTAGCAGTGTTCCGTGCGGCCACTGGATCTACTATTTAAGTGAGTGGTTCTCCTATTAGCAAATTTATATTTATACCCCCACACTCACTGTGGCAGCGTATACAAACTTTGTCACAACGTTTGTAACACCCATAAGGAGGCGTATCCGGTATGGAAAAGTATATATATTATTCATCAGCATCACCTCCTGAGTCGATTTAGCGATGTCCGTCCGTCTGTCCGACTGTCCGTCCGTCCGTCCGCACGATAGCGGTCGCAGTTTTGGAGATATCGACTTGAAACTTTGGGTACATGTTTTTCTCGTGAATACTGAATACAAGTTCGAGAATCAGCCAATAACTGGGCGTGGCTCCCATACACTGAAAAAAAAGGTTTACATTGTTCAAGTCTTCTTTATTGCTGCATTCGATTGGAAATGTTTAGAAACGTATTTTTGACATGGTCCGAGGTTCCGAAACCACATATATAAGGGTCTAAATGGGTCTTGAGAACAATTTTTTTTTTTGGTCGATTTGATTGGAAATTTTTAGAAACGGATTTTGGACATGGTTCGGGCTCCAAAGCTATTTATAGGTGGCTCAAAATGGCGCCTTGAGACCACATAATTTTATGTTCGAGGTACTTCTTCCTACTGTGTGGGGGTATTTCAGCTTCGGCATAGCTGAAGATAGTCCACTCTCTAGTTTTTGTTAAGTTTGTTATATTTTCACAAAATACCGAATTGCAGCTAAGCACTCTGGCTGCCTGGCTTTAGGCGTTTTTTGCGGTTCAAGTGACGGACACATGATACCACCACTCAAGGTGATACAAAGAGTCAGTGCACTTGAAGGGAATATGCAACTAAGCATTTTGTGCCTAGCTTTGCTAGTGACTTCGCTGCACTTCGGTAAAGGTAAAATCTGTTATAAATAGGGAAATTAGAATAATAAAAAAACAGTTATTAATTATAATTCAAGGTGTTATCAATACCGAATGCGATAAGCTCCAAAATTCTGGTTTATGTGCCGGAATCGGTATTTTCAAAGAATAAACAATTTAAAACACCAAATTCTGATTTAAGTACCGGAATTTGACTGAACATTTTGCAAATCAAATAAAAACGACAAATTCTGGTTCAAGTACCGGAGTTTGACTGAACAACAAGTAAAATCAAAACGAGTGGGGTACCGCTGGCAACCATGCTACCGCGTGCTGGTATGGGACCAAATCCTATGCGAGGTATACTTTCAGGGCGAGCAGTGCACCATGAGCAAATGACTGTGCTGGCCAGAGAGAAATAGCCTAATACTACTATGCTATGGCTACTGCAAGAGCAATGCGCCACGACCAATAGTGCGTTGACGATAGAAAATCCTATGCTATGTCTACTGTGAGCGTGAGCTGTGCGCCACAACCAAAGAGAGTGCTGGCGATAGAGAATCCTATGTTAGGCCTACCTCTAAAGTCATCCGCCACGATCAAAAGCGCGTTGGCGATAGAAAATCCTATGCTATGCCTACTACCAGAGCCAGGCGCCTCGAACAAAGAGTGCGTTGGCGGTAGCAAATCCTAGACTAAGTCTACTACAAGAATAAACAATTTGAAACATCAAATTCTGGTTTATGTGCCGGAATTTGATTGAACATTTTGCAAATCAAATAAAAAAGTCAAATTCTGGTTTATGTGCCGGAATTTGATTGAACATTTTGCAAATCAAACAAAAACGTCAAACTCTGGTTCAGGTACCGGAGTTTGACTGAACATTTTGGTGACCCCGACAATTGGACATCTGCATCTATCATGGGGATGGAGGATTTAGTACGACAACAAGACGAGAATGCGGTGAAGATTCAGAAGTTTGTTACCAACCTCAGGAAGGCGCCGCTGTACCGGAGCACCATCGAGTTCTACAAGGCCAAGGCAAAGGAACTCGACGAACCGTTTGCAGTGTTCAACCAGCTCGACAATACAATTCGACAATGGCACGGCGCAGAGGTGTCGCACATGTACTTCGTCGGCCAGTTATACAGCGATGCGCGGGAAGAAATAGAAAATCTATTGATGAAGGCAGCCCAAGTCAAAGCAACGTAAAATCATCGAAACAGTAATGCGGTCGTTGAAAAAACTGTTAAGTGATGAAACATCTCATCCGTCCAATTACTATTCTATGCATGCTAAAAGCATAGGACAGCATTGGCAAGCGGCACAGGACCTACACAAGACCATTTGGGAATCGCTGGATGCCATCGATATAAACACGTATGATTTCGATGCATACTTCCAAATAGAAGAGGACATAAACAATGACCTTCTGCGACTCCATGAGGCATCAGCACACAATAAGGTGTTGAAGCAACATTTTCAACTCTAAACTTGCCTCGTATAGAGTTGCCTAAATTTGATGGCAGCTATCTAAAGTGGCAGTTCCATGACGTTTTTGTGTAACTAATCAACAATGAACCGATTCCAGAGTGCCAGAAAATGTGGTATCTGCAAACAAGCCTCACTGTTCTATTTTCGGTTTCCATGGTCTTCTTCGCAGGTTGTAATGTCGCGCTGGATCCTAGGCTGCTTTTGCCAGGTTGTGCCCTCTCTGTCGAGTTTTCTTGGGGGTTGTACGGCGCCGTGAAGCGGTGGCGCACCCCGATCTCTTCTAAATATGATTTCATGAGTCGGCTGCTAAATTGTGCGCCATTATCTGAGAGAAACATTTTGGGCACACCGTAGCGGTCGAGTATCCGTTCTCTAAATGCCTTGCGTAGTCCCTCGGCAGTAGCGCTGCGCAAGGGCACCAGCTCGGTCCACTTCGAAAATCGGTCGACGAACACAAGTAATGTGGTATTTCCGTGTTTCGAGTGGGGTCCGACGAAATCGGCGTACACTGTTGCCCACGGCTCCTCTGGAACAAAAATGAGCATTTCTTCGGCTGGGGCCTGCTGACTACTTTGTATTGTTGGCACAGTTCACATTGGCGCACATACCTGCTGATGTCGCGGAACATTCCTGGCCTGTTGGTGAGGCGTGCGATGGTTTTGCGAATCCCCAAACACGTTTACCCTTTCGATATTGCACGGAAAATTCGGGCACGAACCGTCGATACCAGGACGCGACACCCAGGAAACTCCTTACTCCTCGAATATTTTCGGGTGGCGATAACTCGCGTATGGCGGCCACTTTGTCCGGGTCCGTATGTATACCTTCCTTGCTTACGATATTCCCTAAATACTTGACCTGTGTTTGCCAATTTTGTGCACTCAGTCGTCGGAAAACCTCCTGTAAGTTGTGTTAATGCTCTTCCAGAGTAGCGCCGGTGATGTCGTCTAGATACGCGAAAGCTATGGGCTTTATTTCGGGCCCTATGATTTGATCAAGGGCGCGTTGCAACGTGGCGGGTGTCGAGTGCAATCCAAACGGCTATACGGTTCTATACACCCTTTTTTCAGAAGTTTGTTTATCTCGTCGTCGATGATGGCCTGCATAGCTGGATTACGTAGCGTTGCTTGATGGGGCGATCATCCGCCATGACGATGCGATGTTCAGTGATGTCCATGGGCCCCTTTAAGTCGGTGAAGAGGGGTAAATCTGCCCGCAGAAATTTATAGATTTTCTCCTGCTGACTTGTTGTTGTTTCTGCGGCCATCAAACACTGCGTCGTGGTCGTGGCGGGTTTCAATTGTAAGGTTGCACCAGCTCAGGTGAAACTCGCCTCTGTGAAAATAAGGAAATCTAACCCCAGAACGACATCCTCGTACGCGTCGGGCATGACGATAAGTTTGAGCAAAACATTGCTATTGCCCAACTTGACTCGCGCTTCGACGACCTGATCTAAGCTACGACTGGACCCGTCTGCCAGTTTATCCTCCCCATTAAAAATTTCTGTTCTACTCTTTTTTTGAATTTTGTGAGCAAACGCCCCGCTAATAAAACTTCGCGTCGCCCCTGTGTCTTGGGGCCCCGTTGACCGCACCTCCAACAAAAATCTACCTGGCGATTTGTACAATTACGTACAAAGTATCCGTTCTGCCCACAGCGACGACTACCCCGGGGGTCGATGCGATCATCCTGAACTGAGGCCGGGGCGTCGGTTATGGCTTGCCGTGTCTGAGAAAATAATCGATGTTGGTCAGCACCCACAGATGATGGGAGCAGTTAGGTCGCCGCGGGCGGCGAAGTAGGGTGGGTGTTAAAATCTTTGCGCCGAATGTACCAATGGAACTTGAAAACACGGCGTTACTTTCACTAGTTGGCGAAAATTTGCGCTCTTTATTCGCACTGTCGTCTGACCCTGAACCGAGGGTGTCACTACGTGCACTATCGGAGATTTTATCCGTGGCGGCTCCACCACGCGCTTGTGTTTCTCTTGTAGCAGGAGTAGCCGCAGCACCCTCTCGGGGGTGTGATCGGAATGACCGATGAACGTGACGAATTTATGGCGGAGCACACCCTCCGAACCGGATCGAATTCGTTCGCGTACGCCACCAGATCGGCCTAGTTGAGGCTAGAGCCCGACCGATTAATCGGCTTCGGCATCGGCATCGGCCGTTATCGGCCAAAAATGCACATTCGGCTTCGGCCTCGGAATTTCAATTTTTTTTTCTTATTTTTGCGACACCGAAAACTAAAACTAATTTTTTACGATACGATTTTCTAGCCCACATCACATCTAAGGGGTCTTACTGATTTTCTTGAAAATTTAATGTTAAATTGTGTAATTGATGGAATTTCCAATGGGACATAAGTGGCACACAAAACAAAAAATATGATTAAAATTTAACTTAGTAATCATCGAATATTGAGTGAATCTCGCCTCAAATCGCGTGGCACGGGGTTACAGCTGCCACAAAGTACATCCTTGGACATTTTCTGGGTGGATTACTGAATTTTAAATATACATTTAGAAGCTTACTACTTGCTCTGATGTCTATGTTAAAAGGAGTCCTGGTAAACTGTATGAAATTTCAAATATAGGGGTAGGAGGCTCACGGAAGGATTCTACCTTTTAGAAATGTAGCCCAAATTGCTGCGCCAACAATTTACATTTAAAGTTCAAATTTAAAGCTTCACAGGTGGTTTTTACCATCAACTAGAAAATCCTTTGCACATCACCTGACGGATTTGGGGAGTTCTTAAAAAACAGCTACTTAGATGGATTTATTCTTTGAAGAATTCTCTACCATTTCTACTAATTCTCTACCACTTCCCATTATTTTAAGCTTTACTCCAAATTTTTAAAAATGATTTTAAAAAAATTCAATTTTTCTTACTGTTAGTTTTGACCTAGGAGGCCCAAATTTGTTTGTGAATTCTTTTTTACTTTTATTATTTATTTAAATAAATTTTTAGTTCCTTAAAAAACTAAATGTGTATTTATATACTCGAATTTGAATGAAAATACACAAAAAAAACAGTTTTTAAAGGGTTTTTACTTAAGTATCGGCTTCGGCTTCGACTTCGGTATAGGCCTTCGGCGTCGGCCGAAGTAATAGGCTGCCAATTGACCTTCGGCATCGGCTTCGGCTTCGGCCTGAAAATGCTTATCGGTCGGGCTCTAGTTGAGGCTATACACCCAACTGGTGTACACTTTGCATTCCATGGCAGCGTTACTACACAATAATTGGACTCGTGTCGAGGGTTTCCTAACGTGGCCTTTCTTATATTTTGGCTCTTTTATCACTAAGTTTCGTTGCGAATGGTGACACTGCGATACGCTTGTTGCCCACGATATTTTCTAATTATTTATACTTAATAATTTATTTTTTCTTTTAGTAAAATATTTAAGATTAAGATTTTCTAAATTTATTGTTTTGCGTTACCGGACTTGCACTGTGTACCGGCGTGTTTGCGTTGCAACGTTTTACATAGCATTAACTGTTTCACTTCATGTAATTTTTAAAATTTTCAATCAATTTTATGTTTTTACCCAAACTAAATAATGTTGTTTTTTTCCAACCAAAATTTTGTTTCCGTTTTTAGGACTTATGCGCGACGTCCCTGTTCGGGCGCCATTGTAACGAGGTAATTTTGGAGCCGGGGTGAAGCCGTCGGCGTCCAAGGTTCGTTGCAAAAATTTGTAAGTTTGGGGGACCGCGCGATGACCAAAATTCCGTTGGATTGATAACAAACAGGATTTAAGTTTGGGTATTCAGTTTATTCAATTTTGATATGGTTTTCTCCTTAAATATTTCAATTCATCTCGAGCTACTTTCGACTTTTGTAAAATCAAAACGAGAGGGGTACCGCTGGAAACCATGCTACCGCGTGCTGGTATGGGACCAAATCCTATGTGAGGTATACTTTCAGTGTGAGTGGTGCACCATGAGCAAATGACTGTGCTGGCCAGAGAGAAATAGCCTAATACTACTATGCTATGGCTACAGCAAGAGCAATGCGCCACAACCAATAGTGCGTTGACGATAGAAAATCCTATGATATGTCTACTGTGAGCGTGAGCTGTGCGCCACAACCAAAGAGAGTGCTGGCGATAGAGAATCCTATGTTAGGCCTACCTCTAAAGTCATGCGCCACGATCAAAAGCGCGTTGGCGATAGAAAATCCTATGCTATGCCTACTACCAGAGCCAGGCGCCTCGAACAAAGAGTGCGTTGGCGGTAGCAAATCCTAGACTAAGTCTACTACAAGAGCCATGCGCCATGAACAAAGAGTGCATTGGCACTACTACTACGGAACACTACTTGCGCTGGCGAGAGGAAATATTCCTAAGCTACTTCTATTAGCGGGGAACGTTACGCCACGAGCAATGAGAGAGAATTATTCTAAAGCTACGATGCAGGAGCTATGCGCCAAGAGCACTACCTGCATTGGCGAAATAAATAAATTCTACAATACTTCTATTCAGACTAGCCTACTCGATGTCGGAACACTCACCCAATGCCGATGTCGAATCACTGCCGAATTGTAGCTATGGCGAATTGAACTCCAAGTCGATGTGCGACTTGTTCGTTTGACCGCTGGCTAAGAACTGAACTTTTCTAAGTTCTGAAATTTCAACTAACCTCAACGCAGACTCCTGCGCCGTTCACTTGTAATTTCATCACTCACCACACTTAGTGCGGGCGGTGTTGCCAGTACTCGGGCAGGATACATCTCACGGGTAGATGGCGCTCGGCCATGTGCCTTAATTATAACTAAGTACTATCGTTTTCAAAACGTAAGCATATTTTATTCCATTGGCCGGGACTTTGGTGGCAGAAGTAGTAAAAATAATAAATGGAAAATGATATATACAAAATAGGAAAAAAGAGTGGCCGGCAATTCGATGGCCGAAAGTTTAAGAAACAGTGATTATGATTGAGTGGGGAAAAAACGAGTGATAACTTCCTCCTCACATTCCCCTCTTACTTCCGGGGTGGGGGAGGGGTCCTGTTCGTGTGACCGTGTATCGTTTGGTCGGTCCGATGCGGATGCGGAAGTATTGGCCGCTGAAGGTGCATATGAATGCTATTCGTCGGCCCGGTATGTGGCGGCTGATTCCGTCGTTGCCGGCTGTTGCCAAGGACCAGGTTGTCGTTGCCATCCCGTGTGCGGCTGAGAGTAAGTCGCGGCCTCAGCGGAAGTGTTTGCGACTTCGTTTTGGCGAGCCGTGGAAATCGAAGGTGGGTTTGGCGTGCGTGTCGTAGTTCGTCGGCTTGGTGGGCGTGCCAGCGATAGCCGGGGTCCACGGCCGCTTACAGTTGAGCCGGGAATTCGGGCGTGATTGCCGCGACATCGGGGGTATATAGTTCTGTTCGTCGTCGCTGACCACAATCGGACTGTCGCCTGTCCAGACAGGGAGAGTCGGGCGGTTTCGTGGTGGTAACTCTAGGTCCTTTTCACTGGCCGTGATGGCTACCCCGAAACGGCCTAGGCATACTAGCGGTTGGGCAGAGGGTGTTGCGATCGATGAGGCCTTGGGGAGCGGTACCCCGACGCCCATAACTATAGCGCCGTCGACCGTTTGCGTGCGATTTCATCCCGGCGAAATAAGGTCGACGGGTGGAGGTTTCGTCTGATTACCTCCTGTCGACATGTGGGCTGTTGCCTCGGGGGTCAGAGAGTATGCCCATTCGATCATTCTCGGCACAGAGGTGGGCTTCGGGCGGTTCGCGATGTCCTCCAATACCCACGGTGACCTTGGTGGCTCGTGGATGATTAAGGATAACTTGATTGTACACTCTATGGTCCGTACCCCGGGTGCTGGCGTCGTTTCTTCGAACTTGATGTCAAATGTTTTGAATTGTTTTGCCGGCCTGATGGTGATGGCATCGCGCAGTGCGGCGTACGCGATGTGCCTGATCTAGGGCTCGGGTTTCGGCCTCCACGTAGTGGCGTACTAGGTGGTGAGTCTGCGGTGGAGCTCTCATCATCGGAAAGTATAATTATCGTTCCCGCTCGTAGAGCCGATCTGGCTGGGCGAAGGGGTGTCGTAGTTGGTGAGCTCTAGTCGATTCTCTGCGGCGTGTCTTCGTCGGGTGGAGTACCCTCCCCTTGGTCTTCGGCGGCCTATGGCGTTGGCTCACCTGTCGGGGAGGTCACGGTTGGTGTCACTTCCTGGTTGTCGTTCTCGGACGTGCTAGAACTCTCGGAGTCGCTTGAATCCGAGCTACTGGAGTCGGAGCTGACGGCTTCAGACCCGCTCGCGGTCGAGGCACTAGATGTGCTGAGTCTGACCCTTGTTGTGCCGGGGCCGGAGCTGAATTGTACTTCGCCGGATTAAATGGCGGTATGCGCCTGCACACACCACTGTCGCCGCTGTTTGCGATGACACTGTCAGGGTGGTTCTCGAAACCCAACCAACTAGTGGCGCTGGGTGGTGAGGTGGCCGCCGGCCATGCGTGATTTGCGTTTTCATTCGCCGCCTACGGCGGGTGTGGCTGTGTCGCTATTTCAACTTGTGCGCCTACCCAATCGCTGGGCCCGATGTACATGTCCAGTCCGGGTGCTGCCACCGAAACTTTAGAGACATCGCTATATATAGTCGTGCTGTGCGGCGTCCACGGTTGGCTTCCGTGGCGAATCGCAGTCGGTAGCGTTGCTTGGCGGCTTCAAACAGCTTTTGCTCGTCGTCGTTCATTTCGGTGGCTTTGTGTAGTTGTGTGATAACTGGAACTCGTTGATCTGTGGGAGAGAGAAACAAACAGTTATTATTGTGGTTTCCTGGTGTTGGCCTGGCTCAGGCCCATGGTTAGAACCATGAAAGGGTTTGAGTCCGCTGGCGCGGTGCGAACCCTGGTTTCCCCCTCTCGTTTCAAACGGGCGATAACTGGTGAGGGAAAACTGAGAATTGTATATGGCCCGGCGTATTTTGGACAGCGGATGCTGCCTCACCCTCCCCAGCTGCTCTATTTTCGGTTTCCATGGTCTTCTTCGCAGGTTGTAATGTCGCGCTGGATCCTAGGCTGCTTTTGCCAGGTTGTGCCCTCTCTGTCGAGTTTTCTTGGGGGGTGTACGGCGCCGTGAAGCGGTGGCGCACCCCGATCTCTTCTAAATATGATTTCATGAGTCGGCTGCTAAATTGTGCGCCATTATCTGAGAGAAAAATTTTGGGCACACCATAGCGGTCGAGTATCCGTTCTCTAAATGCCTTGCGTAGTCCCTCGGCAGTAGCGCTGCGCAAGGGAACCAGCTCGGTCCACTTCGAAAATCGGTCGACGAACACAAGTAATGTGGTATTTCCGTGTTTCGAGTGGGGTCCGACGAAATCGGCGTACACTGTTGCCCACGGCTCCTCTGGAACAAAAATGAGCATTTCTTCGGCTGGGGCCTGCTGACTACTTTGTATTGTTGGCACAGTTCACATTGGCGCACATACCTGCTGATGTCGCGGAACATTCCTGGCCTGTTGGTGAGGCGTGCGATGGTTTTGCGAATCCCCAAACACGTTTACCCTTTCGATATTGCACGGAAAATTCGGGCACGAACCGTCGATACCAGGACGCGACACCCAGGAAACTCCATACTCCTCGAATATTTTCGGGTGGCGATAACTCGCGTATGGCGGCCACTTTGTCCGGGTCCGTATGTATACCTTCCTTGCTTACGATATTCCCTAAATACTTGACCTGTGTTTGCCAATTTTGTGCACTCAGTCGTCGGAAAACCTCCTGTAAGTTGTGTAAATGATCTTCCAGAGTAGCGCCGGTGATGTCGTCTAGATACGCGAAAGCTATGGGCTTTATTTCGGGCCCTATGATTTGATCAAGGGCGCGTTGCAACGTGGCGGGTGTCGAGTGTAATCCAAACGGCTATACGGTTCTATACACCCTTTTTTCAGAAGTTTGTTTATCTCGTCGTCGATGATGGCCTGCATAGCTGGATTACGTAGCGTTGCTTGATGGGGCGATCATCCGCCATGACGATGCGATGTTCAGTGATGTCCATGGGCCCTTTTAAGTCGGTGAAGAGGGGTAAATCTGCCCGCAGAAATTTATAGATTTTCTCCTGCTGACTTGTTGTTGTTTCTGGCCGAAATTTTGGCCGAAGAATTTCAATTTTTTTTTCTTATTTTTGCGACACCGAAAACTAAAACTAATTTTTTACGATACGATTTTCTAGCCCACATCACATCTAAGGGGTCTTACTGATTTTCTTGAAAAATTAATGTTAAATTGTGTAATTGATGGAATTTCCAATGGGACATAAGTGGCACACAAAACAAAAAATATGATTAAAATTTAACTTAGTAATCATCGAATATTGAGTGAATCTCGCCTCAAATTGCGTGGCACGGGGTTACAGCTGCCACAAAGTACATCCTTGGACATTTTCTGGGTGGATTACTGAATTTTAAATATACATTTAGAAGCTTACTACTTGCTCTGATGTCTATGTTAAAAGGAGTCCTGGTAAACTGTATGAAATTTCAAATATAGGGGTAGGAGGCTCACGGAAGGATTCTACCTTTTAGAAATGTAGCCCAAATTGCTGCGCCAACAATTTACATTTAAAGTTCAAATTTAAAGCATCACAGGTGGTTTTTACCATCAACTAGAAAATCCTTTGCCCATCACCTGACGGATTTGGGGAGTTCTTAAAAAACAGCTACTTAGATGGATTTATTCTTTGAAGAATCCTCTACCATTTCTACTAATTCTCTACCACTTCCCATTATTTTAAGCTTTACTCCAAATTTTTAAAAATGATTTTAAAAAAATTCCATTTTTCTTACTGTTAGTTTTGACCTAGGAGGCCCAAATTTGTTTGTGAATTCTTTTTTACTTTTATTATTTATTTAAATAAATTTTTAGTTCCTTAAAAAACTAAATGTGTATTTATATACTCGAATTTGAATGAAAATACACAAAAAAAACAGTTTTTAAAGGGTTTTTACTTAAGTATCGGCTTCGGCTTCGACTTCGGTATAGGCCTTCGGCGTCGGCCGAAGTAATAGGCTGCCAATTGACCTTCGGCATCGGCTTCGGCTTCGGCCTGAAAATGCTTATCGGTCGGGCTCTAGTTGAGGCTATACACCCAACTGGTGTACACTTTGCATTCCATGGCAGCGTTACTACACAATAATTGGACTCGTGTCGAGGGTTTCCTAACGTGGCCTTTCTTATATTTTGGCTCTTTTATCACTAAGTTTCGTTGCGAATGGTGACACTGCGATACGCTTGTTGCCCACGATATTTTCTAATTATTTATACTTAATAATTTATTATTTCTTTTAGTAAAATTTTTAAGATTAAGATTTTCTAAATTTATTGTTTTGCGTTACCGGACTTGCACTGTGTACCGGCGTGTTTGCGTTGCAACGTTTTACATAGCATTAAGTGTTTCACTTCATGTAATTTTTAAAATTTTCAATCAATTTTATGTTTTTACCCAAACTAAATAATGTTGTTTTTTTCCAACCAAAATTTTGTTTCCGTTTTTAGGACTTATGCGCGACGTCCCTGTTCGGGCGCCATTGTAACGAGGTAATTTTGGAGCCGGGGTGAAGCCGTCGGCGTCCAAGGTTCGTTGCAAAAATTTGTAAGTTTGGGGGACCGCGCGATGACCAAAATTCCGTTGGATTGATAACAAACAGGATTTAAGTTTGGGTATTCAGTTTATTCAATTTTGATATGGTTTTCTCCTTAAATATTTCAATTCATCTCGAGCTACTTTCGACTTTTGTAAAATCAAAACGAGAGGGGTACCGCTGGAAACCATGCTACCGCGTGCTGGTATGGGACCAAATCCTATGTGAGGTATTTCAGTGTGAGCGGTGCACCATGAGCAAATGACTGTGCTGGCCAGAGAGAAATAGCCTAATACTACTATGCTATGGCTACAGCAAGAGCAATGCGCCACAACCAATAGTGCGTTGACGATAGAAAATCCTATGCTATGTCTACTGTGAGCGTGAGCTGTGCGCCACAACCAAAGAGAGTGCTGGCGATAGAGAATCCTATGTTAGGCCTACCTCTAAAGTCATGCGCCACGATCAAAAGCGCGTTGGCGATAGAAAATCCTATGCTATGCCTACTACCAGAGCCAGGCGCCTCGAACAAAGAGTGCGTTGGCGGTAGCAAATCCTAGACTAAGTCTACTACAAGAATAAACAATTTGAAACATCAAATTCTGGTTTATGTGCCGGAATTTGATTGAACATTTTGCAAATCAAATAAAAAAGTCAAATTCTGGTTTATGTGCCGGAATTTGATTGAACATTTTGCAAATCAAACAAAAACGTCAAACTCTGGTTCAGGTACCGGAGTTTGACTGAACATTTTGGTGACCCCGACAATTGGACATCTGCATCTATCATGGGGATGGAGGATTTAGTACGACAACAAGACGAGAATGCGGTGAAGATTCAGAAGTTTGTTACCAACCTCAGGAAGGCGCCGCTGTACCGGAGCACCATCGAGTTCTACAAGGCTAAGGCAAAGGAACTCGACGAACTGTTTGCAGTGTTCAACCAGCTCGACAATACAATTCGACAATGGCACGGCGCAGAGGTGTCGCACATGTACTTCGTCGGCCAGTTATACAGCGATGCGCGGGAAGAAATCGAAAATCTATTGATGAAGGCAGCCCAAGTCAAAGCAACGACAACTGAAAAAGCGCAAGTCACGACATCAACAAGTGAAGCAGCAACCACGATGGCAGCTTCTGGAGCAGCGGTGTCAGACAAAACAGCACCATCAATATTAGCTCGAATCCAGAAGCAACGTAAAATCATCGAAACAGTAATGCGGTCGTTGAAAAAACTGTTAAGTGATGAAACATCTCCTCCGTCCAATTACTATTCTATGCATGCTAAAAGCATAGGACAGCATTGGCAAGCGGCACAGGACCTACACAAGATCATTTGGGAATCGCTGGATGCCATCGATATAAACACGTATGATTTCGATGCATACTTCCAAATAGAAGAGGACATAAACAATGACCTTCTGCGACTCCATGAGGCATCAGCACACAACAAGGTGTTGAAGCAACATTTTCAACTCTAAACTTGCCTCGTATAGAGTTGCCTAAATTTGATGGCAGCTATCTAAAGTGGCAGTTCCATGACGTTTTTGTGTAACTAATCAACAATGAACCGATTCCAGAGTGCCAGAAAATGTGGTATCTGCAAACAAGCCTCACTGGCGAAGCTGGAAACCTCATAAAACATTTCACTACAACTGCATCAAACTATAATGCAGCATGGAAGGTAGTCAACGATCGGTACGAAAACACCCTATGTCTGGTGAATGCTACATTGGCAAAACTGTTGTCACAACCAGCAGCTAATGGTGAAAGCGCTTCGTCATTGAAGGCGCTTCATGACACCACACAAGAATGCATTCTCAGCCTGCAAAATTTGGGAATAAATACCGATAACTGGGATGCAATATTAATATATATCCTGGTTCAACCACTAAGTAAGTCGACGCTTACATTATGGGAACAAACACTTACTGAGCCGAAGCAGTTGCCGACGCTGGAAGAGTTTTTGAAATTCCTCAATTTACGATTTCAATCTCTCGAAGCACTTGGACCAAAGGCCACCAACGGCACCATGGAACAAGGAAAGCATGGATCATATGGCGCATTTTCATCCAGAACAAATTGCATTGTATGCAAACAGAACCATGCTCTCTTCATGTGTCAGACTTTTCTTGAGATGACACCAAATCAACGTTTGAACTGCATTCAGAAGGCCAAACACTGTGTCAACTGTCTCAAAGATGGCCACAACGCAAAGGCATGCACAGGTACTTGTAACAAGTGCGACAGAAGGCATAATACCCTTCTTCACCTGAACAACCGGGAGAAACCTGTGTCTAATAAATTGGAAAAATCAACGACAGTGATGAGCGCTACATCAAACCCTCACCTCTCTGATACTCCAAATGCACAAAATTCACAAAATTTCTCTGATAAACCCGCATCGCTTGCTGCCTTACGAAGTCAGTCATCGAAGACACTACTTAGCACTGTAAGTGTTACCGCAACTGATAAATGGGGAAGACAAATTCATTGTCGCGCATTCTTGGACAACGGATCACAGGCTTATTTTATAAAAAAGTCACTGGCAGGAAAACTTGGACTACAAAAATCTCCATGTGCCATTGGAATCGAGGTAATTGGACAGAGCCAAAATCGTATATCCGAAAGAATCAATCTGCAACTACTATCAAGTGCAACAGGTTTCAGCAATCGAATTGAAGCCCTAAAATCGTCATACCTAAAATCGTCTCCAGCCAGCCGGCAAGTAATACGACCAACTGGAATATTCCAACAAATTTAGTTTTGGCTGACCCCAATTTCCACGAATCTCGAAGCATCGACATTTTCATTGGAGCTGGGCTATTCTACTCATCACTTTGTGCTGGGCAAATAACATTGGGACATGGATTACCAACACTACAAAACACGCTTTTTGGATGGAGCGAATACAATAATCAGAACAACATTCTTACACCCCTAACATGTGGAGTCAGCACCGAGGACGATACTCTATCCAAAACTCTGGAGAAATTCTGGGGCTTGGAAGAATGCGAGACACGACAAAACAATTTCACTGCTTCTGAAAGACGTTGAAAATATGTTCATGCAAAATACTCAGCGACATACCCATGGGCCGTTGCACAGTGATTTGTCTCCATATGAGCTTGGGACAAAAATCGAAGGAGTATTCTGAATTAATTGAAACTAAGTTTCTAAATGTATTTTGGCCCGCTGATTTCAAAAATGTAATCGGTTTTTCTGTAACCCTTATAGTTTTTCCAGAATTGTATGCTTGATTTTCTTATTTAATTATTATGCATATAATACAACTCTACAATTATATTTCGCAAAAGGTTTCTTAGCTTTAATAACGGATTCTAGTGGTTCTTGATTAGCTGATTTCAAATTTGGTAACCGTTTTTGGCTAGCAGTTGTAGTTTAGCAGGTACATTAATGCAAAAACATTAAAAAATCTTTTTAAAAAATTTAATATTATAACTATTGAAAAGAGCAATACATTTTTATAATCTTGAATACTTTGTAAAGAAAAATGTATATTCTACTATATTATATTATGTATATTCTACTATTAGGGGTATTCACGGTCTGGTGTACTTGATAGTGTACTTTTATCGAAGTGACGGATTCACTTTTACCATAAATTTTACCTGTATTCTCAATTTTAATAATTCTGGCACATTGTACCCTGTTCCACAGTTTATCAATTTCGTTTGCTCTCGAATTGAGTTTGATGTTTATCCCTAAGAAATCAATTAAAAATTTATATTCTTAAATTTCACAATAATTTATTCAGAATCGTTAGAACTATCACAATCTTCGCTCACTAAGAAATTTATACTATCCTCAATTCCTTCACTGATATTATCGTTTTCAAATACTATATATTTTTTTATATCTTTTATATTTTTTTATTTGTTTAACATGTGCATTGCTTGGTAAAGTAACAAACCCCAAGAAATCCTGAAAAATCTGGAGAACCCGCGATTACCAAAACCATTCGGTATTGACCGATTTAGTCAATACGAAGAAGAGGGAAGAGTAAAAGAGAGAAAAATTAAATGACATTGGATAAACAATATTTCAATTGAGCTTTTAGTTACTATACATACATTAATATCAATATATTAATAAAAATACATACATTCATCACATTTTACCATTTTATTTACATTATGAACTTTTCAAAATTTTTTTTTGATATAAAATTGTCATTTTAGGCATTTACAAAAAAACATTTTTTTCAAAAAGTTGGTAAAAAATGGTGAATTTCTTTTTTTTTCTGAAAGAAAACACATTAAACTTTAAAACAAAAAAAAAAATTTTTAGTAACTTTTACGCACTTTTTTTTTACAATCCATAATTTGTTGGGTTTTTTTTTGTTTTTTACTTGAAAAACTTTTTTTTTCAAGGTACTCACAAATTACATCGAAGTTTAAAGACAACTATTTTATTTTTCATTTTTTAATACAACAATAACATTTATAAAAAAGTAAAGTTTGTATCATTCTTGCCAAAAATACCTTTTTGGCAATTTTTTTCGCCAAGCTATCAAAAATAAATTTTTTTCTTCCAGCATTTGTTATCAAATTTCCCTAATTTGACAATACTCCACGGACGTCAAAAAAATTTTAATCAAATAAAGAAGTTCATATTCTTTTTAGTCAATGTATTACCTTTCCAAAAATACCATATTTTATATAATTGATGACATCAAACTTTCTGAATTTTGTCTATGGGACAAATCACTGTGCGTTGCAATCGCCGCTTGAGAAGAACTGTTCGGCACTCAGACAGAAGATAGTGTCAGCAACTGCGACACAAGCTATAATGACACCAGCCATTTTGAGACCATCAATCACAAGAACTCTTTCCGTCGTCTGCTGAGGGTCATTTCATATGTACTTCGATTTATAAAACATTCTCGGAGTTCCACTACAAAACGAAACGAGTCAACAATACCAAAGGCAGACGAAATGGAGGACGCCTTAATTTACATCATAAGGAGCATACAGCTTCAAGATTTTGCTGATGAGCTTGCCCAAATAGCACGCCATTCTTTCGTAAAAAAACAACAGTTCGATTAGCAGCTTGACTCCTTTTATCGACGAAACGGAATCTTGAGAGTAGGAGGACTATTAAACGCTTCCACATTGAGCTACGATGCTAAACACCCGATACTTATGCCGTATCGCAGCCCAATTATGAAACAATTATTAGAAGAGCTGCATAAGGAACATCTTCATGCGGGTCCCCAAATACTTATATCTATTGTAAGACAATCGTTCAAGGTTGCGTTCAATGCAACAGAGCTAGACCAAAGCTATTTCAACAGCTAATGGAAAATCTGCCAGCAGATAGGGTGCAACCAGCAAGACCTTTTGTCATCTCCGGAGTCGATTTCTTTGGACCCGTCTGGACGCATTTTAAAATTCGCGGCAAACGACCACTCAAGTCATACTTCGCAGTATTTTGTTGCTTCGCCACAAAAGCCGTACATCTCGAGCTAGTGACAGATCTCTCAACTGAAGCTTTCATTGGAGCTATAAAACGATTTACAGCGCGTCGTGGACACTGTAAGAAGTTATACTGCGATAACGCAACAAACTTTGTTGGCGCCAAAAACTATCTTGAAGAGCTGTACAAGGCTATTCATAATAAAGAGGCGCTTGAAAAAATTACCTGCGAATGCAATAAGAAGTGCATGGAATTCTCATTTATTCCACCCCGCGCTCCACACTTTGGTGGACTTTGGGAAGCAGCAGTCAAATCAGCCAAAAACCTGCTGCAACACACATTAGCAGCTGCTTCATTAACTTATGAAGAAATGGAAACGATGGTGATCCAAGCAGAGGCCATAATGAATTCTCGACCAATTACGCCATTGACAGCTGATCCAAATGACTTCCAAGTTCTAACTCCTGGACATTTGCTAATAGGAGAACCACTCACTTCAACAGTAGATCCAGTGGCCGGACGGAACACGGCTAACAATCTTACAAGGTGGAAGCTGGTCACACAAATGAGGGAGGAATTCTGGAAGAGATGGTCCTTTGAATATCTCAACAGTTTGCAGCATCGCCATAAGTGGAAACAGGAATGTCACAACGCTAAACCAGGGATGATAGTGGTTATAAAGGACGACAACCTACCGCCTTCAAAATGGTCTTTGGGACGCATAGTGGAAGTGCTTCGTGGTGAAGATGGGCGCGTTCGTGTCGGAGATGTTCGTACAGCGTCCAACGTACTACGTAGACCGTTACATAAATTAGCGCCATTACCACTCGACGAGGAATGCCAACGTGACGAACCTACACAGAGGGAAAAAAAATCAGAACTGCATGGTTATGATTTGAAACGGCTATCGTTACGAAAAAAACCAAAAACAATCGATTGAAGCAGCCGGACAGGGACCTCATTGGATTCAACTTCATGACACCAATACATGGATCTATTCCGTTGCTGGTGAACTAACAATCAATGCAGTATGTGGACCGAACCTTCAAGAGCTGCATTTGCAAACCTCCGGACTGTTAAAACTGGGCGACAATTGCATCATCAGGCAACCACTTCTTACAATTCAAGGTCACAGAAAACAAGAGAGCACAGTTAAAAGAGCATACATCCCAGCAGTTGATATAAGCAAGCTGGTCACACCAACTGAAAAGACGTCCTCAGTAGAACTGTATGCATCAAAATATGTATCTCACCATGAAGAACTAGAAAGGGTCCAACAACAGCTTTCAATATTAAAGATCAGCCTTCCGAACAAAATTCGACCGCACGACATTCATCATTATACTCTGGGTTACACCTGTTTGGTAGTAGTGATCTGCATCATTGCAGTACTGGCTTGGAAACATCGCATCTTCACTTGTAAGACCGCTTCTGACAAGGGACACCAACAACCAAATTACAAAGACGACGAAGCCGATATCGACGCCACCCAAGACATGTCCAAGATCACGGTGTATGACAGAGAAGGTTGAACGAAACCGTTCAACGCCTGGCAGGATGTTTGGGAGTCCCTGATTTCATTTATATTTTTTGTTAAGTTTGTTATATTTTCACAAAATACCGAATTGCAGCTAAGCATTCTGACTGCCTGGCTTTAGGCGTTTTTTGCAGTTCAAGTGACGGACACATTATACCACCACTCAAGGTGATACAAAGTGTCAGTGCACTTGAAGGCAATATGCAACTAAGCATTTTGTGCCTTGCTGCACTTCGGTAAAATCTGTTATAAATAGGTAAAATCTGTTATAAATAGGGAAATTAGAATAATCAAAAACCAGTTATTAATTATAACTCAAAGTGTGATCAATATCGACGCGGATAAGCTCCAATTCTGGTTTATGTGCCGGAATTTGGAATTTCAAAGAATAAGCAAATTAAAAAATCAAATTCTGGTTCAAGTGTCGGAATTTGATTGAACATTTTGCAAATGAAATAAAAACGTCAAATTCTGGTTCAAGTACCGGAGTTTGACTAAACACTAAGTACTATCGTTTTCAAAACGCTTATTTTATTCTATTGGCCGGGACTTCGGTGGTAAAAATAAAAACTGGAAAATGAAATATAAAAAATAGGAAAATAGAGTGGCCGGCAATTCGATGTCCGAAAGTTTTAGAAATTGTGATTATGATTGAGTGGTGGGAAAAGGAGTGATGACTCTGCTCCTCACAATACCAATATTTTGTTTCGGCCCTATATCACGCTTAATTGTCATAAACCCATTGTTTTGAAAAATAAATCGTTTTTGTCGCATAGTGTTATTTGCAAAGAAAAAATGCAAAAACGCGATTTAAACGGTTTTAAGAATTGTTCTAGAAAAACTGGGAGAGACAGGTACTCTTTTTTTACCCCCTTTAACAGAATCTATTAGTCATCATCAGGGCTAATTTTTATATGGACGAAAATCTTGGAAATATGTATGGAATATGGACGATAAAACAGGCGAAATATGGACGAAAAAATTAGAAATATTGACAATAGATTTCATTACTCTTGTTTGTTTTTGATGAATTTTATGATAACACTATGCGACAAAAAATGTTTGAGGTTTTTTTTTGCATATTCGGATTCTACTAGTCATAATTAGTGATACACTGAAAGGGTTTGTCCGAATTCGTGGAATATCATATTCTTTTCACGGTTTTTGTATTAAAAAAATGACGTTTTTGTCAACTTTGCAGTGTTTTAAATCTTGCATTTTGTATGAACCACTCTACTTTTTTTATAGAGAGGCATTCCTTACACATATTTTAACGAATCCACAAAGGAGCAACGAAAATCGGAACTGTCTGATTTGGCATATAATTCTTTGTGTTTGGAAAATTTGATTGGCTGGCAGCTTTGACAAAAACTTTTAGTGTAACATTAATTATGACTAGTAGAATCCGAAAATACAAAAAAAACACTTGTTCATTTTGTTGTCGCAAAGTGCAATATTAAAGCATTGCATAAAATAAAAATGTATTTGAGATGGCTTAACTTGGTACTTCGTCCAAAGTATGGATGGAATGTGTTCGTTGGAATTTGATTTCTTAGAATCAAGAAGAAAAGACATCCAAACCAACTTTTTCCAACATTTATCGAAGAAAATGGAAAACGGAAAAAGAATCAGGAAACAAATTAATGTTTAGGTCATTTAATTTCCTACCAACGAAAACCATTTTTGAATATTTTTATTTGGTAGGCAAATAAATGAACAAAAAATTGTTTTTTTCCCATTATTTTATTTTACCTACAACTAGGGTTACCAGACGTACTCTTTAAAATAGTACAGTACTCTTTCTTAGGCCCTGCTCTTTTTTACTCTCTCTTTTTTCCTGAAAGTACTATTAAGTACTCTTTTTCATTTTTCTGGGCTCAGTAAGGTAACCAATTTTTATTATTTGTCAGAATTCAAATAGAAACCTTCATGTATTGTATGTATTCATGTATGTATGTATTTTGTTACTTTTTACCAATAAAACCGCCACCAATTTTTGTTGATAAGGTTTGCAACATTCAGCCTTTGATAAATCTTCTTAATGAATTTGCCCTAAACAATTACGAAATAAAAACTCTAACTTTTGATCAAGTTAGAATTCAAGCTAAAACATCTGAAGCTTACTCTACAATAGTAAAGAAATTAGAGCTTAAAAAAACCGAATTTTATACCTACAAACCTAAAAATGAAAGGAATTTCAAAGTAATATTACGAAACATACACCCATCATTTGATGTAGACGACAGTAAAAGTGCGCTTTTAGAACATGATCACATAGTTACCAATATATGGAACATGAAACATAGAGAATCCAAAAAGGCATTACCTATGTTTGTAGTCGAAATAGCACCAAAAGAAAACAACAAAAATATTTATGAAATAAAAAACCTCCACACAGCCGTGTGACTATTTCACGCCCAAAGCGTGAAATTCCACAATGTGAAAATTGCCAACCATATGGCCACACGAAGTCGTACTGCCGTAGAAAATCCAAATGCATTAAATGTGCAGGTGTGATCCACCAGCCTCCTCTCCGACTACAAGATAACTCGTGGACGAAAAATGATGAGGAAAAGGCTTTAGCATTTGCTCTGCACCTGGAGAATGTTTTTACTCCAAATCAAATCGAAGGTCCTGTTGATCTCACAGAGGAAATATCGCAGTATCTTGATGAAACTCATCAGCTGGATCCACCAATCCAAAAATTTTCGAAATCTGAAATAGTATCTACAATAGAACAGCTCAACGTAAAAAAAGCGCCCGGTTATGATATAATAACAGGCAAAATTCTAAAAGAATTGCCACTTGAAGGCATTACGTATCTAACTCACCTTTTCAATGCTGCTCTCACCAAATCCTGCTTCCCGATTCAGTGGAAAGTAGCTGAAATCAGGATGTTACTGAAGCCCGGAAAACGTTCAGAGGATGTCAAATCATATCGTCCAATAAGCCCTATACTATCAAAAGTGCTTGAGACACTGTTCATCAAAAGATTAATGCCAATCGTTGTTGCGAACAAAATTATACCAAACCATCAATTTGGATTTCGAAAAAAAACTGGCACTGTTGAGCAGATCCACCGTCTTGTTGAAGTAATCCACTCATCATTTGAAAATAAAGCATATTGCACTGCTGCATTTCTCGATATTTCCCAAGCTTTCGATCGTGTTTGGCACGATGGACTTCTTTACAAACTAAAGAAAAATCTTCCGCTTAACTACTACCTATTTATAAAATCATACCTTTCAAACCGACATTTTCTAGTAAATCAGGGTGGAGAAGTTTCCACATTACATAAAATTACGGCAGGGGTTCCTCAAGGCAGTGTAATGGGCCCAATTTTGTATGTTTTATATACCTCGGACTTACCGATAACGAAAGGTGTTGTGATTGGAACATTTACGGATGACACCGCAGTTTTGTCAGTTGATCAGGATCCACACAAGGCCTCGGCAAAACTTCAAACGAGCCTGGATCATATAACCTCATGGCTGCAAAAGTGGCGCATCAAACCCAATGAGAGCAAATCGGTCCAGGTCACCTTTACCTCAAGACGTGAAACTTGCCCTAAGGTTAAACTAAAAAACATTGAAGTTCCTCAAGCAGATATGGTCAAGTATTTAGGCTTGCACTTGGACAAAAAACTCACTTGGAAATCGCACATATTTACCAAACGAAAAGCCTTAGATTTCGCAAGATTATCTGGCTTATGAACAGAAAATCATCTTTATCGCTCGAAAATAAGCTGCTGCTGTACAAGGCAACGCTGAAACCCATTTGGACCTACGGCATCGAGTTATGGGGCACTGCTTCTGACTCAAATCTCGATATTCTCCAACGTTTCCAGTCAAAAATTCTTAGAACCATTGCAAAAGCTCCGTGGTATGTAACGAATGCCTAAAAACTACAACCGTGAAAGAGGAGATAAAAAACATGGCGAAAAAGTACAGAACCCGACTAACATCACACCCAAACGAACTGGCATCTGGCCTGATGTCACCATCAAAACTGTTTACCAGGCTTAAAAGAAAAGCACCACAACATCTATAAATGTAATAATTGTTGACTTTGACGAATAAGGATGTGCTACTGAGCATATGCCTTACATGCTTACTTATTTATTTCAAAGAAAATAAAAAATTGTAAAATGTCATTTTTTCAAAATTTTACCAAATTTCTTAAATTTAAATTTTTTTTGTTTTCTTAAAAATATGTGGTCTAAAACCGAGGAGTTTTGGATTCCCTGCAATTCTGTACTCTTCTTTACTCAAGAGAATCTGATAACCCAACCTACAACTGTTAGTGCTGCTCAAATACTGAAACAAGAATAATTTTTTTTTTAGGTAAATGGAAAAAAACTCTTTTTACTGGTTTAACTTACGATTTTCGATAAAGTTTTGATAGCGTTGTGTTTTAATGCGTTCTATTACTTTCGTTTAAAACATAATTTCGCGGAGCTGTCGGTTTCATTTGAAAGCTGAGTTCAATAGCTAACAAGAATTTCAACCTGAACTTAAAAATTTCGAAAAACGATTTTTGCGTCGATCTAGCAAAAGTCTCGAAAATCGACTTTCCCAAAAAGGTGGCAGCTACTGGCACCCATTTACAATTCGCTGTCGAAAATGAAGCATAAACACAATTTTATGAATTGTTATGTGTTGTTTATTCTTTCAGTGGTCCAAACTGATCATTGCAATGATGTATTTAAGTTTTTATAAAAATTTGTCGAAAATGTGGATAAAAAATTAAAAAAATGATAAAATATGGATGAAAAACACAAAAAAATTGGAAAATATGGACGAAAAATCAAAATGTGGAAAAAATAGATTTTTGCTTAAAAATTTTAAAAATATGGATTTAAATATTTTACATAAATATTGTAAAAAGTTTACATGTTTTTTAAAGGTATGTTTTTGCTTCTATCAAATGCATTTTGAACATTTAAGATTTAATTAAATTGTATTTTTGACGAAGTATTATGTGAATGAGATAATTGCAAAATGAATAAATACGATTTAAACGGTTTTAAGAACTGATCCAGAAAACCTGGGAGACACGGGTACTCTTTTTTAACCCCCTCTAACAGAATCTGTCCATCCCGTTTTTTAGTGTCGGACGGTAATATGTGTGATTTTTTCATTGGCTGTGGCCAATATTTCAGGCTCATTTTTTTGTGTAAGTAAATGTATACACAAAAAAATAATCGCTTGGAGCGAGGTTGTGGTAACAAATATTCGTCTGCAGCTCTAGTTTTCGCTTGAGAGAGACCCAAATTCGCTTGTAATACCAGAAGAAACGCTAAAATGTGCAATTCGGATATAACAGCTGAATAGTAGATTGAAGCAGCTACTTTTTTTCAGCTGACAGAACATTTCAAATAAAAAAGCTACCACAACCGAATCCAGGCTCGCGTGTAGCAACTGAATTCGCTAGTGAACCGTGACAACTAACAGTGATGCCATGCAGGAAGCAAAAGACCACAGTGTTGCAAATCAATTTTTATTTTAACTTTTGTGTTTTTATTTTAATCTAAGTTCCTTTTAATCTAAGTTTCTTTTATCAAAATTCACAAAAATAAACATTTCACCAGCCATTACAAAGGCTGCAAACTAATTCAGAAAAATAGTTAAAGGCTTAAGCCCATTCCACACAGGCGTCCTTTGACCCCTATTTTTTTGAATTTTTACTCTGGTTTACGCATTTTAATTTTTTGATGCGTGACACCTTTTATCTTTCTATCACAAAAGGGTTGCTATAAGTGGTCTACACTTACGATTTATCGTATGCGATGTATAGTATGCGAGAATTTCGCTTATGTGGGGTAATGGAAGTTTTTTTTGGACAATTTTGGGGCCATAGAGATTATTTTAATCAATATGTACTAAAAATTTCTTTTTTTCTTCGATGAAGATCGATATGTTTTAAATTGATTTATAAAATATTTCATTAAAATATTCATTTGTAATAGCGTCCTTTAATTACATTACGTATTTCCGTTGTCCAAATCCAACCTCTTATGTCCTATTGCAAATTCCATTACTAACACAATTTTACCTTAAAATTTCAATAAAATCAGTAAAGCCGTGATATGGTGTAGAAAATTGTATGGGCGGTGCCACGCCCCTTGTCCAATTATTCCCATATTCGACACATAGCAGTACAACTCCATTCCAAATTTCACTAAAATGTATCAATTAGTTGCTTAATTAGCTGGTATTTAAGTTATGTGTTGTGTGGGAGGTGCCACGCCCCTTTGTCCAATTATTCCCATATTCGACACATAGCTGGGAAAACATACTGTACAACTCCATGCTAAATTTCATTAGAATATATTCAATCGTTGCTTAATTAGCTGGTATTTAAGTTATGTGTTGTGTGGGAGGTGCCACGCCCCTTTGTCCAATTATTCCCATATTCGACACATAGCTGGGAAAACATACTATACAGCTACATTCCAAATTTCATTAAAATATGTCCAATAGTTGCTTAATTAGCTGTTATTTAAGTTACGTGTTGTGTGGGCGGTGCCACGCCCCTTGTCCAATTAGTCCCATTTTCGACACATAGCAGTACAACTCCATTCCAACTTTCACTAAAATATATCCATTAGTTGCTTAATTAGCTGGTATTTAAGTTATGTGTTGTGTGGGAGGTGCCACGCCCCTTTGTCAAAGTATTCCCATATTCGACACATAGCTGGGAAAACATACTATACAGCTCCATTCCAAATTTCATTAAAATATATCCAATAGTTGATAATTAGCTGTTATTTAAGTTACGTGTTGTGTGGGAGGTGCCACGCCCCTTTGTCCAATTATTCCCATATTCGACACATAGCTGGGAAAACATACTGTACAACTCCATGCTAAATTTCATTAGAATATATCCAATAGTTGCTTAATTAGCTGTTATTTAAGTTACGTGTTGTGTGGGCGGTGCCACGCCCCTTGTCCAATTATGCTCATATTTGGCATAAAGCTTGGAAAAGTTATTATGCAACTTCTTGCTAAATTTCGTATTTATTATTCAATTTTCTATTCAAATTCAATTCAATAGTTACTAAATTACCGTTTAGCCGTGATTGAGTGACAAACAGACAGACAGACATACAGACATACAGACATACAGACAGACAGACACACACTCAGTTTTATAATATATATAGGGATATAGGGATATAGGGATATAGGGATATAGGGATATAGGGATATAGGGATATAGGGATATAGGGATATATATATACAGTATGTCAAGAATGAGTTTAAACAAAGAAAATAAATTCAATATTTCAACTTTCTACTCAAAAAATAATACTTTTTATTTATGTAAATACATTTTTTAAATCAATTATTGTTTCCACTTGTGTTTCAAAAAGTTTTGTACAAAAAAAGTTCAATCCAACTGAAAATAAACGAAAAGTTCATCAAAACTAAATATTATTAAGTTTTTAAACTGTCAAGAAAGTCTTTTCACAAAAGATGAGAACTGTTTTTAATTACTTTATTAAATTTATTATTAATTAAGAACTAGATTTTGTTACATATTTAGTATTTAGTATGGCCACCATTAGCATCTATCACGCATTGTAGCCGTTTTTTCATGGAATGAACAGGTTGTAATTGCTTGGTATCTTTTCCCACTCTTCGAGTATTGCTGTTTTTAATGCTGTTCGGTTTTTCGGTTGCCTTTTAGAGACTTGTTTCTTTAGTGGACCCATAAATTTTCGATTTGATTTAAGTCGGGACTCTGGGTCGGGACTCTGGTGTACCCATCACTTTGCCGCAGTTATACAGAAGCCACATCCGCACCATTTGCGCCTTGTGTTTCGGGTCGTTATCTTGATAAAATTTATTATTCGGTTTGTTGTTTCTGATAAACCCAAATTTATTCGCGCTGCTTGTCTTGGTTTCTTACGTGCAGCTCTGGATAAGTATTTGTTTCGCAGTATAGCCTGTCGTACTGTTTCATGGGAAACAACAACATCACACTCTTCCTTGAGTTCCCGCGCAAGCTTTCTGGTCGAAATTTGAGGGTTTTGATTGATTTTCCTCATCATTACGCGCTCTGCACGTTCAGATATTTTTCGCTTAGGACCACCTCCACTTTTCAGCTCCAATCTACCCTCCTTTTCAGCTCGATTTAACACATTATAGATCGTCTTCCGTGTTACAGAGAACATATCCGATAGCTCCTGTACACTTTTACCCAATTGGTAATTGTAGTATATCAGCTGAACCACCTCAAACGATAACCTTTTACCTGGCATTTTTAAACACAATATTATCCTTTATGATGCGTACAATTCAAAAATTAATTAGCAACTGACTAACCAAAGCATAGAAAATAACAACACAGCTCAATGATTACGGCTCATCGGTAAATTGGTGCAAAAACAAATTTCAAAAACATATGTGAAAAGAGTTACTTGACATTTAAAAAACTTAGTAATATTTGTGTTTGTTAAACTTTTTGTTTCTTTTCAGTTGACTTGCACTTTTTTTAAATAACTTTTTGAAACACAAGCTGAAACAATAATTGTAAGGGGCCGTGGGGGGACTCAAACCCCTTTTCCTAAAACATGCCATAACTTCCGATTCTTTCAGGCTACAGTGATGAAATTCGGTAGGTGGGTTCTTATTGACAAAATGAAATTTTATACCCTTTGGAAAGGGGGGTGTGGGGCCAAAGGGGAGCGGGATGGAGCCAATTTCAAATTCTAACTTTCGTATTTTTTAAGCTAAAGTGGTGAAATTTTTTACTTAGGTTCGCTTTTGGGAAAAAGAGTAAAAAAGGGGAGAAAAAGTGGGGTTGAATTTAAAAAAAAAAAAGAGGAAAATAAAAAAAGAGTAAAAAACAAGTTTTTTTAAATATAATCCTTTAACCGACTTAAAAGCTGAAAATAAATTTCATTTAAATTAATTTCCGCAATTTCGATTTAAAATTAAGGGTTTTTGGCGACCTCAAAATCTGCAATGATATTAGGAAGAAAGTACCCAAAAACCCTTAATTTTAAATCGAAATTGCGGAAATTAATTTAAAGGAAATTTATTTTCCGCTTTTTAGTCAGGATTATATTTTTAAAAACTAGTTTTTTACTCTTTTTTTAACTTAATATTTAAATAATTCGGAACTTTGTTCCTATTTGAATTGGGTCTGGTTCTGGTAGTGTTTTCCGTGGAAGCCGATAAATAAAAAGATGGAGTGGTTTCAGTAAACGTTATAATAATTTCGTTTATTTTCGATGTAGGTCGGTCGATTGGCGATCTTACCTCTTTGCTGGTTTTTCTAATATAACTGAATATTTTACTTTGAAGTCGCTGCCTTTTTTAGTTTGACAAGAGATTTTCAATCTCCATCGCTATCTACATCTCAAACACAAATATATATACAAATCACAGAACACTTGGAGTAAACATTTCCGCCCGCCTTGCAGCATCACGCAAAATAACTTAAAGATAGTTAACCTACTCAGTACGCTGCATTTACTCATGGTACAAGTGCATATAAATATAACAAAAAAAAATTCACAATGGAAATTCCGTCAAAAGGTCAATTCCTATACTGTAAAAAACCTTACTTGAAGTAACACACCCAAATACAATATGCAGCAATGTGCTTGTACCAAAGTCGTTAGCGCGCTTCCTTTATGTGATGCCAATAATCCTGGTGACGCTGATTCTGGCAACGATCATTCCTGCGACAGACATGTCGAGAAGCGTAGTACTGATCGAGGTTGATTTTGCTCGAGGTCCGACGGTTTAGGTCGAACTCCCGAGTGGCGATTCGTTATTGTGGTAACAGCAGAAGGCTTTATGAGCGATGAATTGCGATGGCACTGTTTCTCGAGGTCGGGCGGTCTTGGTCGAACTCCCGAGGTGCTGTGTGAATTTCGATCGAGGTCAGACGGTCGGGGTCAAACTCCCGATTTAGCGTTCTGTGGCATTGTAAAAATCCATCGAAAAACAGTTTGTTGGGCGATAAGCGATCCCAATACTTGTTGCCGAACACCTTCTCGAAGAATTTTAGGATAAAGTTCTGCTCCAATTATATCATATATTCCTGCACTTCTGTTGAAATTTGCATCCGCTAGCTGTAGAGTTGGCAATTCCTGAATATCCGCTGCTTTAATTGAATGTGTTGGCACGTTTCCAGTGAGCTGAGGTAGAATGTGACCCTTTGCATCGATCCTTAAATTCGAATTTATTGGAGATCCAATGACAAAGCTGCACATTTTCTGAGGAGTGTACCGATACAACTTTGTTCAAACCGGAAACTTTAGCATTGACATTTTGATGTAGAAGTTTTAATATACGATGTAATCTGTCCGATATAAAACTGCATTCTGAACCCGAGTCGATAAGCGCTCACGCTGTATACACCATATCAAGATGACAAATGGTCACCATGGCGGTACCTAATAGGGGAAGGGTTAGCAGAGTTTGGAATTGATTTGGGAACTTGAGGGGGCCGAGAGGATTCAGCCTGATTATTTGAGGACAATTTCCAAGGGAATGCTTTTCTGAGGGACAGCATTTACAATTTTCATTAACTAAAACGTGGTTAGATTGAAACCTCCGTTAAGGCTGAGAAAATTGCTTCTTTTCCGTAGATCTGCTTGAAGTCGAAGAAGCTGATCTGAAATCCAAAATAGTTTCCAACGTTTGAAATCTATTCGTAAGAAAATTATCTAGATCTTTCCATTTCGGAATTTCAGACTTTTTATCTATACTTTGCTCCCATTAGGGATGTCAATTTTCGCGACCTTTGCCAATCCCGGGATTTTCGGGATTGAAAAATGCAATCCCGGGATCCCGGGATCCCGGGATTAGTCTCGGGATTTCAATTCAACCAAAATTGCGCAAATAATCTAACAATATTCAAGGTTTTTATTGGATTTTTTAAATTGAATTTATCACACCTATGATTTGGAATATTAGTAAAAAGTTTGAATAACTTTAAAATATGTAGAATAAAATACTAATTGGAATAGATTTGGTCTTTGGAATCTTGGGTTTCCGGTCAGAATAACATCATTTTAAAAATGTGTCGTTTGATCCACATTTCTCGAACAACTCTTGACCTGAACATTTTGTCGAACATTTTAATATACGGAATTGGAATTTGTATTTCATGTCCCGAACGATGTTCGATGTATTTTTTGATCCGATTTCCATTTAAACAAAATGGATTTGAGTGCTTTATAGTCTACTAATTTGCAGTTTGGAACTATTTTTTGCTTAAATTTGTTGTCGTAATGAAAATATGCCTAAATTGCCTTCACGCATTGGTACAAGTTTCTGCAATGCGTATTGCATATTTTTATATGTATAACTCATATAGTTTATGTACGAGTACATCAATAAACTTTTCGCCAATTTTATTTAATTTTTTTCTTTAGAACAAAATAAATAATTTTTCCAAACCATTAAAATTAAATAAAACACATTAAATTACCAAAATATCCGACTTTTCGAAGTTTTTTCCTGAATGATTATCAACATTTTTTGGATGAAAAACTATGGTCCTTGCTAAAACTAAACCATTCAGAAAGAAATTATTCATGATAGAAAAAGCTCCTGAATTTATAAATTTTTTCTAAACAGATAGAATTTAATTGATTAATTTTTTCCCAATATAAAAGGCATATTTTTGAAAAAATTGCTCAAAAAAATTGTCCCGAAAATCCCGGGATTAGTCAGTGCGAATCCCGGGATTCTCGGGACTAACAAAGAAGCGGGATCCCGGGACCCCGGGCCTAGCTCCCATAAGGAGAGCGTATCATTGGGCAATTGTGATGAACATAGATAAATAAGAATTGCATCCCAATTGCTAACATCGAGATCATACAATTTTAATGTTGAGATGCAATTGTTAATTTTTACAATATCGCTCGCCTCACCTTTTGTCTTTTGGTTGAGGTAAAAAAGTTTTTCAACTGGGGTAAGGCGCGTGATTGTGATATACAATGCTGTGAATAAGTCACGAAATGAAGGCCAAGTAGTATAATCACCATGAAACACTTCTATGTCACAAGGTGGCAAGGAGCGAATTCACCCATTTGTGCCGCAGTGGCTACATATGCCTGGTAACAACTTTTATATTTTGATTTGACGACATCAATCGCTATTTTAACGACTCCACAAGTTGCCTTAACTGCCCTCAAACCTTCGTTGTACGCCTGTTTCAGCTTCAGCCATTCAGCCTTAAACTCCTCTCGTTGCACTTCCATTGAGAAAATAGAATGTTCATCCTCGCTGGTCTCGTTGAAATCCCTTTCGAACTCCAAAACGCATCCGCCAGCAATACAAAGTTTTATAGCGTGCTCGTTGTGAACAATTTTCCTTAAAATTTCCGCGATTTCTCAATTTTGATTTAAAATTAAGGGTTTTTGGCTACTTACTTCCTAATATCATTGCAGATTTTGAAGTCGCCAAAAACCCTTAATTTTAAATCGAAATTGAAGAAGAAGACCCCACTACGGAAGGTTCAAATGCTTAGAACAAGCAATGTTTCCTATGGGTGTATATGTGCGTGTGAATGCTGAAAGCTGACACGATCTCAGCTTGAGTAGTTCGGTAGAACAAGTAGAGCCATTTTGTGAGAACAATGCAATTCCCGAAAACTTTTTCGAAATTATATTAACTGCCAAAGAAGATTTGGAGGGGGTGGAGGAGACAAATATATGGCGAAAGGAAGAACAAGCACCACTAGGACACCGAAAAATGGTTTGATCAAAGCAATGCTTTCTAAGGTGTGTATCTGACTGTGGGTGCCGAGTTGAAAACACGATCGATTTTATGCTGGGTTCAAATTATTAAAAAACTAGAGAGTGGACTATCTTCGGCTATACCGAAGCTGAAATACCCCCACACAGTAGGATGAAGTACCTCGAACATAAAAAATTGTGGTCTCAAGACCCTATTTTGAGCCAATTATAGGTGGTTTTGGAGCCCGGACCATGTCCAAAATCCATTTCTAAAAATTTCCAAATAAATCCACAAAAAAAAAAAATTGGTCTCAAGACCCCATTTAGACCCTTATATATGTGGCTGCGGAACCTCGGACCATGTCAAAAATACGTTTCTAAACATTTCCAATCGAATACAACAATAAAAAATGTTTACCTTTTTTTTCGGTGTATGGGAGCCACGCCCAGTTTTTGTCCGATTTGGCTGATTCTCGAACTTGATCTCAGTATTCACGAGAAAAACATGTACCCAAAGTTTCAAGTCGATATCTCCAAAACTGCGACCGCTATCGTGCGGACGGACAGACGGACGGACAGACAGACGGACATCGCTAAATCGACTCAGGAGGTGATACTGATCAAGAATATATATACTTTTCCATACCGGACACGCCTCCTTATGGGCGTTACAAACGTTGTGACAAAGTTAGTATACCCTGCCACAGTGAGTGTGGGGGTATAAAAATCACCCTTGCAGATTTCTGCATTCTCTAATTTAAGATAAATAAAAGTTTCACTTTTGCACTGACGATTTAGGCAAATTTTTCAGTGCAAAAGTGGTCCAACTCACATTAAAAAATTTGTATGCCAAATATTGCCACACTATTTTCGGAGATCGATTGCTTCTTTTGTTCTTATATTTTGTGTGGTTTTTCTTTCATTATAGTAATATGTTTTTATTCATTAGTTACAGTTTTCGAATCACTAATTTTTATTTTTGTTTAAAATTTTTCTTTGCTACCTACCTATTTACCTAGTAGTAAAATATTGCTAACAAATTTTTAAATTACATTTTCTTGCTGAAAACTTCTTTATTTCGAAATGTAATGAAAAAGGAATGCAATACCCTTAAATTAATTATTTCTTAAGCTTCTTTCTTCTTTCGGCCAATTGATGAGCTAATAATTAAATATTTAAATGACTTGTTGCCATGTATACCACCTGTATGCCATTGATTTTATCTAGAAGTATAATCTTCGGCCTTCCTTGTAGACTACGAAATTTTTGGAGAGTGCGAAGATGAAGGTGACATTATTGTTTTATTTAATTTAAATGCGAATCCATTTTAAATATGTAATTTTAAGATTAATCAGTTCACCATATTTTTCCGGTTTTCTTATTTTTTTCGCATTGAAGCGACTTTTGTCTGTCCTTTTATTGGGACGCCACCTATTACACGTTGTAGGTATGTCCAAGAAAATGACATCTGGGTACCTGAAATTTTTATTACACCCGCAAAATCTGAAGTTAGAAGAGGAAAACCAATTTGTGTCGGTGTTACCCTATTTTTAGAGATAACTTTGGAAGCGTGAGCTCGATAAAAATTTTGTACCCAAATCAGCAAAAATGCTCTAGCGAAAAATTAAATACTGCAGTCAATTTTGAACGGATTTGATTAAGTTTTGACTCGTTGAACGCAAAATTGGATGTATTTTTAGTTTTCTTAAATCGAAAAAAACCGTTAAAATAAATGTCAAAAAATGGTGTCTGAGCGATGTTTTCAGTAATAACTTCTGTGTTTTTCGCCATATAAATCAAAGTTATACTGCTTCTCTTCTTTTTAACAAGCTATAGCTTGTGCATATCGAGCTCACGTTTATAAAGTTATCATTTAGAATAGGGTAACACCGACAAAAATTGGTTTTTCTCTTCTAGCTTCAGATTTTGGGGGTGTAATCAAAATTCCTGGTATGCAGTTATCATTTTTTTGGACATACCTACAACGTGTAATAGGTGGCGCCCCAAGTCCTAGGCTTTTTTTTTTTGTAACGCAGTGTAATATTTGAAAGAGAATTCCATTTCAAAAACAAAAATGCCAAGTTTGTATTGTGAAACAGGAAACTATTTTAAAAAATTTTTTAAAGATATTGCAAATTTTAAAATCCATTTTTCTCCGTTTTACTTTGATGTGGATTGGACCACTTTGCTTCCAAACGCCTCATACGTCCGTGCATATTTTAAAAATTTTGTTTTTTACTCTTTTTTATTTATTAGTATTTTACAAGTAACAACAGTTGGAGGTAAATTAAAAATATGGGAAAAAAAACTATTATTAGTTCATTTAATTGCCAACCAAATAAAAATATTCAAAAAATATTTTCATTGGTAGGCAATTAATGACCCAAACATTAGTTTGTTTCCTGATTCTTTTTCCGTTTTCCATTTTCTTCGATAAATGTTGGAAAAAGTTGGTTTGAATGTCTTTTCTTCTTGATTCTAAGAAATCAAATTCCAACGAACACATTCCATCCATACTTTGGCCGAAGTACCAAGTTAAGCCATCTCAAATACATTTTTATTTTATGCAATGCTTTAATATTGCACTTTGCGACAACAAAATGAACAAGTGTTTTTTTTTGTATTTTCGGATTCTACTAGTCATAATTAATGTTACACTAAAAGGTTTTGTCAAAGCTGCCAGCCAATCAAATTTTCCAAACACAAAGAATTATATGCCAAATCAGACAGTTTCAGACAGTTCCGATTTTCGTTGCTCCTTTGTGGATTCGTTAAAATATGTGTAAGGAATGCCTCTCTATCAAAAAATTAGAGTGGTTCATACAAGAAGCAAGATTTGAAACACTGCAAAGTTGAGAAAAACGTCATTTTTTAAAGACAAAAACCGTGAAAAGAATATGATCTTCCACGAATTTGGACAAACCCTTTCAGTGTATCACTAATTATGATTAGTAGAATCCGAATATGCAAAAAAAACCTCAAAAATTTTTTGTCGCATAGTGTTATCATGGACAAAAATTCATCAAAAACAAACCAAAGTAATGAAATCTATTGTCAATATTTCTAATTTTTTCGTCCATATTTCGCCTGTTTTATCGTCCATATTCCATACATATTTTCAAGATTTTCGTCCATATAAAAATTAGCCCTGATGATGACTAATAGATTCTGTTAAAGGGGGTAAAAAAAGAGTACCTGTCTCTCCCAGTTTTTCTAGAACAATTCTTAAAACCGTTTAAATCGCGTTTTCGCATTTTTTCTTTGCAAATAACACTATGCGACAAAAACGATTTATTTTTCAAAACAATGGGTTTATGACAATTAAGCGTGATATAGGGACGAAACAAAATATTGGTATTGTGAGGAGCAGAGTCATCACTCCTTTTCCCACCACTCAATCATAATCACAATTTCATAAACTTTCGGTCATCGAATTGCCGGCCACTCTATTTTCCTATTTTTTATATTTCATTTTCCAGTCCCGGCCAATAGAATAAAATAAGCTTACGTTTTGAAAACGATAGTACTTAGTGTTCAGTCAAACTCCGGTACTTGAAGCAGAATTTGAAAATTATGATAGGATACGAATTTTGACAAACACTAAGAGGGTACAGACTTGTAAAGTAATAAAATTTTCATTACGCATTACCATTACCATTACAGGTAATGAAATTTTATTTCATTACCATTACCATTACTGAAATGGTAATTGTAATGGTAATGGTAATGAAGTAATGAAAATTTCATTGCAATGGTAATGAAATTACCATTACTTCATTGCTATAGTAATGATAATGAAGTAATGAAATTTCCATTACTTCATTACTTCATTACCTATCTGCCGCAATTGAGTTTTTGCCCTTTTTTGGGCGAATCATGCCAAGTTTAATTGTAGCTACCACCAAGTGTGTCCATGGTCATTTTATGGATTCAACAATTTAAGCAACATTTGACAATACAAATGCTTCTTGCCCTAATCCAATGATTTGGACAACGCTATGCAGTACTCGAAGGTTTTGGCGGCATTAAATTTGTGTGAACATCGTAGGATGTTGACATCGACTGCATGCCGGCATAGTCGGGAAGTAGGAAGCGACGAGGGTTCCAGTACATTGTAGTATAACACTATCATTTATTTTAAGTGTGGGTCAAGTGACTTACCTTAGGGTGAAGGTAAGATGGGCGCTCTTTGACTCGTTGACTCTAATTCTCCACTTTGATAGCCAATTTTGTAAAGTGTTCAAATGTTGTTGCACGTGTTGTGATGCCAACATAGGGTTTGAGTGCAAGCACAATATTGCGGTGTCATGGGAAAATGTTGAGATGAGGGTCTGATTATTGGTGGGCATATCAGCTGTAAAAAGTATATACAGAAGGGAGCCAAGGACGCTGCCTTGGGGTACAGCGGCAAGAATACGAAACTTTTATGTTTAACTACAAAGTTTCTGCGGGTCAAGTAGTTTTCAACCAAAATTTGCATGCTTGCGGGTAATAGTAGTTTGGATATCAATCCTTTATGCCACACCTTATCAAAAGCTTTTGTAATATCAAGGAATACTGCTGAGCAGTATTGCTTTTTTTCGAAGGTTTTTTTGATTGTTGCACGTGTTGTGATGCCAACATAGGGTTTGAGTGCAAGCACAATATTGCGGTGTCATGGGAAAATGTTGAGATGAGGGTCTGATTATTGGTGGAAACGGAAACTCAAATATTGAAAATAAAAAAATGCATTAATTTGTACCTTTAATAAATTGAAATTAATGTTTATGTTTATTTATTTAAGCTAAAACTATCACTTTTGCAATAAAACCTATAAAAAACATTCTTTTATTTTTTTAAAATGCATTTTGCTTGTGAAAATATCAAATCCCGAAAAATCCCGGGATCTCGGCATTGCAATTTTCAGTCCCGAAAATCCCGGGATTTCGAAAAGCCTTCGGGATTGAAAGCCCTACTCTCTACCCTGTCGAAGCTTTTCGAGAAACTCATGATAAAAATTATGTTACCCACAATATTCGATAAAGGTGTAATACCCAATCACCAATTTGAATTTAGAAAAAGCAGGGCACAATTGAACAGGTTCACCGCATTGTTGACACAATCAAAAAAACCTTCGAAAAAAAGCAATACTGCTCAGCTGTATTCCTTGATATTACAAAAGCTTTTGATAAGGTGTATCATAAAGGATTGATATCCAAACTACTATTACCCGCAAGCATGCACATTTTGGTTGAAAACTACTTGACCCGTAGAAACTTTGTAGTTAAACATAAAAGTTTCGTATTCTAGCCGTTGTACCCCAAGGCAGCGTCCTTGGCCCCCTTCTGTATATACTTTTTACAGCTGATATGCCCACCAATAATCAGACCCTCACCTCAACATTTTCCCATGACACCTCAATATTGTGCTTGCACTCAAACCCTATGTTGGCATCACAACACGTGCAACAACATTTGAACACTTTACAAAATTGGCTATCAAAGTGGAGAATTAGAGTCAACGAGTCAAAGAGCGCCCATCTTACCTTCACCCTAAGGTAAGACACTTGCCCCACACTTAAAATAAATGCTTGTGTTATACTACAATGTACTGAAACTAAATATCTTGCATATCGATCGCAGACTCACCTGGAAAAAACACATCGAGTTTAAAATTACACAAATCAAACTAAAAAAACTCGAACTCAATTGGCTACTCTCGAAGCAATCGAGACTTAACACAACATATCCTTTTATACAAAAGTGTAATTAAACCCATATGGGCATATGGGATCTCCGTCAAATGTTGAGAAACTGCAACGAACGCAATGGAAAATTCTGCGAAAATCGTGGGAGCACCATGGTACATAAAAAATGTACTCATCCATAGAGACTTGCACATCCCTATAAGTACAACAAAGTATGCAGATAAGCTGAAATTGCATCCAAATATTGTAGCTAGAAATTTGGTTAGACCCACCCGACCCCTACGTATAAAGCGTAATTATTCTATTGCATTTGATTAGAACCTTCGTCGCTTCCTACTTCCCGACTATGCCGGCATGCAGTCGATGTCAACATCCTACGATGTTAACACAAGTTTAATGCCGCCAAAACCATCGAGTACTGCATAGCGTTGTCCAAATAATTGGATTAGGACAAGAAGCATTTGTATTTTCAAATGTTGCTTAAATTGTTGAATCCATAAAATGACCATGGACACACTTGGTGGTAGCTACAATTAAACTTGGCATGATTCGCCCAAAAAAGGGCAAAAACTAAATTGGGGCAGATAGGTAATGAAGTAATGAAGTAATGGAAATTTCATTACTTCAGTATCATTACTATCGCAATGAAGTAATGGTAATTTCATTACCATTGCAATGAAATTTTCATTACTTCATTACCATTACCATTACCATTACCATTACAATTACCATTTCAGTAATGGTAAGGCCCTATGCTCCTGAAGGAGTTACAGGAACCAAAGAAGAAGAAGAAGAATGGTAATGAAATAAAATTTCATTACCTGTAATGGTAATGGTAATGCGTAATGAAAATTTCTTGTATTAAACTTTTTTTATGGACTAATTCATTTAAAATGTAGTCCCGAAAATACCGGGATTAAGGAAAAAATATCCAGGGATGTTCGGGACTAAAAATGGACCGGGATCCCGGGATACGAAAACCCTACTAGAGAGTAAACTTATTTTTTTTTTTTTTTTTTTTTTAATCGACGAATTTTACGGCCCACTCACCCGCCCGACCGACCGAGAGGCGCATCCGCATGACGCACGGACCGGTGACCGAACAGCAACAGTCCGGACTGTTCTGCTTTGAAGAGTCAGGCGATAGAGTGAGTCCCTCGTTGGGAATATTCCACTAGGCATAAAGGCTTTATAGTGGAAGTAATTAAATATTCCTTGTTCCGCAAACCATGAAGGCTATAGCGCAGGTAATTGTAAAGATCGACATTGAGCTAAGCAAAAAGGACTTTTAGCTGTGTTTGTTCTGCTAAGCATTAGGGATATAGCGGAAGTTAGATGTTATAGATATGATAGTTATTTATTGAATTTAGGTATTTGATTTATTGTTTGTTAGGAAAAGAAGAATTTCCGATTTTGTTTTTTGAATTGAATTGTTGACATTAATTGCATTGTAGATATTATTGAAATCGTCGCACGCTGCTCTGAACGGTTAAAATTTCATATAGTTGGATTTGGCTATTTTAACTTATAATTTAAATTATAATTTCTTGTTGTGCGGGAAAGTACCTTAATGTTTAATTTGCTCAACAGACATTCACTATTAACATTGATTTGTTGAATTTTGAAAATGAATATTGAATTAAGCATTAGTCTACGGTTTTTTAGCGACGGAAGAGAAATTAGTTTTAAACGATTTTCGTATGTTGGAAGATTAACATCTGGATTCCAAGGCAATCCACGTAAACAAAAAATTAAAAACTGTTTCTGCACTGGTTCTATGGTATTGATATAACAGTTATAACGAGGGCACCACACAATAGATGCATACTCCAAAATAGGACGGACAAGAGAAATAAGGACCGGTACAGAAAGTTTTGCAAAATTGAAAATTCTCAATACGTTTTATTCTACAGTTTATTAAAATTTATTTTTTTACCAATACTTAAATATGTTATTGCAGAAAAAAAAAAAGTAAAAGTTAAGTCAATTTATGCGCTGTTGTCCATAGGCGCGAACTTTTCTTGCAATACCCTCCATCAAGGTTTGTACAACCGATTCACTCACTTTTTTGGATGCCACATAGCCTTCATTTCCGCTACAGAATTGGTTGATTTACCCATTTTCTGCAGATTGGATTTCATTAGAGCCCAAAATCGCTCAATTGGTCGCAACTCTGGTACATTTGGTGGGTTAATGTTTTTTGTAACATAATGGATATTGCTGTCACTGAACCACTTCTGAGTGACATTAGCATAATGTGCTGGAGCCAAATCTGGCCAAAACAAGGTTGGACCATTGTGTTTCCGTAAGAAGGGCAGCAGACGTTTCTGCAGACACTCTTTGACATAAATTTGCGTGTTAATTGTGCCCACAGTGAAGTACGGGGTCGATTTTTTGCCGCATTGGCAAATGGCTTGCCAAATTAATGTTTTCTTCCCAAACTTTTCCACACGAATGGTTTTCTCCGATTCAGGAATATCTTCCTCAGGCTGCATTGAGTAAAACTGGTGACCAGGCAAAGTCCTTAAGTCCATTTTCACGTATGTTTCGTGATCCATAACTACGCAGAAGTTTTTGTTTGCCAGTTTCGTTTCGTACAACTTCCGTGCAAGAGAAATGCTTTTTTTAGTCTGTTTTTCGCTGCGTTTTGGAACTTTTTTCTTTTTGTATGTTTTTATACCATTTCGCTGTTTTATTCGAATGACTTGCACATGCGTAGTCCCTTTTTTTGCAATATCTCTTGTTGACATGGAACGGTTCTTCTTCACAATGGATACCACTTTCTTATCTAGATTTGCGTCCGTTGAACCTTTAGGACGACCACTTCTTGGCTTATCCTTAACCGAGAGATTCTCCTGAAACCGCAAAACTGTCCTTCGCGCGGTCGCATATGTAGTTTTTGCGAGTTTCGCTAAATTTTTGTACGTAATATTTGGATTATTAGTCCAAATGTACAAAATTTGTTTGCGGAGTTCTTCTTTGGAGCTCATTTTTGTGGCTTGTGATACTGATATCGCAACAACCAAACCAGTTTTGTAAATGACAAATATTACAGTAGCAAAAAAAAAAAAGTCAAAGCCTACTTGATGAATAGAAAAAAATTTGTAGAAATTTCAAAATTTGCAAAACTTTCTGTACCGGTCCTTATATAAAAGTTTAGTGATATAAGGATCATCAAACTCTTTTGACCAGCGTTTAATGAAGCCTAGAACACAATTTGCTTCGTTGATAGTTTTATTCACATGCGTGTTGAAACAAAGTTTTGGATCCATAGTTATTGCAAGATCTTGAAAAGAATTTAATGTTTCAAGTTCTTCATTTTCGATTTTATAAGTGTGTAAGATGGGGTTCGCTCTTCTAAAAGTCATTTGTTTGCATTTCAAGTTGAGATTCATATTGTTTATTGTACACCAGTTACATAGCTTGTCAAGGTCCGTCTGTAAAGTTATTGTTTCACGTTTGTCATTGAATGAATGGAAAAGTTTGGCGTCATCTGCATACATTAAAATATGGCTATTTTTGATGATACATGGTAGATCATTTATAAATGACAAGAAGAGAACAGGTCCAAGGTGACTTCCTTGGGGTACACCAGATGTAACATTAAATGCAGTTGATTTGGTTGTTTTGAAAATAACTCGTGGTTTTCTATCCAAAAAATATGAATTAATCCATTTTAATAATCCTGGCGGAAATCCAATTTTCGACATTTTCTAAGTTAATAATCTATGGTTTGCAACATCAAAAGCTTTGCTAAAATCAGTGTAAATTACATCAGTTTGCAATCCTTTTTCAAAATTTTCGATTACATGAGATGAAAATTCTAATAAGTTAGTTGTAGTTGACTTGCCAGGTAAGAATCCATGTTGAAAAGGTGAAATTGATTTGAAGATACTAGAGTTTATTTGAATGCAAATAATTTGTTCAAAAAGTTTTGCAATTGCACTTAATTTTGCTATTCCACGATAGTTTGTAATACTTGATTTGCTGCCTGATTTATGCAGTGGTATTATGAATGATGATTTCCAGGAAACTGGATAGTTTCCACATGAAAGGGAATGTTTAAATAATAAAGTGATAGGTACAACAAGCTTTTCAAAACATTCTTTCAGAACGGACGAAGGTATGTTATCTGGACCACCTCTGAAACCCATCTTTAGTTTTTTGAGATGTTCCAATACCATAACTTCATCAATGACAGGTTGCAAAACATCAAAAGGTGTTATATCAAAAGGATAGGTATTGTGACGGTAAGAATCCACAGAATATGTTGTTTTGAAAAAATTGGCAAAAAGATTGCATATAGTTTCTTCATTATCGGATTCAACATCATTATATTTCATTAACGATGGATAGCCACTATCTTTACGTTTAATATTGATAAAGTTCCAAAAAGACTTTGGGTCTTGCTTCAAAGATGTTCTCACTTTGTTTAAATAGTTGTTATAATTTAATTTGCAAGTAAAATTATATTTATAACGTAGATATGTATATTTCGATAAGTCAGTTAATCTGTGATGTTTTTTATACAATCTGCAATATTTAGTTTTAGAATTTCTTAGTTTTCGCAGATCGCTGTTGAACCATGAGGGGTCCTTAGTTTCCCTTAGATTCGTTTTAGGAACCGCATACTCAAAACAATCATGAACGTTTTTGGTAAACGTTTCTACTAATGGTTCTAGGAGATCAGCTGTCATTGAGCAATATGTTTCAGTTAAATAAGACCAGTTAATATCAGATATACGTTTTTTTTAGTTTTGTGTAATTAGTTTTCTTGAAGTCAAAAACTGTTGTAGAATTGTTATTGTTATAGGAGAGTTGTGTATGGAGAGTTATTGTAATTTCTAATGTGGGATGGTAAGCATCTTCAGGCAGCGTTAGAGGAGCTGACCGTGATATATTTAGATTAGAGAAATCGTCAACAAATATCAAATCCAGGATTCTGTTGTTTGTATTAAGATTTTGGTTGATTTGTGATAAACCTTGTAAGGCAAGAGAGTTAAGGAACTCAATATCGTTTAAGCAGTTTAAAAGGGTTATCAATATCGCTTTCCCAACAAATTTTTGGCAGATTGAAATCACCTGAAACAATAACATGCTCATTTGGTTTCAGTCTGGAACAAATTTCATTAATAACTGATAGTTGTTTTAAGTAAATTTCACTGGAAGAGCTCGGAGGAATGTATGAGCACGTAATGAAAACATTTAAAGACTGATACTTTACTTTGACACAGCAAAATTCAATATTTAAAGCATCTTACAAAATAACTTCTTCTGAAAAATAAGTGGATCGAATGTCAATCAAACAACCACCTCCACTGTAGTATTATTTAGTATTGAATTACTATCTTTGCGGAAAACAGAATAATTATTACATAAAATTTCAGTATTTAGTGTTACGGGTTTTAACCACGTTTCAGTAAAGATTAATATATCATATTCTAAATCAAAATTAGTTACAAACAGATCTTTAATTTTGGTGTTAAGACCGCGAACGTTTTGATACAAAATGGAACAAGAATTTGAAGAATTTAGTTTTTTGGAACATTTATCTCGGGTGCACGAGGTAAACGTGCAGTTTTAGGAGCTCGAGGATTTTCACGTGGTATAAACTCACGGATGAAAGCATTTGGAGGCCAAAAGTTCGGGTTCAATGCACTATCAAATAAATGTTCAGGAATCAAAATTTTAAACGATGAATTTATACGGGCATAGTTGTAATTAAATTTGAATACTTGTATGTTGTCGGGAGAAACTTTTAGCTGCGCAGATATGTGATGCAACACATCTTCAGCTGTAGTGTCACTCGCAAACCGAGAAATAAAAATAGATTTTCTTGGTGGGACAACATCAAGCTTTTTAGGTTGTGACACAGTATTAGGACTCGAAGCAGTTTTTGGAGCAGAATTAAGATTAGGAGCAGCTGTTTTTGGTGCCACTTTAGCGGACGAAGTTATCAAGTCAACGTCGTTTTTAGAACAGTCGCTGACTTGATTATCGGAAGTTGATTTGGCGACATCTTTCTCCTTTGTATAAGCAACATAAGGAGAAAGGTTAAAGGCTTCATACAAGTTCGGTGCCAGACCAATTGGTGTAGACAATTGGTCTGATTCTAAATCTACAACAGGAATCGGAATAATATTTATTTTACTCCTCAAATTGAAATTTTTTCGCGCGCTCTTTGGAGAGACGTAGTCTTCATCCAAAAACTTGAACTCTTTGAAAAAGCTCTCATAATCGGCTAATTTTGTTTGGATGACCGACATCTCATTAGCGATTTCTAAAAATCCCTTTCTGGTTTGACGAATCACCCTAACTATAGCCTAGTCGACTTTGCGGCATTCGGTGCAAGACCAACGTAAACCACACTTTCTATCTTCAAGGTCATCAATCAGACGTGCCTTTAAGGAAACACATTTGCAATGGTAAATGCTTTCACAAAACCAACAAGAAACAAAAGGTTCCTTTTCACTCTTCACATTACACTTGCGAAGAGAGCACGACATTTTAGTTAAATTGCAAAAGTAAAAATAAAAGCAGAAAGAAAAAAAATGTTCAAAAATTTATGATATTCAATTCAAAATTTAGGCACTCTACTGTATATGAAACAAGTGCCAAAAAGCATGCACTGAAAAATTATCACTATTTAAGAACCTGTGTAAACAATTTGAGACGCAGTGGAAAATACTGATAATATCAGAAACGTCAAAAAGGACAGCTTAAAGCTCACGGCACAGGAATTAGTGAAAATAACACACTAAACTATGAAATTTTCACTATATATTATGCACTTTAGCTAGACTTTGTTTTTATTGTCAATTTAAAATAGCTTTTTTCAATACAAGAGAATTATTCAAAAATGAATAATTGACTCTTAGCAAAAAAATTCACTTCCAAAGAGAGGGTTGCTTATTGGGCGGTCTGAGCTCACGTTGGTAGGCTCTTTTCTATTGGGTAATGTTTGTAAGACATTTTTTATAAAGTTTTTTTTCGGTGATAAAATGGTCATAAATGTTTTGGTCATTGACCGTCATATGACCGCCGCGCATCACTAAGCTTGGATCTTATTTACTCATTTTTTAAAAATCTTCTTCTCCCCTTCTACTCTAAGGCCGAATGTCAAAAATATGTAAAAGGTAAACCCTTTTTTATACCCTACACGTCATGAGGTATAGGCTGTCCATTTTTTTTCGACCAAAAGTATATAGAGCTACTTGATTTAGTTCTTTTGAGTTTGGGTGATGAAGCGGCTGCAGGCGAGTGGAGATAATGCTTCAATTCATTCATCCAAGGCAACAAAACGGCTCTTGAGTACGCGGAACATACCTGTTTTGGGCTGGCCCGCTTGCAGCCCCGGTCTAAACCTCATTGGGAACATGTGGGCAATATTATCCAAGTGGATTTTCAAGAATGGGAGACAATTTGACAATGTAAAATGCCTTAAAAGTGCCATTACTACTGAATGGAACAAAATTGAAGAAAATTATATTAAGTCCTTAATTAACTCAATGCCACGGCGTCTTCAACATGCTATAATTGAAAAGGGTTCATATACTAACTACTAACAATTAAACAAAAATAATATTTATAATATTTCCGAAATTTTTATTGTTTGGTCTTACCATTTGTTCTTATGAAATGATTTTTATTTATTTATCAAAAATATTTGAGTGCATGAATTTAGTCTTCTTTAAGTTAATTTAAATAATTGTTAGTACAACTTAATATTTGGCAATAAATTTTCCCTGTATCAGTAATGCAATAAAAGATTTTTAACATTTTGATGTTGGTCTTATCATTACTTCGTGCAGTGTATTCACTTTGGTCTGATGTTTGTAACCAGGGTTGGCAACCGAAACCGAAACCGTAACCGAAACCGAAACCGAATGAAACCGATTCATTTTAGGGAGCGAAACCTAAACCGAAACCGATTCGTCGTAACCGATTGAATGGGTTCAACCAAAACCAATTGAAAAGGTTACGGGTTTTTAGTCGGTTTTCAAAAGGTTTTCGTACACAAAATTGACTTGAAGTTTTTTTTCCTAAAAGAAAATTCATCGTATTTCATTTATTTATTTCATGTATTTTTAAAATATAGGAAATATTTTTTTTAAATATTCAATAAATCTTTTTATAAGGCATTTCATTTATTTATTTCATGTATTTTTAAAATATGTATAGGAAATGTTTTTTTTAAATATTCAATAAATCTTTTTATAAGGCCGGCGCACACAGAGGCGATATTCGCTATATAATTTCAGAACCATTTCCATATTTAAAAAATCTAGCTTCGAAAACGCAAAGTGCCTCACACAGGCAGCGATTTCACCGCAGTAGATTTTGTTTGTTATTTATTATATTGCTATGGAAACAATCAAAAAGTCTGACTGAAATGGTTCGGAAAATGACTATTTTGTTTGTTATTTATTAGACTACTATGGAAACAGTCAAAAGGTTTATTTTCAAACTGATTCGAATTGGTTTTGAAACTGGCTTTTTGTGTTTGTTATTTATTGTATTGCTAGTGAAACAGGCTGTATAAAAAACGCTATATTTTCAAAAATACAATTATTTGTGACAAAATTAATTTTGAATCCGCCTGCGGCATGAATAACGCCTCTGTGTGCGCAGTAAGGCATTCAATCCCGAAGTGTTTTGGAAAATCCCGGGATTTCGGGATTTGAAATTACAATCCCGGGATTTGTTCGGGATTTTCGGGATTTTCCAATTAAATACAATAGTTAATATAAAATTAAAGAACAAATTGTTGCTACAATATTTTAAGTTTAATTCGACAAAGAAACCATATTTAATAAATATTACAATAAACAAAACAAACAAGATTTAAATAAATATAGTCAAACAAAAAGTAATTCTTTTTAAATTAGATTGATCGAACAAATAATTTTTTTTGCCAGCTCCATTTCATGCTAAACACGAAAAACTTACTCTCAGTAGTTTTAGTATTTTAGCGGGAACAAATACACTAATTGTTGTTTAAAACTATTGAAATTGGTGTCCATTCAAAAGTAAAACACACACAAAACCATTTATCCAATTCATAAAGTTTTCAATATACGGTTAACCAAATAATTTTAACATATATCTTTTTTGTAAAAAAAAATTGCTCAAATTGAAAAAATTTAATTCAGATCGATAAAAATTGTTTGTTAACCGTTTTTGACAAAAATTTTGTAAATTTTTGTGTGTTTGTAGCATTAAATCTACAAAAGTGGGTTTTTTTGATTTACCAATTAGATTGAAAGTAAACGCACTGAAGTATTTTTGTGGAAAAACGTCAAAAACCATGCATTTTTGAATCCCGGGATTACGGACTCAAAATCCCGGGTTCCCAGGATTGAGAAAACTTCCGGGATCCCGGGATTGAATGCCTTAGTGCGCAGGCATTTTTATGGTTTTTGAAAAGACTTGGAAAATTTTCGCTATTTTTTCGTAGTTTTATATGGCAGCCTTTTTCGTCCGATTTAGCTGATTCTCGAACTTGATCTCAATTCGGAGATAAAAACGTAAACCCAAAGTTTCACATCGATGTCTCAAAAAAAAAACATTCCAGCCTGTATGGTGACAGAGAGACGGGGGTATGGCTAAATCTGTTTTCGATGCTGATCAATAATATATATTCTTATCCATTCCGGACATGCGTCCTTATGGACGTTTCAAACGTTGTGACCCTGTGTATAAAAACTAAAAATTTAAGCAGAAATTTGTTTGAAAATGCGATTAGATAAGGAAATTCGGTAAATGTAGTTAGATTCAGCACCCTTGATTTATATTGAATTGATATAAAATTTCCTGATATTGGGCCATCTAGAAACCTTTTAGAACCTAAACCGAAACCTTTTCAATCGCTCCAACCAACCGAAACCTTTTCAAAATCAAGGAGCGAAACCGATAACCAAAACCGATTGGCAAGTGGGAGTAAAACCGAAACCGAAACCTTTATTCGATTCGGTTGCCAACCCTGTTTGTAACACCAAAGAAGGAGGTCCTGTATGGATCAGCGTCACCTCCTGAGTTGATTTAGCCATATCCGTCTGTCCGTCCTCTTTTTTTTTTTTTTTTTTTTTTTTTTGACGACGAATCTTAACGGTCCCACTAACCCGCCCAACCGACCGAGAGGCACATCCGCATGACGCACGGATTTGGTGACCGAACAGCCGTAATCCGGATTACGCTGTGTAACCGATCGCGGGTAAACATATTTGGAAATTCGTTTCAGCTACAGATTAAAATCATCAGCTGATAAAACGCATATTAATAAAACGCGAATTAGGTTATGAATGCAAGAGAGAATTCTTCCAAACATAACATAATATAAGATTAACGTGATAATAAACAATAGAATTAAAAGAAAATATTATGAAGCAACAGAATTCATGCGACGAATATGAATTTGATCAAATATGACTTTTGCCTACTTTACGATATTAGACTTAACAAAAATACAAAGACAAAACAATCCAAACAGTTAATTTACTCGACAAAGATTACAAATATTAATTTTAGTATTTTGTTTTTTTATACGAAATATAAAAAATCAAATACAAATAGAACAGTTAAGTAAACAGTAACGGAACGAATGTGAATTCAGCTAAAAATTTTGTTTTATTTGTATACAATATACAGTAAAAAACAAAATTCTGCTGAAATATAAATATAAAATACAACAAAAATACAACATTTTCAAAAAATCGACAATGCCGATCTTTGTGGAGTTTGGCAACCCTGTCATTTCGTTAGACCCTAAGCGGTCCAAAAACTCAAAGAGCAACAAAGGCTTAAGTGTGATCAAGTGCATTTAAAATAAAAGTTTTAGTTTTATTAAGTGAATCTGACAGATCAAAGACAGAATAAGGCTATTAAAATCGCTACAAATACAACGAAAAGGTTAATTCTGCGCGTAATTAGAGCGGCACATACTTAATATCAAAGGAATGAAAGATCTGGAACGACGGGTTGGGATATTAAAATCAATTTCTTGAAGCAAAAATATAGAATTCAGAGAGCCATTTATCAATTTAATCAAAAATGTTACATTAAGCATCGTTCTTCTATTTTTTAGAGTAGGGATGTCCAAGAGTTTTAAACGATTTTCGTATGGAGGTAGGTTCTGATTCGGATTCCAGCGAAGGTTTCTTAAAGCAAATAATAAAAATTGTTTTTGAACCGATTCAATTCTATCAGAGTGGCAGTTGTATTGTGGATTCCACAAGACTGATGCATATTCCAAAATTGGTCTTACAAGTGATATGTAAAGACTTTTGGTAACGAATGGGTCATTAAATTCTTTTGACCATCTTTTAATGAAACCTAGAACACCCCTCGCCTTATTCACACATAAGTCAATATGTAGATGAAAGCGAAGTTTTGGATCCATAGTAACACCCAGGTCCACGAAAGTAAAAACCTTTTCTAGATTACAGTTATTTATATGATATAGCGATGAAAGTTGGTGTCTTCTAGCAAATGTCATAAATTTACATTTTTTCAGGTTCAGTTCCATTAAGTTATTATCACACCAGATAGCTATACTGGTCAGATCTGATTGTAACAACTTATGTTGATCTAAGATGACATAGGATAGAAACAATTTAACGTCATCAGCATACAACAGTACATTCGAATGTTTAATGACAGAAGGAAGGTCATTTATAAAAAGATTAAACAGAATAGGACCTAAGTGACTTCCTTGAGGAACTCCAGAGGTGACATCTATAGTTTTTGATGTTGATGATTCGAATAACACCTGTTGCTTCCGATTTGTCAGATACGATTCTACCCATTTTAAAAGAAGATCTGGGAATCCGTATCTTTTAAGCTTTTCAATCAACAAATAATGATTAACTTTACAAAAGCTTTACTAAAATCAGTATATATGACATCTGTTTGAAGATTCTTTGAAAATCCCTTTATTGTTAATGAAGAAAATTCCAATAAATTTGTAGATGTTGATCTACCTCTCAGAAAACCATGCTGTGAAGGAGATATTAAAGTTGTGACCGAGTGAACCAATTGCTTTGTGACAACTTGTTCAAATAACTTTGGTATTGTGCTAAGTTTAGCAATACCTCTATAGTTAGATACGAATGATTTGGTTCCACTTTTATAAAGAGGAATAATGTATGACTCTTTCCATGAATTCGGAAAATAACCTCTTTCAATAGAGGCATTAAATATATTTGAAAGTGGAATGTATAAATTTTCTGCACAAACTTTCAAAATACAGCTAGCAATATTATCTGGACCAGTACTATATGAATATTTCAACGATTTTAGTTGTTGTAAGACATCATCAGATTCTTCAAGAAAAAAGAAATTTCTTTATCATTAATCCCGAGATTAAGGATACTAAAATAGTTTGAGTTAAAAGTATAATTCCTATTGCTAGTGGATGAAATTGATTGGTTCCTTTAATATTAGGAGCTCTTGATATAGCTTTCCCACGAATAAATAATATAAGATTCTGACTTTTACCTCCTTCTCTTACACTCCTATTAGTGAGAAGTATAGTAGAAAACGGAGCTGGTACTGGTTGAACTGTTTACCCTCCCCTATCTTCAGGAATTGCTCATGGTGGTGCTTCAATCTATTGCCTAAACTTCAGCCATTTTACCGCGACAATGGCTATTTTCAACTAATCATAAAGATATTGGAACATTATATTCTTGTAAACACGATTGCAGGAGCTAGAAGAAAGCTAGCGATCTCAAATTTTGGATTTATCCTTTTTAGACCCTAAAAGGAGTTGGTAAGTGTTTTCACTTATATTCCGCTGAAATAGATCCAATCTTGGTATCTATTGTTTTTTGCGGTCGCTGATTTCGAATTTGATGTCGCAATTTCAAAATCCAAATGGCGGATCCAGTATGGCCCAGTAGGTGTAGGGTATCTATAAGTCGGCTTTGCTCGACTGAAACTTACTCACTTGTTTTTAAACAAAGAATTTTTTTTTTTTTTTTTTTTAAATAATAATTTTATTCAATTGAATAACCTAATAATAACTTAGGTCTAACAATGATTTTTCAAAAATTCAGGAATTCAGCTTATTATTATAATATTCAGATTAAAACTATTTGCCCTATATCCATTGATTTAGGCAATGTGGAGTTATCGTAACTAATATATGGTGAATATATTAGTTTCGTTTGAGACGTGAGGGATTCAGAGGTCTCAGTAAATTTCTAGCTAGAATGTTTGGGTGAAACATGAGCTTCTGTTTGTACTTCGAGGTAAGTTTCGGAATTTCGTCTTTTACTGCAGGTATATTCAGGTCTCTGTGGATGTTAGTATTGTTTATATACCAAGGGACTCTGGCAATTTGTCTCAGGATTTTAGATTGGACTCTCTGGAGTTTTTCCACGTTCGAGGGAGAGGCAGTGCCCCAGAGTTCAATTCCATATGTCCATATGGGTTTTATTATAATTTTGTATATTTGGACTTTGTATGTGAGATTTAGCTTTGATGCCCTTGAGATTAGCCAATTTAGTTCCAATTGCTTTAATTTGATCTGAGTGATTTTGGATTCAATATGTTTATGCCATGTGAGTCGGCGATCGAGATGCATTCCAAGATACTTGGTTTCGGAAATTTCAGCGACGACTTGGCCGTTTATCTTCAGAGCAGGACACGTGCCCCTTCTTAGAGTGAAGGTTAAGTGACAGCTTTTGGATTCATTGACCTTGATTTTCCATCGATGTAGCCAATTACTTAGAATGTCCATGTTTTTTTGCACGTATAGAGATGCCATGTCTGGGTTTGAGTGAGAGCACATGATAGCAGTGTCATCAGCAAAAGTCGATATGAGAGTTCTATCACTTTTGGGCATATCTGCAGTATAGAGAATATATAGCAGGGGCGCGAGGACACTGCCTTGTGGTACTCCGGCCAGTATTTCGTATTTTCGGGAGACAAAGCTTTTGTATTTTACTACAAATTTTCTATTCGTGAGGTAGTTTTTGAGTAGACAGTGCATATTAGCGGGAAGAATATGCTGTAGTTTGTAAATAAGTCCTTCGTGCCAGACTTTATCGAAGGCCTGGGTGATATCGAGGAAAACAGCGGAGCAATACTGTTTATTTTCGAAAGTGCCTTTTATTGAATCAACAATGCGGTGCACTTGCTCAATAGTGCCATGCTTTTCGCGGAAGCCAAACTGGTGATCGGGAATCACTTGTTTTTCTAGAATTTTCGGTAGAATCAAATTTATTAAAAGTTTTTCGAAGAGTTTCGATATTACAGAGAGCAAACTTATAGGCCGGTATGACGTCACATTACTGGGATCTTTTCCAGGTTTGGGAATCATTGTAACTTGAGATAGTTTCCAATCATCTGGGTAGTGACATGTTCTGAGAATCGCGTTAAATATGTGCAATAAGTGGGTTATTGCAACTGTTGGCAGTTCTTTTATCATTGTTGGCGTTATCAAGTCCGGTCCTGGTGCTTTTTTCGGGTCCAAGCTTTTGTTTATTGCCTCCATAAGTTCGTTTTTTTAATCGCGATACGGGCAGTATATAGCTGTTAATGTTAGGCCTTTTAAGTATTCATCGAGAGAAATACTTGTCGCTTGAATATATTCTGTGCAATAATTCTGGAGAGCGTAATATTTTATACGACTTTTAATGAGAATGGCGGTTCTACCTCTAGCGTTTCTGCTTGGATGCTTTGTGTCATAGAGTCTGTATCCTGGCAAATTGAAAAAGTGTTTTTCAATGAAGTGTGTTTCAGAAATTGGCATAACGTCTATGCTGGACTCTTTCAAGAACTCGAGAAGTTCTAGTTTGTGATGACACAGGCCGTTTGCATTCCAGAATGATATTTTTAAACCATTCATGTCTTAGACATGAGATGATGTAGTAAAAGACTTTGATTCTTTATCATTTCTTGCATCATATTTTGCATACCAGACATAAATTGAGACATATTTTGCATGAATATTTGTAGAGTTTGTTCAAGGCTACTACTAGGAGGAGCAGGTTGCGCGTGCACAGTGGCAGAGTGACCGCTTTTTAAGGCACTGGCGTAGGAAACGCCTTGTTTTGTAAGTGGGTTTGCGAAGGATTGTGCAGCGGATAGCGGAGGAAATTTTTGGGTTTTCCATATTTCATGTTTTTGCGTCACATTTTCCTTCTTTTTTATGAAGCACAGCATCTATAGTGAGCAGTGTGATTGCCACCGCAATTACTACATTTTTTAATAGTGGAATCCTCTTTTGTTTTTGTGCACGAACCTGTTTCGTGCAGGTCTCCACAAATTACGCACACGCTGGGAAGAGTGCAGTAAGACTTTGTGTGGCCGTATTCTTGGCAGTTATGACACTGAATCGGCCCACTGCGCTTGTGGGGCACTTCAATTGTAATTTTACGATGTAGCAGATATCTGAGAGAGTATATCGGGTGGGGTTCACCTTTTTTAAACAATTTTGAGTCGAACTCCAGTTCCACACGAAAAAGGGGTTGTGGGATTTTTTTTTTATTTTGGATATTGAATACGGACTTTATTTGGAAGCCTTCATCCCTTAGTGCAGTTTTGATTTCGTCGCATTCTACGAAAGGCTCGATACCTTTCAGTACGACTGAGAGGCCTTTGGCAACTTTTGAGCTGGTAGGTGTAGTAGCTCTTTTTGAGTTTATCAAAGAGATTGACAATTTTTCTATAATTGGATTCGCTGTAAATTTGGATTTTTGTTTCGTGTACTTGTCCCCTGAGAATAGAAATCACGTGGAAATTATTGGGACCAATATTTTGAGTTATATCTTTGATGAGCGAATTAGAGTTTCGCTCACGCAGGTAGTTAGGTGGGGGTTTTTGCGATTTCGGCTTGGGATCCGAATCATTTTCTTCATCAAGAATCGCATATCGATTTTGCCCAAGCTCGAGAGATGGTTTAACGGGATTCGTCTTTTGAATTTTTGCGGAATGCCTATTCCCATTAGTGGGGGACGATAGTACTCAATTTGCGAAGTAAATGTTGATTCCTGTCTGCACTGTCGGCATTTTGCTCTTTTGACCTGTAATAATGGAGCTTTGTTATGCGATTAGCGATTTCAGAAAATCCGCTATTCGTCTCACTTGAGTCAGGAATGGGGGTAAGGCCTACGGGGATTTCAATATATTTGCTAGGGGTATCAACCAAAGAAATTTACGACACAGAGTTACCGCTATGGGAACTCCACTGTATACCTGGCGAGGGAATTTGAATAAGTTGTTGTTGTTGTTGCGGAAGCTGCTGCTGCGCACCGTCTTGCTGTGGAAGCTTTTGCTGCAGGGGTTGCAAAAGTTGTTGTTGTAGTTGCAGCTGCTGATGAGCTGTACCATTTCGTCCACTGTCTACTGATGACGGAGGGGTTGCATGACGAGCGGTCACACTGGTACTAATTTCGCGTTTTTAAGGTTCTGGCCACCCTAATTAGAAAAGCGACGCATAGAGGGCGCGATATAGATGCGGTTTGTGTACTCGCTGATCGCTGCAGACAGATGTTTTTTGGGATATTTTTTCCGAGGGAAATTTTAACGTCAACGCTGTGTTGACTTTGCTGTCAGTGGATCAGCTGATTATATTTCGTTTATAAAGAATGTGTAATGTTTTTGCAGATATGTTGCGCGGGATAAAGTTTTTGTTGATGAAGCAAATTCGAATTGTGATTTTATTTGGCAAAAATTTTCGTTTTGTTTTTAAATTTCACAAAAGTGTCCAAGCAAGTGATCGCGAGCCCTATGCAAACGCGTCACTGTACTATCGCACGAAGCCTCGGGACTGTTTCAATATTTTTAGAGTAGAACTTCCGGTATAAAAAATTGATTTTATGAGAGCAGATTTTTATTCGCACAACCGATTGAACTGATTGATAAATTCAGTATACTCAAGAATTTCGAAGAAAAATCATCTACAGAATTTAGCAACCATGGAATTTTTTCAATCCTATACACCATTTTTGCCAATTGCGGGCAGTAGTTTAAAATCCACTATCTAGCTCCGCATCCAAAATTCTTTAAGAAGCAATCTGTTTCCTTTTTCGAGTATGTGAAGTTAAAAGGACTTTGGCAAATCCATTTAAATAACCACCACTTATTCAAAATGCTTTTGTTTAGACTTAAATTTAAAATGACTAGACAAGATAGAGCATTTCTGTAAACGCCATTGTGTTAATTATCAAAAATCTTTAAATATCAATACCACTGAGTACCACGTTCTAATTAATGGCACTTAAATAAACCGTTCAAAACAGACAATCGTGAAAATATGGCTTATTAGTAATGATTTTCTATAGTCGGGCTCAAGCTCAAGTGCAGCTTAAATCAAATTAAGACTGCGATTGTTATACAACAACAAATTTTAGTGCCAGCAGGTACTTACTCATATGCGCATTTCGTTCCCACTAAGGAACTCATTAGTGAACTTTCCTGGTACAATACTATTGTTAAAAAAAACTATATATACTTTCAACAATTCGAAACCTTCGCTCAGAGCTGTGCCGTGTAAATATTTGTGTGACAACCAATGTGAATATTGACCATTTTTCACTGGCATATAATTTGTTTGTTGTAATAGATGCACTGTATTAGCCAAGCAATACTTGCTAGGATTCAAATACAATTGCAACTTAGGTGTTGTATTTGAAAGAGGAGTACCCGGAATTTTATATTTAACGAGCTCATTTTGTTAATAACACTGAGCGACAAAATTTGGAAACATGTTTGTTTGGCTTGTTTTTTCGATAGAACGCATTAAAACTAACACAACGCATTGTGTTTCGTTTAGTAGAATCTAGCTGGACAAAATAGTTTTATGACATTAAATGGTTGTTTTCTACTTTTTAAGTATAAATAAGCATCGTAATTATAATTTTTGATTGGACAAGTAGGCGTTGTACCGCCCAACTCACTCATAGCTATACTCAAATGCAGTAGTTTTTGAGCTATTGGCTCCATATTTTAGAAATCCTATTCATTTTGCTTTTATTTGGATGGTATTGAAAATGGACAACATCGGACAAAAATAACACCTACCTCCCATACAAAATCATTTCATGCGTTTATCTTTAGCAATAGTGAACCGATTTTTTGTATTTGGTTATAAATGATGTCTAGAATGAAATGGGAATGGAACGGAACACAATGTTTTGTTTTTTATTGGTTTTAAAGAAAGGGCAACTTTGAGTGCCCCCATGCTGCCAGGGTTGCCAGTTTTAGTTTTGTCCAGCTAGATCTCTCATTCGAAACACTGTGCAACGCTATCAAAACTTTCTCGAAAATCGTAAGTTAAACCATTAAAAATAGTTTTTTTCGATTTTATAAAAAAAAATTTATTTATAAAAAAAAATTTTTTGTATTTTAGCAGCAATAACAGTTGGAAATAAAATAAAAATATGGGAAAAAAATATTTTTCGTTCATTAAATTCAAACATTTTTTTCGTTGGTAGGCAATTAAATGACCAAACATTAATTTGTTTCCTGATTTTTTTTCCGATTTCCACAATTATCTTCGTTAAAAGTTGGTTTGAATGTCTTTTCTTCTTGATTCAAAGAAATCACAATCCAACGAACATATTCCCACGAATTTGGACAAACCCTTCGCTAATATGATTAGTAGAATCCGAATATGCAAAAAAACCGCTCAAAAATTTTTTTGTCGCATAGTGTAATGATTTTGTATAGCCGTTCAAGCTCAAGTACAGTTTAAATCAAATTAAGACTGCGATTTTCATACAACAACAAATTTTAGTGCCTACCTGCTGGCACTAAATTTTAATTTTGTTATAAGATCTGAAGTTGGCTGCAAACGTTAGTTTATAATGCCAAATTGTTGTTACATACATATTGTGACAAACTGTGAACTCATCTTGCTCATTCATGCACTTTAGCTTTTTTCATTATTAATATGTGATTTATTCATTTTTTGAAAACTTTTTTTGATTACAATTGTGCATTTTGTTTTAAATAATATATATTTGAAAAATTAACAATTGAAATACAATTTCCTTCATCCTTCACAAAAAATAGCTGTTGAAAATATCCTTTTCAAATGCTTCCCTTTAAAAGTCCCCGTGCTTGGGGTCGAATTTGACAAATCGACTTTTTTTTAGAAAATATTACATTTAAAAATATTGTGTCGAGAACAGAATGAAGATTTAAGGGTTTAACGTCAAATAATCACTCTTTATAGGGCACCAACACTTTTATGAATCGGTCCACAAGTTTCGAAGTAATTGGACTTTTCAAAAAATGTGTCACAGCTATCCCAGCTTACCCTAAATAAATAAAAATTTATTTCAAAACTACACAAAAATACAACAAAAAGCACAAAAAATATTAATTTTTTACGGTTGCCTACTAGGGCTTGCAATTTTGGAACGTTTTGGCAATCCCGGGATTTCGGGATTGAAAAATTGCAATCCCGGGATCCCGGGATTTGAAAAACTGAGAAAAAGGAATTTTTTATGACAAACAATTATGTAAAATCTATGAAAATCATATTTTTAATAAATTAAAAAAAAAGTAATTCACCTTAATTTTTACAATAAAAAGTGGTTTTCAATATTATAAAACAATCCAACCCCTAACCGCCAATTTATTGCATGTGGTACTTCTATCGAATATCTATAACAAAACTATGTCTTCCACATACATAGAATATGCAAATTGTAAATGAAACAGTGATAAAATTAGCTTCCAATTTTATCCGGTTTCCTGTATATTGGTCCCCTAACCAAATATACAGAAACTTAAACAAAAATATAATTAAATCCATGTTTTTGTTCAAAATGTATGGAAAATTTAATGAAAAATTCGGAAAATTTTATCAAATTCTATAATTTTTAGCCAATCTTGGGATCCCGAAAATCCCGGGATTTTAGTCCTTACAATCCCGGGACTTTCGGGACAAGAAAAAGTCCGGGATCCCGAGATCCCGGGATTGAAACCCCTAATGCCTACCCTTACCCCCCAAATTGTGTGTTTTTTGCTGTATTTTTGTGGTTTTGAAACAAATTTTCATTAACCCATTAATGACGAGAGCGAAATTTTCGGAATTTGTTCAAGATTTTTTCAGGAATACCTAAAAATGGCCTAAGAAACGAATTCCTAACTTTTTTTTTTTTGGACCGCTTACCGTTTGCCCAGCTCTGGCCGTTACCATATGGTAACACTCGTCACAACCCTAGCAAAATTACCTAATTTAAGATATTATTGTTTATAACTACTTTTTTTTTTAAATTCTTGAAAGTTTGGCAATGTTTTAAGATTTATTTTGTAAAAAAAATTTTTATCGACCAATTTTTTTAAATCTAAAAGTTTTAAAAAAAAAAAATGTTGTTAAAAAAAATTCTATAAATTCAGGAGCATTTCTGATCACAAAAGTTTCTTCAGCAAAGTAATTTGTTTTTAAAAAACGCACATTTTTGCATAAAAAAAAATTTGTATAGGCCCCCAGGAAAAAAGTTAGAAAAGTAGGTCAGTTTTCAACTAGGATTTTCTTGATAAGTGTCCTGTAGTCATCATAGAATGGGGTCCAATAGACCTTTTCAATAGTAATCAAGTTGATATTCTTAAAATTTTGGTAGTCGTTCAAAATTACTACAAAAGGCTGGCCTAATTATCTGTCCGCCACTGTATATAATATGTATCTCCACCTACACCAAAATACTTCTTAGGTTTTCAATAACATAAGAAATATCTCCATATGAACTGAAATTGGAAAGGTCCTCGTCATCATTTGACATACACAATTTACATGGCTGTAAAAGAGGTGTACGATGAAGACCATAGGAAGTACCTCCTTCATCTTAATCCTAATAATCTTGTCCAGCCGGATAAAATTATGCTCGTCTAAATGTCTTCATCGTAATGTAAATTTGTTAAAAAACAATTGAGTAAGTTTTAGCCGGTCGAAGTAAGCCTATATATACCATACACCCTTCCATCTGAGACCTGGTCGCCATCTTCCGCTCAATCCTCCGACGGTACTCACATGTGCTCCATTTAGTAGTACTTTTTTACGTTCATCAGCCCGGCATGACCTAGCCATCTTAGACGTGGATTTTCTATGCGTCATGATGTCATGTCATGATCGGGGTATTGCTCATATAGCTTTTGCGGCACTCACCATCGACGCAAAGAGGACAATATATCTTACGGAGAATTTTCCTACCACAATTCCCGTGAAATTGAGTAACATTTGTTACAAAACTCGACTTTCACTTGTAAGGAAGGTAGTTGTGGCAGTTGATCGATTTCGCCCATTTGCATTACCAACTCCTTCTAGGACCTCCAAAGGATAATTTCAATGTTTGGACCGCCGAGCTTTCATTTAGCTCCTTCAATAGCCCATACCAATCAAAATAACGGACAGACATACGGATATGGCTAAATCAACCTAAGAGGTGCTGCTAATTTTTCATAAGCATACCAAGTACATAACCACACTTTAAAGACAATTTATTGATAAAATATATTTAACTTTATATGAAAGAAGCTAAAAAAAATATATTTCAAACCAATAAATAGATAAAATTTACTTCATTTTAAAAAAAAATGCTCAAATTTGTACGCAAATATATATAAACACGTACAAAAAATTATTTTAAATCTGAATATTAAAAAAAAAATTTTTAATAATTATATTAAGTATACAAACATACTTTCAAATCAATATACAAATAAAATATATTACATTTTACATAAAAAAAGCTCATACAAACATTTTCAGTAAGAAAATTTAAATTTGCTAGGGTTGTGACGAGCGTGCCCATATGGTAACAGCGAAATTCAAAATGATAAAAAGGTAACACAGAAGTTATAAATAATTTTATTTTGTACGTTTTCTAATACTTTGATATTCTACCCAAATGCCAAAAAAAAAATATTCAAAATATATAACTTTTTATGGCAATGAAAAATATTCTTACTGGAAAGGTCGTGACTTTTCGCTGTTTTTGCCCACTTTTTAAAAACACTACTTTTCAATTATCCGCCACGATCGCTACTGACGAGCGATTGCTTAGAGTTATATATCAAAAGAAAGATCAAAGTATGCTTTATAAACATCAAAAAACGGATTAGTGATATTCGTTCAAATATTTTTTTAATTGCACATACCGTAGAGCGCTATCAGCGATACCATAAGGGCACGCTCGTCATGAATGGGTTAATGTACGTTTTTACGGTTTTGGTTAAGTTTAGACCTTGAACTAGGGGTGCCAGACGTACTGTTTTAAACAGTACATGCACTGTTTTTTTTTATAAAAAGTACTGTTTTATTCAAAACACTCAAAACAGTATGAATATATTTTATGTTTTTTTGTATAGACAAACAAATTTTTTGCTTGAGCCATTCCCAAAACATCTATCTAAAATTTTATTAAAAATTGTGATATGTTTCGGTAGAACCTTTTTCTGAAATCGTACAAAAAAAAAACCAGTTGAAGTGGTACATTGAGAAAGTATGCAACTTAATTTTTTCCATAGTGCATTCAAATGTCGCCACTAAAAGAATATTCAATCTTATATTTTCATATAAAAAAATAATAAAAAATCTTTGCAAAAGAAAGTTTAGTAATCAAAATTTTCTCCGGATTTAGAGAATTTTTTCAAAATCTGAATATTAGCCAAAAATGACAAAATTACAAAAAATTTTATAATTTTCATACAAATTTACCAAAAACATAGTTTTTAGAAAAATTCTCAAAATTCAGGAAAGGTATTGGTTTGACGTTTTCAATGATACCAATACCTACACAATAAAACTATAAAATGAAACTATACAAATATAACCATTTATGGTATACGATTTGAAGTGCCACTCACTGTAAAAAAAATGAAGAGAAACAATTTTATTTCGACTGGCATATGCAGAGAAAGCGAAAAAAGAGTTGCTTTTTTGAGTACTTTGGACAGAAAATATTCCCAACTCGCAAATGTTGAAAAGAATAAAATGGCTGCCCATGTTAAATGAAAATTTTAACAACATTTTTAAACAGTAGTGTAATCGAGCCCTAAAGGTTTTTTTTATTTGATTTTTAAAACTTTTTTATTTTTAAAACTTTTTGTATTTTTAAAACTTTTATTTTGAAAAAAAAGTGTACTGCAGCTAAAAATAAAAAAATTTAAATTTTATTACCTTTTAGTTAAAAATCCATATCTTCCACAGTTTATGAGACCCCCTCGAATTCTTATATGCAAAATTTGCGCAAAAGTCACAGCTACAACATATATTTTTGGAAGGCTGTACAACTGTCTATTAGTGTGTTTTTTTTTTTCAAAATTTTTACTCAAAGCAGTTTCAAAATACTTAATTATTAGGAAAATGTTACTTTTAACTTTTTTTTTACTGTACAATCCAAAATATGGCATGAAAAAAGCTCATATTTTGGATTTCTTCAATAGTCATGCTCCTCTATCAACCCACCAAATATAGGTGAAATCACCCTTGAGTCACTGCCGTTTTGGCTTGGAATTGCCCATATATTCTTGATCAGAATCTCCTCCTGAGTCGATTTAGCCATGTCCGTCTGACTGTCTCTCATCACGATGGCTGTCGCAATTTTGGAAACATTGACTTGAAACTTTGGGCACATGTTTTTCTCCTCCCAACTCAGATCAAGTTCGAGAATCAGCACAATAGGACAAAGAAACGACAAAAAAAGCAAAATTTTGTATTGCTGTATTTTATTGGAAATGTTTAGAATTGGATTTGTGACCTAGTCCGAGGTTCCAAAACCTCATATAAATAGGTCATATAGGGTCTTGAGACCAACATTTTTTTTGGTGGATTCGGTTGGAAATTTTTAGAAACGGATTTTGGCCAGGTTTGGAAGTTCTAAAACCACACAAAAATGGGGCTAAATAGCTTTCCAACATTTTTTATATTTGAGGTATTTCCAATTAGGCCATATTATGTGGGGGCATTTCAGCTTCGGCATAGCCGAAGATAGTCCATTCTCTAGTTTTATATGTATACTCTTTTTTTAAACAATTAGTTTTATATAATTCATTTTAGATACACAACAGGGGTCTGAAATTTGGAATATATGAAGATTATGGAAATTATACCTGCGCGGGCTATCCTGGAATAATAGGCCACGAACAGTTGGATGCAGAACAATTTGCAGAATGGGACGTAGATTATGTAAAATTGGATGGTTGCTATGCTCTTCCCCAGAACATGGATTTGGGTTATTCAGAATTTGAAAGAATTTTGAATAGCACCGGTAAACCAATGGTGTATTCTTGTAGTTGGCCCGTTTACCAAATATATGCTGGAATACAGCCGAACTTTTCAGCAATTATGAAGCATTGCAACCTCTGGAGAAATTTTGATGATATACAGGATTCGTGGGCATCGGTTGAAAATATTGTAGACTACTATGGAAATAACCAAGACACCATTGCTTCAAATGCTGGTCCAGGCCATTGGAATGATCCAGATATGGTATGTTTATATAAAACACACATTTTTGAAAATATTTGAGAGCCAATCGGTAATATTATTCTCTGACACTATTAAAATCAATTTAAAATGTCAAAATTTCTACAAGCACATGGTCTATTTTAAATGTTGGTAAACAAAACCATGAAATTGGAAAAAAAAATTAGGTTTTATTCACAGATAAAAGCAATGTCTGAATATTTAAAATTTATTATTTATTTATTTATTTAAGTCTATGAATTTTTACATTCTTACAGACTAATTAGGGACTAGGTATAAATTACTTAACGATTAACCAAAAAAAGTGTTCAACAAATTCAAAAAAGTATTTTTGGAAAAAGAGAAATGAACATCAATCATGTGTTGAATCAACGCCCTTGTGAGGGGGGCATTAAGGCCATACATAGTTTTACTAAAACCAACATAAAAAGGAACATAATGACGAAGAGTTCTTATAGGAATGTTAAAATTAACGACGGACAATCAACTGCACCATGAATAATGTCAAAAACGAAGGACAAGGACAGAATTGCTCTTCTACTCTCAAGAGATTTTAGCGTAATTAGCATACAACGCGAAGTATAGGAGGGAATAGGATCATGAAAATTCAAAGATCGCAGTGCATATCGCATGAAAACTTTCTGAGTACGCTCAATACGATTTATATGAGAGATATGATAAGGTCTCCAGATAAAAGAGGCATATTCAAGTCTTGATCGAACAAAGGAAGTATATAGCAATTTAAGTGTATACGGATTGGAAAAGTCCAAACTATTCCGTAGGAGAAATTCGAGCATTGCATAGGATTTTGATATAACAGAATTAATATGACTAGTAAATGTTAATTTACGCTAAAAGATATCTCCGAGATTTTTTATTTCACCAATTGACTTTAACGATGAACCACAGATATGGTAGGAAGTCACAAAGTAATTTTTGATTTTGAGAATGTAACATGAAAACATTTATTAATATTCAAGATAGACGATTCTTGCAGCACCAAGAGTTTATTTTGTTTAATTCTGATTGGACCGAATAAATTTTGAGATCGTCGGCATAAAGAAATTTTGCAAATGAAAAACAACTGCCAATATCGTTTATAAATAACACAAACAACAGAGGTCCCAAAACACTACCTTGTGGAACAACAGACGAGGCTATAAATGCCTGGGAGGGTATATTATCAACAGTAACAACGCATCGCCGGTTACTGAAATACGATTTTATCCAATTTAAAAAAGTTGAATGAAAACCCATGTTTGATAATTTTCTTAAAAGAATGTTGTGTGAGACTTTGTCGAAAGCTTTCGAAAAATCGGTGTAGATTGAGTCAATCTGAAAAACATTTTGAAACGCAATGATACAATCTTGTGCAAACACGGCAAGATTGGACTCTGTCGATCTGCCCGGGACAAATCCATGTTGATTTGGACAAATTAAGCTTTTTACTGCAAAAAATACCTTATCTTTGATAATGCATTTGAAAAGTTTCGATAGCTTAGAAATAGGCCTATAATTAGAGACGTTGTTCTTATTCCCACTTTTAAAGATAGGAGTAATGAATGCAATTTTCCACTCATCAATAAAAAATACCAGATGATAGAGATTTATTAAAAATTTTTTTCAAAGGTTGAACTAGAGATGGACACTTTTTGAGAAAAATTGCTGAGAGGCCATCGACATCTGTTAAAGAAGAAGATTTAAGTGTGAGAAGTCCATTTGAGACATCTTCAGAGGTTAAAGTCAGAGACCCAAAATCCAAGGCGGAATCTAAATTAAACGTTACATTAGGATCATCATCATCAGTGATAAAATTAGAGCAAAAGAACTCAGCGAAGAGATTAGCTGCCTCAGAGGCAGACTGGGCAGATTTATCATTAAAAAATAACGCGGACGGAAAACTTTAACAAGATTTCTTGGACTTAATAAAGCGCCAAAAGGCTTTCGGATTCGTTTTAATGTTGGCTTCGTAATTCAAAATATGATTTCTATGTGAAATTTATTCTTTTGTATAAAATTGGTATTTATGGAAATGAAGCGAATTAGCGGTTTTTCTAAATTTTGAGTGAAACTTATTTCGTAAGTTTTTCAATTTTTTTAGTTCTTTGGTGTGCCACGGCAGCTTATAAGGCTTTTTTTAATAAGTGGAACATTGTTTAAGCAAATTTCGGAAATTTTTGTTTTGAAAATATTGAAACAAATTGCAGTATCAAAATCCAAAATAACTGATCCCAATCAAACTTAAGAATTCAATTATTTAAGCTAGTAAAATCACATAAACTATAATTAAATGAATTGTGCAGACTACAATTTTCTAAATTAGGAAATTCATAAAATTGAATTTGTAGAGCCAAGGGCCATGATGCATATCAGTCAAAGAAATAGGAAAGAGACATTCCGATAAATTAAAATTTATATTATTACTAATGAAAATTAGATCCAATACTCTATCAAGCTTGTTTAAGAAATTATTAATTTGAGATAATTCAATACTTAGAAAGCAATCAACTAAATACTTTTCGTTGGAACTATTAACATTTGCAGGTGTAAGTGCATAAATATTATCATTATAAGACCAAGAAACCTTACATAAATTAAAATCGCCTAATACACAAAGGTGGTTATCACCAAGTTTGTTCAGCGTTAACGAAACTACATTGTCGACATGCGCTTTATAAAGGGTTTCGGCAGCGTTCGGTGGAATGTATGAGGCAACAATGAAAAAAGAACCCGAGCAGCCTTGAACACGAACGCACAACTGGTCGAGGAGAGAGTCAGTATTTTCAAGCTCAAAAAGAGACGAACGAAGTCGTCGTTGGACGGCAATAAGAACACCGCCACCTCTGGAACATCCGGTTTTAGCAGCATCTCTATCTTTACGGAAAACATCAAATAGATTAGCGTCGAAATACTCGTAATCAAAGAAATCTGAGTTTAGCCATGTCTCAATGAAAACGAAAATGTCGTAATCCAGCCGCGAACTCACAGGGCGTACAGTATGCGATTTAGTTCTCATTCCTGACATATTTTGGAAGTAAATTTGCAGTTGTTTGTTATTGTTGTTGTTATTGATCGTGCGGGGAGAGGTACTCAATGGATTAGTTGCTGTTCCCCAGCTCTTGGAAAAAAAACCAAACGGGCGCACATTAACATTTGTTGGCCATAAATCGGGAATAAGCAACTTCTCATAATAAGAGTCGGCTACTCCCAATTTAAAATTGACTTTCTTTAATGAAACTAGCGAAACGCCCCTTCTTTACCAGTATGTAGCATGTGAGGAGCTGCTTTTCGATACCAGCATGATTGGAAATATATTCGATAATATTATCAGAAGTAACAGTAGATGAAAACGACGATAAGTGCAGCCACTTCATTCGTACAGCGACATCAAGTTCAGAGTTAGCATTAGAACCAACAACAAGTGGTTGTTTTCTTCTATTGTTGCTCTTCACACTGGTCCATTCTGAGTTGGGTTATGACAACATCGGCGAAATTGCAGTAGCGCTGAGAGAGAGCGGGTTAAGAACGTGCGATTGTAAATTATGTGAGAGCTGAACATGCTTATCATTAACTGAGATAGCTCTTTTGTTATTTTGATTGTTGTTTTTCTGCGATTGTAGGAGTAGTACCAGCTGAGCGCGGGCTAAGAGCGCGTGACGGCAGGAGTTGAAGATGATTGTCATTCGATGTGATGATAGCACTTTTATCAGCATGATTATGGAGATCACTTCGTAGAGCTTTGACATCGTCAGATAAAGAAGAGATTTCATAAGGAATGTTAGTGTTACATAGATTACTCTGCACAGCATGTAGATCTGATTGCAGGTCTTCAATTTTATTAAGTAAGAGTTTGTTAACATTTTGCAGAGAACTGATTAACCCATTCATGACGAGCGTGCCCATATGGTAACGCTGATAGCGCTCTACGGTATGTGCAATTAAAAAAATATTTGAACGAATATCACTAATCCGTTTTTTGATGTTTATAAAGCATACTTTGATCTTTTTTTTTGATATATAACTCTAAGCAATCGCTCGTCAGTAGCGATCGTGGCGGATAATTGAAAAGTAGTGTTTATAAAAAGTGGGCAAAAACAGCGAAAAGTCACGACCTTTCCAGTAAGAATATTTTTCATTGCCATAAAAAGTTATATATTTTGAATATTTTTTTTGGCATTTGGGTAAAATATCAAAGTATTAGAAAACGTATAAAATAAAATTATTTATACCTTCTGTGTTACCTTTTTATCATTTGGAATTTCGCTGTTACCATATGGGCACGCTCGTCACAACCCTAGCAAATTTAAATTTTCTTACTGAAAATGTTTGTATGAGCTTTTTTTATGTAAAATGTGATATATTTCATTTGTATATTAATTTGAAAGTGTGTTTGTGTACTTAATATAATTATTAAAAATTTTTTTTTTAATATTCAGATTTAAAATAATTTTTTGTACGTGTTCAGTTCATATGGAGATATTTCTTATGTTATTGAAAACCTAAGCAGTATTTTGGTGTAGGTGGAGATACATATTATATACAGTGGCGGACATATAATTAGGCCAGCCTTTTGTAGTAATTTTGAACGACTCCCAAAATTTTAAGAATATCAACTTGATTACTATTAAAAAGGTCTATTGGACCCCATTCTATGATGACTACCAGGACACTTATCAAGAAAATCCTAGTTGAAAACTAACCTACTTTTCTAACTTTTTTCCTGGGGGCCTATACAAATTTTTTGTTGATGCAAAAATGTGCGTTTTTTAAAAACAAATTACTTTGCTGAAGAAACTTTTGTGATCAGAAATGCCCCTGAATTTATAAAATTTTTTTAACAACATTTTTTTTTTAAAAAACTTTTACATTTAAAAAAATTGGTCGATAAAAATATTTTTTACAAAATAAATCTTAAAACATTGCCAAACTTTCAAGAATTTAAAAAAAAAGTAGTTATAAACAATAATATCTTAAATTAGGTAATTTTGCTAGGGTTGTGACGAGTGTTACTATATGGTAACGGCCAGGGCTGGGCAAACGGTAAGCGGTCCAAAAAAAAAAAGTTAGAAATTCGTTTCTTAGGCCATTTCTAGGTATTCCTGAAAAAATCTTGAAAAAATTCCGAAAATTTCGCTCTTGTCATTAATGGGTTAAGGAGTGCGCGCGGGCATTTTCAGAGCGAAGAGCAACAATTTCGTCGAACACAATTTGCAATGTGATCTCTTTGTTATCACTCGTTTGTTTATGGGATAAGACCGGTTTTGGTTGTTGATGTTGTTGTTTTTGCATAGTGCCGGTAGCACACTGCACTGGTTGTGATTAGCTGCGGAGTAGTGATTCTCAATTCACACGAGAGCGAAGGAATCCAAAAGGCGAAACAGCTTCGATGATGGTGCTCGGCTTTGCAAGAAAAATTTGAAAATATAAAATCCAAGAAAAAGAAAGACAAAATGGTTAGCAGTATCAGAAAATCTCAGTTTTATTCGCTATTAGGTTATTACCAGTTCGGGGTCCAAAATTCGAGTGAACCAAAAAACTATAAAAGACGAGAGCAACAAACGTCAACTCATCAAAAAAAGTACTATTGGCTCAGCGCCCTCTAGGTTTCGACTTAAATCTAAAAACTTCGAAACTAAAGTAACCAGGGACGGCGTAAACATTCCGACCCCCTTGCAGCATCACTGCGAAAAACCAGAGTAAAAAAAACATCATACTTCAAAAAATATCACAACTCATATATAATTCGAACTTGGAACTAAAACTAACTATAGTTTGGCTTCGATGCCCTATATTCTAATTAATTATATATAAAAATTTAACTGCCACCACTAGAAAGAAAGAAATATAAAGAAAAGATTAATAAAGGTGGCACTTAGGCCATGCATGATCCGGACAAAATGTGGCCGAATATGGTACTTTGCGCCATCGGCTGCCCGAAACTGCCATTGATGACGCCTTTCAACATCACCTTCGGGTACACATCTACCCCCAACACCAACTGAACCGGTGACGACTCATAAAATTTGGGATCAGCCAATCTGATACCGGTAAACTGGTCCCGGATGGAAGCGTCAATCGACTGCACCGGGGTGGTTCTAACAAATCCAGGCACTACTCGTGCACTGGTCTCAACCGTCACATTTAGGTCAAACCTGGCCCTAAGCGATAGTGGGCAAATCTCGTGAGCCCGATCCGTCGAACTAGCTCCTCCGATATATCAGACATGTCTGCGCAGGCGTCCACGAGCGCGCGCTCATAAAAAAACCACGATTGGCCACGATCTTCACAATCGCCGTTGGCAGCAGGGTAATAATGCGCTGCAGACATAAAATAGGTGCCTCCGCTTGTTCGCGCTGTCTGCTTCTAAACAGAGATAGTCCTTGGGACCGGCTGGATCCCTCCTGCAATGCACGTTGGGACGAACGTGGTGCCATTGACCTGATAAGCCGAGATGAAAGTCGGGACGGACTGGGACCCATTGACAACTCACGTTGCTCCGAACGTTGAGACGGACGAGGTCCCATTGACGTGTCGTCGCGGTGCGAACGTCGAGACGGACGAGGTCCCATTGACGTGTCGTTGCTGCGCAAACGTCGAGACGGACGAGGTCCCTTTGACGTGTCATCGTGTGGCGAACGTCGAGACGGACGAGGTCCCATTGACGTGTCGTTGTTGCGCGAACGTCGAGACGGACGAGGTCCCATTGACGTGTCGCGAAGCGTGGATCGTCGAGACGGACGAGGTCCCATTGACGAGTCCCGCTGCGTTGACATCGACCTCGATCGGTCACGAATCACCAGTGTTCGACCACGGACACCTCTCTGTGATAGTCACGACGCACCACCGACTGTTCTCTTCTCGGGGATCCAAATCGAACCGACCGCTCACCTCGACGCAATTCACTGCTGCGATCATGCAGAATCGTGTGATGATCTTTGCGACATAATCGACATATACCGCTGCTTCGACATTCACTACGAGTATGGTTGTGGGCCAAGCACCTCTCGCAATGGTTGTGCATCAAAACCGCTCTCAACCGCTCCTCAAAAGGCATCGCCTTAAACTCCTCGCAGAAACACAATGGATGGTCCTGGTTACACAGCCGGCAGTACATCCGCTCAAAATTGCCCTGAGACCGTCTCTCGCGGTATTGCCTTGCATTCACCATTCTGAAACGACAACTTTAATAGAGACTCACAAAAAAAAAAAGGAAATAAAGAAGAAAAATATATCTGGGAACAAAAAAGAAAATGATAACAAAAAATAACAAATATATACTATATATTTTAACACGTTGGTAGAACCACAAGTTTCACAACTGAACGTGTTATTGTGCCACGTGCCGTTTGAATATCTGCCACACGAACCCTTTTGTCTGCTACCGGATAAATTTTTGTTATCTTCCCTAGCCTCCATTCATTGGGCGGGAGATTTTCCTCTCGTATTACCACTACATCATCCACTTTGATGTCTCGCTGGGGATATTTCCATTTATATCTCTTGTGGAGCTCATTCAGATATTCTGTCTTCCATCGCCGGCAAAACATCTGATGCATGGCCTGTACCTTACGCCAGCGATTAACTATTGTCAATGGATTATCCATGATATCCGGCTCCACGTGAGACAATAAGGAACTACCAATTAAAAAATGACCCGGAGTCAGAGGGCAAATCTCACCAGGATTTTCCGAAATTGGACTCAACGGGCGAGAGTTTAAACACTCAGTTCCACTCGGTTCAAAAGAGTGGAAAATTCTTCAAATGTATATTTCATGCCACCAGCAATCCGACGAAAATGGTATTTAAAACTTTTAACTCCAGCCTCCCATAATCCTCCCATATGGGGAGAACCAGCTGGATTAAAATGCCAAGAAATATTGCGGTGCGCATAATTATAACCTACACTTTCCTTAAAAGTTTTTAGAAAATTTATGAATTACCGTTTTGATGAGATTCTTAGCTTTTGGTATATAATATTGTGTCCGAAGAAGCCTCAACATTAATTGATTTCCACCATGAAGTGATAAATCGTGAATAAATCGAACTAGTAAGCGAGAAATTTGACAATTGTATGCTAAAATTATCGGATGTCTTTCATCATACGACAAACAACACGCTGAAGCTAACCGACCACCAACGCGAAGTATGTTGTGTGTATCTATGAAAGGATTTAGAGAGACAATGGCACTTTTCGAATTAATTGGTACCTTTTCCAAAAGACTATGGTATTCCACCGAAAAATTTTGTTTCTGACTAATGACAATCAGTCGCCTCTTTACCTCATTGATTTCACTATTAGAAATTTCAGGGGAACTAAAAACCTGATCCATCTTCCGAGAACGAGAAATATATCGAAACACATATGCCAATACACGTAGTGCTCGTGGCAGAGAAGAAAATCTGTCCAACAAATCTTCAAAATTAGTGAAAAACTAAAAATATGACTTAATTGGCTTTTCTTCCAACGAGGTGTGAAATTCAAAGTCGTCAACAGCCTTTGGCCATCTGCACTTATCCTCCTGCAACCACAAGGGCCCATGCCACCATAATCGATTGCCAATGAGGTTCTGCGGAGTTACCCCACGACTGACTAAATCTGCACGATTGTCATGCGAATCGACATGAAACCAATTTTCACTGTTCAGCTTTTCTACAATATTGGACACGCGATTCGCAACAAATGTGGTCCAAGTACAAGGGGGCTTTTGAAGCCAAGCTAAAACAATGGTTGAATCAGTCCAACAAAATACATTACGACGCTCTATTTTGAGATGTTGTACCATCGAATCTACCATGTCTGCCAAAAGGGCCGCTCCGCACAATTCCAACCTAGGCAAAGAGACAGTTTTAACAGGTGCTACTCTGGACTAAAATGCGAGGTGATAACAGAAGTCGCGTCCTTGACACGAATGTATATACAAGCGCCATATGCCTGCTCAGATGCGTCACAAAAGGCATGATACTCTACCTCAGCAGTAGGCGAAAAGTTATTCCAACACGTTAGCTGAATGTTGTTAATATACATATACTCGCGCAGAAAATCTTGCCATCTATGCAAACTCTCAGTCGATAAATCGTCATCCCATTCAATCTTCTCCAACCAAATATGTTGCATCAACATCTTCGCCGTAATCGTAATAGGCGCCAACCAACCAGCGGGGTCAAAAAGTCTCGCAATAATCGATAAAACTTCCCTCTTAGTAAATGATTTTCGAATTTCCAATGGAGTGGTAGTGAAGTAAAATGTGTCTGACTTTGATTCCACCGAATACCTCAATATTCAAAAAATCTTCACTCATGATATGATCAGAAGGCAGGCCAGCTAAAATCTCTTTACAATTCGAGGTCCATTTCCTCATTGCAAAACCTGCAGAATTTAATGCTGCTATCAGCTCATCTCTCGAACGAATCGCTGCTGAAATCTCATGCGCTCCTGCCAATGCATCATCAACATACATCATGTTGCGCAAAATATCTGCAGCCAAAGGAAACTTATTTCTAATATCGTCGGCTAGCTGTAAAATCGTTCTAATTGCCAGATAGGGGGCACAGTTCACACCAAAAGTGACTGTGTTCAACTCATAGTCGCAAACTTCTTCCTTAATGGAGTTCCGAAAAACTATTCTCCGAAATGGAGTGTGCCTAGGGTCAACCAATATTTGACGATACATCTTCTCGATGTCGCCATTAAAAACAAATTTAAAAAACCGCCATTTCACAACTATAAGCATTAGATCTGTCTGTAAAACCGGTCCAGTATAGAGAATATCATTTAAACTAACTCCATTTGAAGTGCGACTAGACGCATTAAAAACAACCCTAACCTTTGTGGAAGTGCTCTCAGGCTTAATCACAGCGTGATGGGGCAGGTAAAAATGATGTGGGGAATGCTCAAAAGCAGGGGCTGAAACTTTGCTCATATGGCCAAGCTCTAAATATTCTGTAAACACTCGATCATATTGCAGCTTAAAATCTGGCTTTCTACACAAAGATGACTCATTTCGAACAAATTGCTTCTGAGCTACATTTCTCGAATGACCTAGACAAATATCCTTACTGAACTGTGACTTAAAAGGCAGTGTCACTATGTAAAGGCCACAGGAATTCCGCTTCGTTGTTTTCATAAAGTTATCCTCACACAATTTGTCTTCTTCGGTTTGGAAAATCTTCTTAGGGATCTCTTCTAATTCCCAGAAACGTGCTATCTGCTTATATAAAGCTACCGAATTAAAATACGAAACGCACGTCGTGAAGCCAGAAATCTTTTCGTCAGAGAGTGGTCCAGTCATAATCCATCCGAAAATCGTTTCTTGCGCCATCAAGGAACCCAAAATGTTGCGCCGGATACCGTCAAGAACAATAGACGGATAGATATCACCACCTATTAAAACATCAACCTGGTCACTTTTCTAAAGATTCGAATCAGAAAGTTTCATATCAAGTATACTTTGGTCCAAAGGAATATCAATGGTGTGTGAAGGCAAATTTCCTGTAAGCTGAGGGAGAATCCAAGCAGAAGCTTCTATCTTCAGTTGGGGATTGATGAGCGAACTCAAAACAAAATTGCACATTTTTTGTATGCGCGCTGAAATGGCATTGTTGAGGCCAGAAACTTCAGCATGAACGTTGCTAACTGGTAACTTTAGAACTTTTTGGAGGCGCTCCGAAATAAACATACCTTCCGACCCAGAATCTATCAACTTTAACATTCTCAGCTTCAGATACCAAAGGAATGGACTGTATCTGCACCGTGTGTGACTGTGAAAGCATACGAGAAGAGGAAGTGGAAGGCGAGCTATCGAGTTCCACGCTAGAGTGGGGATCGGGACTAACAACTGGTGTACCCGATTGCTCCCGATGTAACAAAGTATGATGGCGTTTCCTGCACGTAGCACAATTGAATTTACTATTGCAGTCTCTTACTGCATGACCAAATGATAAACAATTTAAGCATAATTTGAACCTTTTCACCTTTGAAAATCGTTCAGATGCATTTAATTCCAAAAATCGAGGACACGTTTTCATATTGTGCTCAGACGAAGAGCAAATAAGACAATTAGAATTTGACACATTGGTTTGAAAAGTATTCACCCTTCTACTAGTTGAATTTATCTGTGGTGACGAATTTGGTTTCTTCGAAGTGGCGTTAGAGGAAGATGCACCGCTAAGATCTGAAACCGTTTCCAAAGTCTGGAAACGACCAGTTAAAAAAGAACCTAAGTCTGCCCACTTGGGAATTTCAGTTTTGTTTTGAATTGACTGCTCCCACAACGATAAAGTTACTTCCGGTAATCTGGTGGAGCAAAGATATACTAAAATAGCATCCCAATTGTGCATGTCGATGTTGTACGTGTCTAAAGCGGCTATACAACTATTTATCTCGCGCTGTAGTTTTTTAATAGCGTCGCCAGATTCAAGTAGAACTACAGGAAGGTTAAACAAAACTTTCAATTGAGAATTCACTAAAATCCGTTTATTTTCATAACGGTCCGAAAGGTTTTGCCACGCATGAGCAAAACCATCATTCGTTAGTGGAGACTTCTTAAAGACATCCTTGGCTTCACCCCGAGTTTTTTGATTAAGATAATAAAGTTTTTCCACAGCGGACAGACTACTGTTCAAAATATAGATTGCTGTGAACATGTCACGAAAAGAAGGCCATGCGACATAATCGCCATAGAAAATCTCAGTGTCACATGGCGGAACACGAAAACGATGGGAATTATCAACGTAAGGAGTAGGAGCAGGAGCAGTAGCAGGAGCTGGAGCAATGTTCATAGTGGAGCTGCCCGATGGTTGGGAGATTGCATTAAGAACAGCTGTTTGCTCTCCCATCATGGCAGCACAACTCACATATGCGGTATAGACCGCACGATATTTTTCTTTTGCTACTTCAATTCCCTCCTCACCTCCTGCTGTGGTCACGGACTGCAAACACTGCCGATAGAGTGTTTTAACATTTTCCCAAAGCTCTTTCAATTCTTCCTTTTCAACATCTAATTTAAATATGGTATGATTGTTAGCAAGACTAAAGTCCTCTTCGAACTCTAAAATGGCATCGGCCGCTTAAATAAATCTTGCTAACTCCGTCATTACAAAAAAAAATTCAAAAAGAAGATTCCAGAAAATGTATCCAAAAAAAATTTAAAAAAATGAAACACTCAGAAAGTAGTGTTCAAGAAAAAATACCCAAAAAGGAGAAAAAAATTACAGAACGATTTATCCCAATTCAAAATTCCAGAGAACAACTCAAAAAATATTTCTCAAAATTATCCAGCAAAAGTACAAAAAAAAACGAAAAATTGAAAACAAAACTTTCACAAATTATTAAAATCTCAAAAATTCGCGAATATTTTTCAATCTGGTATCGTCACCAACAATAAGTACAACAACTTTTTCAAATTTTATAAAAATAAATATAAAAATCAATAATTTATTTAAAGAATACTTGGCAACTCTTTTTTCACTCAAGTAAAAACTAAATGTGAAAATTCACTAAAATTTACAAAATTAGAAAAGGAACTAAAATATAGGAATCCAATTGGAAAAACCTCACCGAATTTCCTCGAAGTCTTTAGTTGTGGTTGTGGTCAATCCTCCTTTAATTCCTGAATCCAAATACAATTTGTGTCTTCTCCTGCTGTGCTTTTCCACCTGTTGTTGTTCCTTGCCGTTTGCCTCTATTTGTGTTTTCCTTTATTCCGATTGTTTTCTTTGTTGTTTTCCAATTGTTCCTTTGTTGTCACTGATTTTATATTTATTTATTCTACTTTAATTAATTTATTCACTTATTCTTTTTATTTACTTTTTATAACAAATGTAAAAAAAAACGCCGGCGCAGCGTACAAAGCAAAAAGAGAAAATAAGTTCTTCCAGAACTGTCAAAAATGCTTTTTCTTGTGAAAAAGGGTTGCTGTTGTACCTTTTTTTTTTTTTTGTGTAATTATCAAAATTATCCCTTCTTACGGCAATTTTTACTCGGAAATAAAAAATTAACGCGAAAAAATCAAAAATTTTAATTTTGGGAGAAAAATATAACATATTTTGATAAAATATAAAATTTAAATTTAATCTTTTCAGATTTGTTGCCAGTCAACAAATCTTTATGCCGCAACGAAAAAGGTACCGGACTAAAAGCTTTTGTTCTTTATTATCCTCCTTTGAAGAGTTAAATACAAAATGGAGCCCCGCAACGAAAATTCAAAAGAGAGGCCAAAAGGAACAAAGCCAATTTTTCCGCGTATTTTAAAAACACCTTCACCAGAATGCGCGCACTTTTTCCAACAAAATAGAATAAAAAACGCACCTGATATCCAAAAAGGTTCCAAAAATAAAAAATGTCCAAATATCCAAAAATCCAAAAAATCTCCAACAAAATCCCAAAGTCGAAAATCTGGTTCGATTGGATCAAATGATTAGCTGCGGAGTAGTGATTCTCAATTCACACGAGAGCGAAGGAATCCAAACAGCGAAACAGCTTCGATGATGGTGCTCGGCTTTGCAAGAAAAATTTGAAAATATAAATTCCAAGAAAAAGAAAGACAAAATGGTTAGCAGTATCAGAAAATCTCAGTTTTATTCGCTATTAGGTTATTACCAGTTCGGGGTCCAAAATTCGAGTGAACCAAAAAACTATAAAAGACGAGAGCAACAAACGTCAACTCATCAAAAAAAGTACTATTGGCTCAGCGCCCTCTAGGTTTCAACTTAAATCTAACAACTTCGAAACTAAAGTAACCAGGGACGGCGTAAGCAGGTTGCTTTGATTGAGAGTCGTTGGAAGAGATCAAAGCGCCAGTCCAAATGGAAATAGTCATTGCATTTGGAACACTGTATTTTTGATTGGCTACGGTCAACCTTTAGACCACAAACACACGGCATTATGGCAGAGAAGTGTCCAAGTATAACGATCGAAACGAGACGTTAACTGTCGCACAGAAATATAAGTAAAAACTTTCAACAGAGAGCTTAAAAGAAACACTTCCGCACAGTACGAAGTGAAATTGTTTATTAACCGAGATGGTAGGTAAAATAACAAAATATTAAAATGAACATAAATGAGAAAATAGTATAAAGAAACACGTGGGCAATTGAGCTGTGCCAAACTGAACTTTTTGCTTGTTGTTTTCCAAAATAATTTTTTTTGCAATTAAATTATTAATTTAAAGATTTTTACAAAATAGTGCTGAAGGAAAATTCACAAACCAAAAAATACTGATTGGATTTCATGCACTTTTTAATGATTGAGCTTCAGAAAAAATCTGAAATCATCCATTGAGTTTTACGATGAGTTTCTTAACTGACCGCCATCAACGGCAGTTACTGAAGTAAGACTATGGAAGCATATTAGCCGCAAAGGTGCGTTACAAAAAAATTCTATTGAAGCTACATGGAATTTTTGTTACATACCTACCACCTCCATTCACTCACCCTGTTTAATCCTGAGAATATGATGTTGTACAGGCACTTGAACCTGGGCAACTTCTTCAGGATTTGTTTGATATGGCACTTGAACCACTCGAACGGAATGTTTAATGAACTGATTCTACTGCGCCAACTTGCGTTTGTAACAAAAACACCTTTAACTGTTTCCAGTCAATAAATAACTCGTTTCTTTATTGATTTGTGGCTTCTTTTATACTTATAATTTGATTAATTTAATTGTCGCAACCTTGACCGCTTATTTTGCAGTCAACATAATCGGCAGCGCTGGCATTTTTCAGTCGTGCAAGCGGGAGTGTCATGTTCCCGTCTGGAGCGACAAAACTTGTGCGCCAATTATGCTAACTGTGCATTTGTTCAATGCATTGTAGGGAATTCATGGCCAAGGCCAATCGACTACAGTGCATTAACCGTCAAAGTTGCGGTGATAATTCAACATTCTCCCCACCGTTGACGAACTGTCAACACCGTGGAAATGTAGTCTCGAACATTGATTCGTCGTCGTCATTTGAAGTTTTGGTCCGTGGGAGTGGAGCTGGTGTTTTTATTGTGATTGTTGGCATCTTTAACGTGCTCGGCTTGCATCTGGATTTTAATTGCCATATTATGATGCCAAGAAGCATAATTGTGGATAGGATGAGTGAAGTGTAGCTGACCGCATGGTGATGTTGTCGGTTGGATTCCATTACGTTCGGAAGATTTGTGAAGTCTTCACTTGCTAGTTGGTTTTGGAGGATGGTGAGTTGTTCCAATTGAGTTGTGAATGTTGTATTGAAAACCCTTTTTACTTCCAGAGGTGTGCTGATATTTTGGATATCCTTAAATCTAGCGTATGATGTATGTACTGTGCTAGTATGATAGTGGCCTTGAATTGTGAATACTAGGGCTGGTGATTTTCAACACTTCGAAGCTTCGAAGTTTTATTCGAAGTTTCGAAGACTTCGAAGACTTCGAAGCTATAACGTGCTTCGAACATATCGAAGCTTCGAAGGTTAAAAAACTTTGAAGCTTCGAAGTCTTCGATTTTTTCTTTGGAATAATATAAATGTACGAGTAGTCTTTTTTGGGCGAATCAGGCCAAGTTGATTCATGTCAGGTGGGATTACAACCACCAGGTACGTCCTTGCACATTTTTTGGATGATTCATGTCAGGTGGGATTACAGCTGCCACCAGGTGCGTCTTTGGGACTTTTATGGTTGAATCATGTCAGGTGGGATTACAGCTGCCACCAAGTGCGTCCTTGCACCAAAACGTTCGGATAAGTGTGGTTTTATATCCGCTCTGTAATCCCATCTGACATGATTCATCCAAAAAATTTCCCAGGACACACCTGGTGGCAGCTGTAATCCCACCTGGCATGAATCATCCAAAAAAGTTCCAATGACGCACCTGGTGGCAGCTGTAATCCCACCTGACATGATTCAACCATAAAAGTTCCAATGACGCACCTGGTGGCTGCTGTAATCCCACCTGGCATGATTCATCTTGGCCTGATTCGCCCAAAAAAGACTAGTCGTACATTTATATTATTCTAAAGTAAAAATCGAAGACTTCGAAGCTTCGAAGTTTTTTAACCTTCGAAGCTTCGATATATTCGAAGCACATTATCTACGAAGAACTTCGTGTAAACTTCGAAGCTTCGTCTAAAAAAACTTCCAAGCTTCGAAGTATTCGAAGTCTTCGGAAAAACTTCGAAGCTTCGAACTTCGAAGTATTCGAAGTTTCGAAGGCTTCGAAGGAAAGTAACAGCCCTAGTGAATACGTTGCTTTTGATTACGCAATTCGGTTCCATTGTGATTATGCCGGATCCAGTTAGTGTTAATTGCGTCAGCTTTGTGCCACAAACTGCGGATATTTCCAAGTCTAATGTTGTTGCAAAGATCCATTGATTTCTATTGTTCATTTGCATCCATGCAAGGTTTTCTTGTATTCGTGTCAGTTTGCACTGTGTGGTAGGTTTGTCGTTGAATATGTGAATTTCACAGGAGTGTACCGATGATTGTTTTCCAAATTTTGGACCTTTGTTGTCGCAAATGTAGATGTCGTCTTTCGATACAAAACATGATCTTAAATCATATGACCTTAGTGGAATGTACTGATCCCGATGGGCACTTACAGCTAAGAATGCTGTATCGGTTACAATGGTAATAATTGTTTTGGGTTTGACCATAGGAATGGGAATGAGGTTAAACAAATCGAAATGTTGGTCGTCAATCAAAGGTAGACTTATTTCGAAGATTACTTCGTTTTTAGTGACTGCTCCCTCGGCCTACATGAGTTTGTAGAACTGTACCATATTATCGTCATCTATGGGTAGTAAGCGGGATGGAGGAAGATGAGCCTTGATGACTCTTTTCTGTCTGCATTCGTTGTAGATTTGCTGCCATCAATGTTAGTTGTGTTGACAATGGTGCAAAGAGTTTGGAGTACTTCAGTTGCTCATCATTTGTTGTCACTTGTTTCATCACTAAGGTTATCCTCTGCTGCAGTTCTAATAATTTTGATTCTGTTCGTTTTGCTTGATGACATTTATAGTGGAGTCGATGATGGAGGTTTGATTTCGCAGTAGATTTATAATGTGACCTTCGTCTATTTTAACCTAGTTAATTACTTCTGAAATCTGCTTAGCATTGTCAGAGTCTAGAACACCGAACAAGGTGCGAGCGATATTTCCAACAATATTAAGGGCTGCTCTCGTTTTCCCATTATGCGGAAGCATGTCTCTCTACCCTGAAGAAGCTCGTTTCTTGTATCCTCAAAGTTTTTTGTCAGGACGTCGCAGGTGGCATTTTGCTGGAGTTTTGGCTATTCCAATGTACAAACAAGTAAAATGCATTACAATAACAAAAGGTTATTGGGATGGCAACTTGTAACAGGAGCACATGAAAGAAATTAACAGAATGCTATTATTGTTGTTCTTTCAAATGCTAAACTGAAACATACGTGGGAGGGGCTAGTGAAAGCGACTGAGATTTGTTAATGTAATGTCAAACATTTAGAATTTGACATTCATTGCAAAGAAAAGTCTGCAATTCTCTAGTAATCGTCCGCATATGTGAAAGTATATATAGTATGTTTGAAAATAACATAATTGGCAGTCAACTAAATGAGTCGCTGATGATAAATCTGGCAAATTTTGAAATAGCTATACGACTCAAGCCATGCTTGGACTGTTTCCTTTTTTCATGTTGCTACTTTCCTGTTTGCTTGTTCAAGTGATCTTTTCATTGCATACAATAAAATTATATACTAAAAACAGCCTGACACTCAAAATGCATGAAAATGTTCTCATTTCCTCCCAAAATGGATCCAAATTGTAGTAGACTATCATTTTCCATTCTGCTGTCACGATTTTCGCTGTCCCCATTCCTTCAAAGTATATTCCAGGATCTGCACCAAATTTCTCAACCAGAACTGTACTACCCAGTACAGCCGGAAGTAGCACTAGGGAGACAAGGATTGTTAAGAGAAATGGATGGTTTGTGGGCTATTTTGGTCCATGGCTGTACTTTCTTCTGGATTGGATTGGAAGTGGTGCAAGTCTATTAATTGGTCGCTTACAGATGCCGCTTGCAGTTTTTATGTCCGCTACTCTAACTGCATTGCCATGCCCCAGGTAGGTTTTGACTATCCTTCCCAGTGGCCATTTAAGGGGGGGTAAATTGCCTTCTTTGATTACCACCATCGTGCCCGGTTTAACGTTGTTGATTTGCTCCTTCCATTTATGTCGGTGTTGAAGTTCATTTAGGTAATCTCGCGACCACTGCTTCCAAAATTCTTGCTTTAGTTGTACCACTAATTTTCATCTTGTGAGCAACGACCACATGGTGGATGTTGCAGTTGTATCAATTTGTGCCGTAAGCGGTTCACCAATCAGAAAGTGTCCGGGTGTCAAGGCGTTTAAATCATTCGGATCGGCTGACAGTGGTGTCAATGGTCGCGAGTTTAAGATTGCTTCTATCTCCACCATCACTGTCTCCAACTCTTCGTAAGTCAATGAGGCGTTTGAAACACTTTTGACAAATAGATTCTTGGCAGATTTTAAAGCTGCTTCCCATAAGCCGAATTCCAAAATTAGGAGCTCTTGGAGGGATGAAATGGAATTGAATGCCTTTGTCGCTGCAGGTCCTCATAATGACTTCTTGTGCTTTCTCCGTGTGAAGCGCGTTCTTTAGGTCGATCAGCTGGTTTTTGGCGCCAACAAAATTTGTCGCGTTGTCATAATATAGGTTTTGACATCGTCCCCGTCGTCCGATGAACCGCTTTAGGCATCCAATGAACGCTTCTGTCGTGAGATCATTGACGATTTCTAAATGAACCGCCTTGGTGACAAAACTACAAAATACCGCTACATATGCTTTGTGTGGCCGTTTTCCTCGGGCTTTGAAATGAATCCAGAAAGGACCACAGAAGTCTACTCCGGCATTGATGAACGGCTGGCAGAATTCTTGTCGCTTGCAACCCACCCATTATTTGTTGACATCATTTTGGCTTCGCCTTGGAGCATCGAACACAGTGTTGTACGACTGATCGAGACATAGATTTCCCTTTGATGGGCCAAAATCTTTGTCGAATGTGAGCTAAAAGGGTATGTGGTCCACAGTGAAAGTGCTCTTCATGAAACCATTTCAACAACAGTTTGGACAATGGGTCGTTGTATGGAATAACCATAGGATGTTTGGCATCGTATGTCACGTTTGCCGCCTCCAGCCTTCCGCCAACACGAATAATTCCGTTATCATCGAGAAAAGGGTTGAACCCACTGATTTGGCTTGTTTTGCTTACGCATTTGTGTTTGCTGAGAGACTGTATTTCGTCTTTAAAATCTGACAGCTGCATGGCCCTAATTAGGACATTAAGGGCTGCTTTTAGTTCATAAGTTGTGATTGAAATATGTTGTCTTCGATCACCTTCTCCCTTTTTGGCATGCTCTATGAACCTAAGCATGTATGCCACGATATGTAGTAATGTTCTGAATGAGTTTCCGTGGTTTTTTAAATTTTTTTTTATTTAACAATTTATTTATTGAATCATCTAATTAAGTTATTTTAGATCTAACAATAAGATTTCAGAAAGGATTTCAAAATTCCACTTAATTAGTTCTGCCCTTCGTCCATTGAGTTGCTCATGATATGTCTAACATATGGGGAATAAATTAGTTTCGCTTAAGACGTGTGGGATTCAATGGTCTTAATAAGTTTCTAGCTAGAATGTTAGGGTGTAGCATGAGCTTATGCTTATACTTCGTGGTAAATTTCGGGATTTCGTCTTTTACTTCCAGTATATTCAGGTCTCTGTAGATGTTAGTGTTTTTTATATACCAAGGGGCACTGGCAATTTGTCTCAGGATTTTAGATTGAACTCTCTGGAGTTTTTCCACATTCGAGGGAGAGGCAGTGCCCCAGAGCTCAATTCCATATGTCCATATGGGTTTAATTATACTTTTGTATATTTGAACTTTGTATGTGAGATTTAGCTTAGATTAGCCAATTTAGTTCCAACTGTTTTAGTTTAATCTGGGTGATTTTGGATTGAATGTGCTTATGCCATGTGAGACGGCGATCGAGGTGCATTCCAAGATACTTGGTTTCGGAACTTTCAGGGACAATTTGGCCGTTTATCTTCAGAGCAGGGCACGTGCCCCTTCTTAGGCTGAAGGTTATGTGACACCTTTTGGATTCGGTGACTTTGATTTTCCATCGTGATAGCCAATTACTAAGAGTGTCCAAGTGTTTCTGCACGTAAAGAGTGGCCATGTCTCGGTTTGAGTGAGAGCACAGGATAGCAGTGTCGTCAGGAAAAGTCGATATAAGAGTTCTATCGCTTTTAGGGCATAATTGCAGTATAGAGAATATATAGCAGGGGCGCGAGGACACTGCCTTGAGGTACTCCGGCCAGTATTTCGTATTTTCGGGAGACAAAGCTTTTATATTTTACCACAAATTTTCTATTTGTGAGATAGTTTTTAAGTAGGCAGTGCATATTAGCGGGGAGAATATGCTGTAATTTGTAAATAAGTCCTTCGTGCCAGACTTTATCGAAGGCCTGGGTGATATCGAGGAAAACAGCGGAGCAGTACTGTTTCATTTCAAAAGTGTTTTTTATTGAGTCTACAATACGGTGCACTTGTTCGATAGTGCCATGCTTTTCGCGGAAGCCAAACTGGTGATCGGGAATCACTTGTGTATCTGTAATTTTGGGTAAAATCAATTTTATTAGAAGTTTTTCGAAGAGTTTCGATAACACAGAGAGCAAACTTATGGGGCGGTATGAAGTCACATTGTTGAGATTTTTTCCAGGTTTGGGAATCATTATAACTTGAGAAAGTTTCCAATCATCTGGGTAGTGACATGTTCTAAGAATTGCGTTAAATATGTGCAATAAATGGGTTATTGCAACTGATGGCAGTTCTTTTATCATTGTGGGCGTTATCAAGTCCGGTCCTGGTGCCTTTTTTGGATCCAGGCATTTATTTATTGCCTCCATAAGTTCATTATTCTTAATCACTACTGTACAGGAGTTATTGAGTGGGATTAATGTTGGTAATGGGATATCACCAGTTGTCTCGTTCGGGGTGAATACGGTTTTTAGGTGGTTGGCAAAAGCAGCACCCTTTTCGGCATCGCTTCTGGCCCAGTTTCCGTTTGGCAGCCGTATGGGAGGTTCTGCCAGTACCAGTTTTTTCATATTTTTAGCAGCTCGCCAGAGATAGTAATTTGTTGATTTTGTGGGTGCGAGATGTTCCACGAGTTGTTGAAAATCTCTTTCAGATTTCCACTTAAGCTGTTTTTGTAGATTTTGAGTGATATCTTTTAACTGTTTTTCAAAGTGGACGATCTGTGATTTTGCCATTCACGACGTATTTTTCTTTTATTTTTTAGAAGCTGCGCTACATGTTTTGGAGTACATTTTTTATAGCTGCGAATTGAGCTATTTTGGATTTGGGCGGGAGTGGCCGCTGCATCTGCTTGGGAAAGCAAAAGTGTGAATTCACTAACAGCTGTGTTCATTTCGTTTTTCGTTTTTAGTGACACATTAGGGTTAATGTGAGAGCTTAAATACTTCCGATATTTGAGCCAGTTTGTGAGTTTACTAGTCAATTTATCTGGTGGGTTTACCTCAGAGCTTGGGGTGTACTTTATTGTGATAATAGTAGGCGTATGGTCTAATGAGAGATCTAGAGAAGATTCTATAGTCAATTGGCTCCTTTTTACACTTTTAAATACTGCAAAGTCAATGACGTCGGGAGTTTTTCGACTGTCAGTTGGCCAATGAGTTCGAGTGCCAGAGGAGACAACGTCTAGGCCGAGTCTATTGACAGAGTTCACCAGGCAAGAGCCCCAATATGTGTGTTTGGCGCTGAAATCGCCGGCAACGAGAAACTTTGGCCCAAGAGAATGGAAAAAAGTCTGGAACTGTTGCTCAGTTATTTTGTGTCTGGGCGGGCAGTATATAGCTGTTAATGTTAGGCCTTTTAAGTATTCATCGAGAGAAATACTTGTCGCTTGAATATATTCTGTGCAATAATTCTGAAGAGCATAATGTTTTATCCTGCTTTCTATGAGAATAGCGGAACCACCTCTAGCGTTTCCGCTTGGATGCTTTGTGTCATAGAATCTATATCCAGGTAGATTGAAAAAGTGTTTTTCAGTGAAGTGAGTTTCAGAAATTAGCATAACGTCTATGCTGGACTCTTTCAAGAACTCGAGAAGTTCTAGTTTGTGAGGACACAGGCCGTTTGCATTCCAAAATGATATTTTTAAACCATTGATGGTTTAGACATGAGATGTTGTAGTAAAAGACTTTGATTTTTTATCATTTCTTGCATCATATTTTGCATACCAGACATAAATTGGGACATGTTTTGCATGAACATTTGTAGAGTTTGTTCAAGGCTACTACTAGGAGGAGCAGTTTGAATATTTACAGGTCCAAAGCCACCGCTTTTTAAGGCGTTGGCGTAGGAAACACCTAGTTGTCTAGTGGTGTTTACAAAAGTTTGACCACCGGGTTGTGGAGGAAAATTTGTGTTTTTCCTTGTTTCCTGTTTTTGAGTTGAGTTTACCGTCTTATTTAAAAAACTTTGATAAACTGCGCAGCCTCTATAGTTGGCAGTGTGATTGCCCCCACAATTACTACATTTTTTAATAGTCGAATCTTCTTTTAATTTTGTACACATACCTGTTCCGTGAAGGTCTCCACAGCACACGCTGGGAAGTGAGCAGTATGACTTTGTGTGGCTATATTCTTGGAAGTTATGACGCTGAATCGGTAAACGGCGCTTCTGGGGTTCTTCAATTTTAATTCTGCGGTGCAAGAGATATCGCAGAGAGTATATTTGATTTCGTCACATTCTACGAATGATTCAATACCTTTCAGTACGACTGAGAGGCCTTTGGAGCTTTTGAGCTGGTAAGTGTAGTAGCTCTTTTTGAGTTTATCAAAGAGATTGATAATTTCCCTAAAGTTTGGCTCACTATAAATTTGGATTTTCGTTTCATTTATTTTTCCCTTTAGGATGGAAATCCCGTGGAAACTATTATCACCAATGTGTTTGGTAATTTCTTTTATGAGCGAATTTGAGTTTCGCTCGCGTAGATATATAGGAGGGGGTTTTTCCGTTTTCGGCTTGGGGACCGAATTTTTTTCTTCAGCAAGAATCGCAAATCTATTTTGCCCAAGCTTAAGAGACGGTTTATTGGGATTCGTCTTTTGAATTTTAGCTGAGGTCTTATTTCCATTAGAGGGGGACGAAATATCAATACTTTTTTGCTTTGTAGGCAAATTGCTGGGTTGATCTGTAGGGCGGGTATTGCCCTTTGCCCTGCGGTTAGCGACAATGGTAGAACGACTAATTGTATCATTTGCATCAGACACGGGGGTGATGCAGAGGGGGATTTGAATGTATTTACTTGGAGTATCTATAAGAGAAATAGCTGATACAGAGTTACCTGAGTTTGTGTGTGCAGATAGTACAGGCAGAAGAGAATCCACCTGTTGCAGAGTTTGCAGTGTTGGTACTTGTTGAAAGGTGTGCTGTTGCTGAGTTGGCAGAAGTTGCTGAATTTGCTGATATTGATGTATTTGTTGCGGTTGTTGTTGGTGTAATGGCAAATGTTGATGTAATTGCTCTTGTTGCTGCTGTTGCACATATTGTTGTTGTGATAGCTGTTGTTGTAGCAATTGCTGTTGTTGTAACAGTGCTAGTTCTTGTAATTGTTGTTGTTGCAGCTGATTCTCCATATTGGAATCGTTTATAACTACGTTTGAATTAGTGTGATCAAGTGTAGGTGAGCGATTCACCACCATGGCTTTGGCTCACTGGGTTATGATTGAGCATGGTTTTTCTATGATAGCCAGCGCCGCAGCTTGTGACCGCAAGAGGGCGCTGGTGTAAACGTATTGTGGGAACTTGGAGTTGATGACAGCTCCACCTAGGAGTCACAGGCAGCTCAACCAACTTCATTAAAAAATCTTTCATTTTTATGATGGGTACTTTTTACACATCACTAATTCAACGCACGTTTTCTGACCCTCGTCAATTGTACTGCGCAACAAACTAATTGTGACTTTAAGGTTATTAAATAAAATTACCAAACATATTGATACGTCGAGCATTTATTTAAAATAGGTAGCCAAGATAAACGCTACAAATTGGTGACCCCGACGTGATCATCGTAGCACAGAAAGAAAATCCATTTTTCACCGAATTCAATTGACTGCGGAGTTGCAGTCGCTGCTGGCGTCGATTGAAATCCCTTTACATCGTTTTTTAAATTATCGAATTCGTGCAAACTATTTTGAGTAATGTCGTTGGACGCTGGTACGTCTACTCCGAAGCAAGACGACGATGAGAATTCCAGCGAACAGTTTGCTTCAATGGGCTCTTCAGCGATTGATCAGGGTGTTGTTGGAGTAAATGCAGTTACTGTGGTTAAGCTTCCCAGCCCGTTCTGTCGCGACAATCCAACCAGATATTTCACTGTCGCTGAAATGAAATTTGAAATGCACCGCATTGTTTCCGACGAGTCGAAGTATCGGCACATTGCTACGCACCTTGATGGCGACCTTCTTGACATTGTGGGCGACATTATCGACAATCCACCGGCTCAAGGCAAATATGATGCACTTAAGCATCGCATCATCAGCAGTCTGTCAGAGTCTCAAGAAACAAAACTTCATCGCTTGCTTCGGGGTCAACCTCTGGGCGAGGAAAAACCCTCACTGCTGCTGCAACGTCTTCGAAATTTGTCTGCGGGCCAGTGCAATGAAAATGTGTTGCGCAGCCTTTTCCTTGAGCAGCTGCCCGAGAGTGTCCGCGGTGTGTTGGCCATTAGCGAGCTGACAAACTTAGCGAAACTGGCTGAGCAAGCTGATCGTATCTTGGAGGCCATTCGCCCACAACTTTCTGTCGTTAGTCAAGACAACTTAGATGTCATTCAGCGCGATACGAACATTTTACGCGCTGAGCCAAACAACGCAATGGGGCCTTTGTTAGTGGCTATCGAAAAGCTGACCAAGCAAGTGAACCAACTCGCTCACAATCATCGGAGCCGTAGCAACAGCCGCTCGGGTGGCTCTCGTGTCGCTTCTCGTGCCGGCTCGCCTGCTTCAGAGGGTATTAGTACTGGCGGGTTGTGTTTTTATCATGCAAGGTTCGGCACAGACGCTCGCAAGTGTCGCGCTCCATGCAATTGGGAGCGCTCGTTAAACTAGTGACGCCGGCGCCTATTGAGGTGGCTGTCGGCACAGAGCGAACATCAAAACGCCTCAAATTACGAGACAAAAAAACTGGCACTTGGTTCTTAGTTGATACCGGCGCCGATGTATCGGTGCTACCAAAAATTAACACTTCTGCTATGAACGCCAGCACAAACAAACTTTTTGCAGCCAACGGTTCCTGCATTGACACTTTTGGCACCAAAGACATGACACTCGACCTGGGGCTCCGACGTGAATTTCCTTGGGTGTTTATTGTCGCAAATGTGTCTCAACCAATTCTGGGCGCGGACTTCATTCACTATTACGGGCTGGTAGTCAGCCTTAAACAAAAAAGCATGGATGATTCCGTCACACAACTTCAGGCCCGTCTGCAACGAGATAATTCTAGTCAACCACCTGTTTATTCCGTGGACAGGACAGGTCGATATGCTAATATTTTACAAAAATTTCCTTCGTTGACCACCGAATCGAATCGCAACATTGCTGGGCACTCCGTGCAGCACCACGTTATCACAAATGGCAATCCGGTGGCCTAGCGTGCACGACTACTTGCAGGCGACAAACTTAAAGCGGCCCGCGAGGAGTTCAAATTTATGATGCAGCAGGGTATCTGCCAACAATCAAAAAGCGAATGGGCCTCACCCCTGCACATGGTGGCGAAAAGCTCAGGTAGTTGGAGACCGTGTGGTGACTACCGTCGCCTCAACGCCATTACAACACCCGACAGGTACCCAATTCCACACCTTCACGACTTTACTCACCGACTAACTGGTTGCACGGTGTTCACAACCCTTGACTTGCAGCGTGCGTACCACCAAATGAGGATCGTCCGAAAACGGCTGTCATTACGCCTTTTGGCCTTTTCGAATTCAATGTAATGACATTCGGTTTGTGCAATGCCGCACAAAGCATGCAACGATTCATGGATATGGTTCTACATGAGTTGGATTTCTGTCATTGCTATATAGATGACATTCTAATTGCCTCGCGAGACGAAAGCGAACATAAGCAGCATCTGCTCATGGTGCTTGAGCGACTCAACAAATTCGGACTGGTTCTCAACATCGCTAAATGCATTTTTGGCCTACAGGAAGTTCGATATCTGGGTTATATCCTAAACCGAAATGGTATTCGACCACCAGCAGATCGCGTCCAGGCCATCAGAGATTACCCAAAACCAGAAACCGTCGACAAGTTACGAAAATTTCTCGGTGCCTGGAATTTTTACCGAACCTGTATACCCAACGCTGCGCAAGTGCAAGCCCCACTCATCGAGCTTACATTGGGGGCGAAGAAAAAGGACAAAATACCAGTGCAATGGACTGACTGTTCAGACAGGGCATTCGAAGAGTGCAAAAGAACACTACAAGAATCGGTTCAACTTGCTCACCCTAGGGCCGACCTGCCCCTAGTGTTGCGCTGCGACGCGTCCGACACTTCTATGGGAGCCGCATTAGACCAGCGTTCCGACAAGGGACCACAGCCTTTAGGTTTTTTTTTCGCAGAAGCTGAACGACCGTGAGAGGATATACAAAGTGTACGATAGGGAACTCTTGGCCATTTATCGAGCTGTTCGCCACATCTCATCGACGGCCGCGAGCTTGTTATCCTAACGGACCACAAACCACTGATATACGCGTTCGCTCAGAAATCCGACCACGCGTGCGATAGAGTGGCGCGGCAGCTGGAGGAGATTGGTCAGTATTCTACACGCATCGTTCACATTTCTGGCCAAGAGAATGTGGTGGCTGACGCTCTCTCGCGAATTCATACAATCGATACACCTGTTATTGTCAGCACGCGGGCTGATGACGCAGCAGGCTGATGACGAACATCAACAACTAATCGCAAATCCGAGTATAACATCACTTCAGTTACGCAGTTTGCGGGTCGATGGAACTGACGTACTTATATATTGCGATGTTTCTGGCCCTAGTATCCGACCTTACGCACCAAAATCGCTTCGAAGACGCATTTTCGACAACGTACATAACATGGCGCATCCGAGCGGTCGGGCAACCAAACGCCTGGTCAGCAGGAGTTTTGTCTGGCCAAATATGAATCGCGATGTCAACAGCTGGGCGCGCTCATGCCTAGCATGTCAACAAAGCAAAGTGGGTCGTCACGTTAAAAACTCTCCACAACACATTGCAATGCCTAGTGAGCGTTTTCGTCACGTGCATAGCGATATCATAATCATGCAACCATGCTATGGGTATAGGTATGCGCTTACTATGATCGACCGTTTCTCCCGCTGGCCAGAGGCTGTGCCACGGAAGGACATCACTGCTAACACTATAGCCGACAACTTTTACGCCTGCTGGGTAGCACGATTCGGAGTGCCGACGACAATAACGTCCGACAGAGGTTCTAAATTCGAGTCGCAGCTTTTCGACGCGCTCGCAAAACTTATTGGCAGCAACAGAATACGAACTACAGCATACCATCCTGCCGCAAATGGGATGGTTGAATGTTGGCATCGATCCCTAAAGGCACCAAACTGGGTAGAAGTTCTGCCTACAGTTATGTTTGGGCTTCGGGTGAGCCACAAAGAAGACATCAAAGCTTCTGCAGCAGAGCTCGTATATGGAGCCGCACTCCGTATACCAGGTGAGTTTTTCATAGACGAAGAAACTACATCAGAACCTACATTTTTTTTTGGAAAAACTTCGCGAGCAGATGCGTCAAATTCGATCAGCACCTTCGGCTCGCATGATTTTGAACGAGTAGATGCAGTTAAAAAACCTTGTCAACGACCTTATGATGGACCTTACGAAGTCATCGAGCGCATATCAGACTATGTTTTTAAAGTCAATGTTGAAGGTACTCCGGTAACTATTACTACAGAGCGACTTAAACCAGCATTTTTCGAGCGGAACGACACGTTACCAATCAGGACAGATCCGGACTTATCGTCACTGCAAGCAGCACCATCTGATCCTGTAGTTCTACAAGTTCCTCTCAGGACATATGCAGCAGTGAGACGGGTACATTTCGCCACTCAGCGATAGCTTCGTCACTCGGAGGGGAGTACTGTGGGAACTTGGAGTTGATGACAGCTCCACCTAGGAGTCACAGGCAGCTCAACCAACTTCATTAAAAAATCTTTCCTTTTTTATGATGGGTACTTTTTACACATCACTAATTCAACGCACGTTTTCTGACCCTCGTCAATTGTACTGCGCAATAAACTAATTGTGACTTTAAGGTTATTAAATAAAATTACCAAACACATTGATACGTCGAGCATTTATTTAAAATAGGTAGCCAAGATAAACGCTACAGTATAACAAAAGCAGAGATTCGATTGTGTCCGTGATACTGTAGATTCGATCGTAAAGCTTTTAGGGATTTTTTTTTTTTTGGTTTGTTTAATTTTTCGAGGGAAATATAGAAATCAACGTTACTTTCGTTTTATTTTTGTTTGGAATCTCAATTTCTTCAAACAATTGGTAATTTTAAATAATCAGCCACTACACTGCACTTCGTGCTTTTTAAGCACATATATGGTTTTCCGTATCGCACTGTAGATTTTTGTATTTTTGTATAATATCCGAGAGTACTTTTAGCTTTCTCTCCATGGTGTTTCCACTAGCTTCTTCCGGGTCGTACATCCTTGGCCATATATTCATTTTTCCATGGAGGAACCTGGGCCCGTAGAGCCATAAGTTGCTTGTCATTATTTCTGAAGGCAATAAACCTCTCGATAGGATGTCTGCGGGATTGTCCTTTGATTGTACGTGTCGCCATTGGCTGGCCAAGGACAGTTCTTGAATTCTTGCAGTGCTGTTGGCTATGAATGTCTGGAATGATGTCGAGCTTGAGTTGATCCAGGCTGGAACGACTTTCGAATCCGTCCAGAAGTATGAGGTGGCATCTTGGATATGCAATGTCGAGCTTGAGTTGATCCAGGCTAGAACGACTTTCGAATCCGTCCAGAAGTATGCGGTGGCATCTTGGATATGCAAATCTTCATTCACACGAGCCATTAACTGTGCGCTAAGAAGCGCTGCGCAAAGTTCTAGCCGAGGTATTGTTTGTGCTTTTAGAGGCGCCACGCGAGATTTTGCACATAAAAGTCGCTCCACTACTACTCCGTTCTTGGTAATAGATCTGACATAAATTGCCACCGTATGCCTTCTGTGAAGCGTCTTCGAATGCATGAAGTTGTAGTGTATTTTTTACGCCTTGTTGAAAGATGTGTCTGGGTACGTGTGCGTTATTAAGTTTCTCTAGGTTATCCTTAAACTTCATCCATTTGTCATTTAGTTCCGCGGGCAGCTCTTCGTGCCATGATAACTTGGTTTGCCACAGCTGCTGAATCAGAATTTTTGCTGTGACCACTACTGGAGCGAGAATCCCTAATGGATCGAAAATTCTGGCTACGTCGGACACAATTGTTCGCTTTGTATTGTGAGTGACTGACTTCAGATTCACCTTGATGCATAACTGGTCTGTTTTAGGCAACCGACATGGTTGCCTAAAACCCAATGTTTTTATGGCATTGTTGACATCACTGCTAAAGTCGAGGTCGACTTCCTGGTCTTCTGCTGGAATTGATTGTAGTAACCTTGGGTGATTGGCACACCATTTCCGCAGTCGAAAACCTTCAGTCATTAAAATTTTTGTTAGTGGATTCTGAATTTCCATTGCAGGGGCCAAACTGTCCGAGCCAGTTAAACAATCGTCTACATAGAAATCATTCAGCACTGCTTCAGCGCCAAGAGGATATTTGGCACTGTACTCTTTGCTTAACTGTTCTAAGCACTTTATAGCCAAGTATGGTGCTGAGCGCGTCCCATATGTCACTGTGTTTAATTGATAGTACTGCAAGTCTTCCTTTTCGTCCTTACGCCATACGATGAGCTGGTACTTTCGATCTTCTTTGCTAATCAGGATTTGGCGGTACATTTTTTGTATGTCGGAAGTAAAAACAAATCGTGGGCAGCGGAACGGAAGAAGTATTGAAAATAATTCGCTTTGAATGGTTGGACCTATATACATGAGATCGTTGAGTGATAAACCTGTCGACGTTTTCGATGATGCATCAAATACTACTCTTAGTTATGTAGTACTGCTTTCAGGTCTGGTGACGCAATGGTGTGGGATCACATAGTATGGCGTTGATATTTTGCTGATATCAACCTTGGTCATGTGGCCTAATGATTCGTACTCATTCATGAATGCTGCGTATTGAATTTTCAATTTGCTATCTTTGGCCAGACGTCTTTCCAATGAGTAAAATCGATTCATTGCAATTTGTCTTCATTCCCCCAGTGATGCCGTGAGTTCTGAAAATGGAATCTTAACTATGAATCGTCCTTCATTGCTCCGAGTAGTGTTCATCGCAAAATGCGATTAACAAAGTTTTGCCAAAACCTTTAAATTTGTTGGTTTAGGCTGTCGTCTTCAATGCATATTCCGCATGTAGCCCAATTTGAATTTGCTTCGCATACCTTCCGGCCAAAATCCACCCAAATACTGTGTTTTGTAGAGTTGGGAGTCCTTCATCCAGGTGTATTTTTCCAGTGGACAACAGAAATTTGGTAAAACTCAGCACCGATGAGATATTGTCTTTCCAGGACAATTGAAGTATGTTAAAGCGGTAAGCGTTACATCTGCGGTGCTGAGATGAACGTATCCATTTTGATGAGAATCTTTCGAGGCTGCCAAGGTTGTGGATTCCTTAGCTTTATCATCTTCAGACCCTTTTCCAGTTTTTTCCTGAGCCGGTGCACGATTTTTTGAGTTTTCTAAATGTACGAGAGTGTTATGTTTGCGTCCACACTTGGAACATTTTCCTGAAGAACAATCCCTTGCGAAGTGGCCTGGTCTCATGCAGTTTATGCATAATCTGTTTGATTGAAGGAATTGTATCCGCTGATTAACTGACAGCTTCTGAAACTTCTGGCATGCAAACAGCTGGTGTACATCTTCGTTGCAACATTTGCACTTCTTCTTATATTCTGAAGTTGCCATTGACGTCAGTGCTTTGGTAGAGGAAGGTTTGTTCTTTTGCCCTACCGCCTCCAGCGATTGGAATGTTTTTTCCAGAAACTTCAAAAAATGTTGAAGAGAATGCAGTTCTCTTGGATTGGCCAAGGATTGTTCATAAAGTATATGAATACACCTGTAAAGTTTTTTGACCAAGATATGTATCCCATGATGTTGTGTCCCGCCCGAGTTTTCCAATGCCCTTAGAGTTTCATTTGTGGTGTCATGAAGACCTTTCAAAGTAGTCACTGATGGATTGTCTGCTGGGTGCTTTGCTTGTCCTAGTAACTTTTCCATCAGAGCTGGAGTAACTACTCGCTTATTGTTATAGCGATCCTGAATGGTCCAGGCTGTGCTATAGTTTTCTGCAGGGTGCGGAAAAACTCGCCAACGATCGATTCAAAATTCAATCTTCTCGCGATCAATTCATTTTGCGATGATAAATTGACGTGATAAATTCACTACCCTGCCAACCAGCTACCGGTAGTCTTCAAACAAATTACCGGTAGTTATCGGGTAAAACTACCCGTAATGTTTGGGGTAACGAACACAGGGCATTGTGAAAAAATTACCCGATTCTCTCCTATATGTGTACGTGTACGTGTGAAAATTAAAATGGGAAAACTGGTAAATAGACGCTCATTCAAGTCATTGCGAGTAGCTCAGGGGTTACGCAGTTGGCCTTATAAACGGAAGGAACCGGGATCGAATCCCCGTTCCGGAAAATGTTTTTTTTATTAAATATTTTTTTTTTAATTGAAGATTCTGCAAATAAAATTAACCACTGTTCCTCCATGTGCCTATTTACCATTCTTGAACTTCTTTTCAAATAGAAACTTTTTCATACTGAACTGGATTTATCACTTTACCCTCTGTGCTACTGCGCTGCTTTGGAATGTGTCGTCAAAAGACCAATCTACATTTGAAATTTAAAAATTTCCATTTAAAAAACTTTTTTCAGCCCAGACGAGATTTGAACACGGGACCTACGGCTTGTAAGTTCTGCATCTACACGCTGTGCTACAAACATTGTTTCGTTCAGGTCAAAAAAAACAAATTTGTTTTGAAATTAAAAAATGTCTGTGTTATTTTTTCAAATTTTCTATTTGATAAAAATGTCAAATATTTTTTTATTTTCGAAAAGAAAATTTCTCATTTGTGTAAATGTGTGCGTTTTTTTTTGGAAATTTTTCTCATTTATGCGAATGTGTGCGTTTTGCTTCGATTTTTGTCAATGTAGTGGTAGTTTCGGTAGCCCAGGTTGGGAGGGGTAGCCCAGGTTGGGAGGGTAGCGTCTATCCGCGAATGAACACATTTGTACGCTCGTTCGTGAAAAATGTGTATACATGCAACGAGTGCAATTTTTTTCTGAACGCTCGTTTATCATGTCAATTTATCATTGCAAAATTAATTGATCGCGAGAAGATTGAATTTTGAATCGATCGTGAGCCTTTTTTTTAAAGTTCGTGGGTTAAGCGCTGGTGTAAAAAGTAAACAACAATTTAATCGAAAAAGTAAATTTTTTAATTTGAAAACCCTTTTCTTGTTATTGTTTAAACTATTATCCTTAATTTAAAGTAATTTTTTTTTAATATTGAATTTTTTTATTGTTTAACAATAAACATTTTATTTTATTAATAAAAAAAATATTATAAAAACCCTCAAGTGTCTTTATAACTTGCCTGCTTTGAAAACAAGTCGTTGAGGATACAAAATGTTTACTGCAAAAATACACTCGCGATTAATTCGCGAATCAATCATTACCATACAAATGAACGAATCAACGAGTGAATGAAAGCAACGAATTATTGGTGCGATAGTTGTGAGAACAACTATTTTGGCAGATCCACCTTCGGCAAATGATGTAGCCCACCGAATAGTGGGCTAATGCTTCACCTTGCGTTTCTGTGATCCCTTCTCTTGGATTCTCATTACTCCATCGCTGATCCGTGCTTCGGTTTCCAGGTATGCTTCGAAGTTGTAGTCGTTAGAATCCAGGTCGTCGATGGAATCCATTATTTGGTCATGCCATCCTTGCACAGTACTCCAATGGTGTTCAATGATTTTTACCTTAGCCTTATAGTATTACATCGGGTGCTCTGTGCTGCCGTTCAGTATGTCTATCATCATCCGTTCCACAATGTCAATTATCCTTTTTTGTTTTAGCACAATTGGCAAGAACCACTGGCTTTGGGTGTGGCTGTGTGGTTTTTTGTTGTTCGGCCCCTTGCCTTTCGGCCTTTTGTTGATTCAGGACTTTAATTGTGCCCTTGATCTCTTCCCGAATTTTTCCTGTATTTTTCCCCCATTGATGTGTGAAGGTCTTTCTTGAAGTACGGGTGATCGTCTTTAGCTGTAGGGTCGCTTCGTATGACATTGTCAATATCGATAGTGGTTGTGTTCAAGGACTTCCTTGTATGTGGTTTGGTGCTATGTGCCGAGAACTTTCTTCAATGTGGTTTGATGGATACTTTCAAGGACTTCCTTGTATGTGGTTTGGTGCGATGTGCCCCCCTTACTTTATTCTTTTTTTTTTTTATTATTATTATTATTATTATTATTATTATGAATTTATTAGCATATAAGAATTATCTTTTAAATGCAACAGGTAAAATAAATAATCAACAGAAAAAAGTGGAAGAAAAATTAAATTAATTAAATAGATGAATAAATAAATGACTTAAAATTAACAGTGAATAGAAAATCAATTAAATTGGGAAACTAACAGTAATACTGCACACACAGAATCCACACGTTTCCAGTAGCCACTTTATACCCCTGGCCAGCAGGAGAGCAATTACAGGAAACATTTGGACTCAACAAACAGATATGCAACATTACTTTACATACATGTAAGAACAAAAAAGCAATAAAATATAAGTAAAAGTAAAATTGGCAGATATGAAAAATATTTAGAAATAGTGAAAAAGATATAGTAGATAAAGTAGAAAGGCGAGAAGAAAGTATAGTCTGAAGAGAAAAGAAAACTAAATTGTTTTAAGAAAAGTATTGGAGTGTTAAAAGAATAAAGTCTACTATGTTTGTTACGCCCCTAATGTGAATAGGTAACGAATTCCACAGACGAACAGCACTAATGAAAAACAAACGACGATATAATATTGCTGTTTAATTTAGAGAAAGTGGCGTGAAAACACTTTTTAACATTTAGAGCTAAACAATTTGTAAGGCACCACGCATTTAACCTATTTAAATCATCTTGTATTAAAAAAGCATCGGTTACACAGTTAGCTTTTAAAAATATTTTGAGATCACCCGCATATAAAAGATAATTACATTTATGAAAGCATGAGCCAATATCATTAATAAAAAGAAGGAAAAATAGCGGACCAAGAATACTTCCTTGGGGAACACCCGAAGAGGCAACAAAAGATTTAGATTTAGTACCCTCCACAAGAACATGGCAAAGCCTATCGCGCAAGTATGATTCTATCCATTTCAAAAAAGCAGAGTGAAATCCTAGTTTTTTCAATTTTAACACCAGAATTTTATGCGACACTTTACCAAAAGCTTTTGAATAGTCAGTGTAAACAGTGTCAACTTGGCACCGCTCTTCAAATGCTGAAAAGCAATACGATGTGAAAGCCATCAAATTTGTAACAGTCGATCGCCCAGCAACAAATCCATGCTGCTGGGGAGAAATAATTCTAGCAAGAGGAAAAACCAGACTTTCCTTCACAATAACTTCAAACAGTTTCGATATAGTTGAAAGTTTTGAAATGGGGCGATAATTCGAAAAACCATTTTTACTACCACTTTTGAATACAGGGGTAATGTGCGCAATCTTGCATCTATCTATAAAGGCACCAGCAGACAAAGACAGATTAAAAACATGGCACAATGGATTACAAATTGAAGAAGCACAATTTTTTAAAAACAAAGGAGAGAAACCATCACAATCAGCCTTAGCAGACATTTTTAGATTTTGTATGCCTCTCATTACGTCACTTTCACTAATGTTCAAAGAGCCAAAATCAATAGAAGAACAAATATTATTAAATATAGAGCTATCAATTGAAACGGTATCGGATTCAAAGTTTGACATACAAAAATTTGCAAAAAGGTTTGAAATACCAACAGCAGAATTAGAGGTATTTCCATTCAAAGTCATCATGGATGGAATATCTGAACGTGATTTTTTCGATTTGACAAACTGCCAAAACAATTTTGGATTACTTCTAATGCTATTCTCAAAATTCAAGATGTAGTTCTTGTACAAAAATTTTTCCAAGACAGTAAACTCCTTCATATAATGCAAATATTTAATTTTATCGTTTATATCATATGTGGCCTTATACTTATTGAAAAATTTGTTCCTTAAGTTTTTTAGCTTTTTAAGGTCTTTAGTATACCAAGGTAGTTTGTATACTTTTTGTTGAACAACTGGAACATATTTAATGCAAATGTCGTTAATTTCAGTACAAAACAAATCAAAACAACCAGCAGTATCACAGTTAGAAAATATACAACTCCAATCAGTACTATCGATAATAGCATTTACATTTTCAAAATTACATAAATTAAAATTAAAATTTAGTTTATCATAAATTTTAGGCAGACTTAAAAACTCATAAAACTCAACATGGAGAACAAGTGGAATGTGATGCATGCCCGAAGGAGAGATCGGAAACATACACTCCTCCAATTTATATTTGATAGTATCGCTAATGAAAATAATATCCAAAATACGATCCAATTTATTAACAAAATGGTTAATTTGGACAAGATCGCTGCTGAAAAAACTATCAAGCACATACATTTCATTTGCGGCATTAACATTAGTTGGAGTAAGATTAGACTCATTTGCAATATACGACCAAGAGAGTTTATTGAGATTGAAATCACCTAAAACACAAAAATAAGCGTTGGTTTTATCTATATCCGATAAATTCAAAATATTATCTACATGAGCAAAATACAAAAAGTCTGAGCTATTAGGTGGGATATAAGATATGCAAAAAATGAATTCTTCTTTAGATCCAAAAACAGAAACACATAGTTGATCAAGCAAAGTATCATCGTTACTTTGCTTATGTACATATGAACGCAGTGTCCGGCTTACCGCAATCAGCACACCCCCACCTCTTTGGCACCCCGTCTTAAGAGCGTCTCTATCCTTACGATAGACTTGGTAAAGAGAGGAATCAAAAAATTCACCATCGCCGAAATCTTCATTCAGCCATGTTTCCACGAAAATAACAACATCATAATCCATTTGAGATGTAGTAGGCAAAACCGTATTTGATTTTGTGCTAAGACCTGATATGTTTTGAAAGTAGACCTTCAGGGACTGTGTTTCAGATATATTGGTAGTTAAGTCGCTTGTTCTACATTCGTCGCCTTTTGAAAAAACTCGAATGGGCGAACTTTAATATTAGCCGGCCACAAAGTAGGATCGAAGAGCTTTTCATAAAGAGTGGAAGCTATACCCAACTTAAAGTTGATGCTTCGTAAGTTGACAAAGTTCGCATCTCTTTTCGTAAGACTGTAGCAAGCCAATTGATTTTCGTTAATATTAGCATATTTTTGAACATAAGAGATTATTTGGTCGCTTGTAACTGATGACTTAAACGATGAGAGATGCACCCACATCTTTTTTACAACAACATCCAACTCATTGTTTTCGTTGCTCCCAACAACAACATTTGCATTCTTCTTTGTTTTCCTTCTGCTCACATTCTTCCAAACAGAGGGGAGAGAAGGAGCAGCGAGCGAGAGAGGACCAGTGGCACCTGCAATGAGCGAGTGCGGCCCGGCGACGAAAGGAGGGCGAGAGGGCATCATAGGCAAATTAGCAGCAACGGTTTCTGCGTAGCTACACGGAGAAAATGTTGGGTCATGATTTACGATTATGGAGTCCATAAAATTATTCTTACTTAATTACTAACTATAATCATTAATTTTGAATACTAGTCACAAATTTTGCAAATTCGTACATAAACTATGCATATGGATTGTCAATACATTATGATAAGGGTTTAGAATTTCGTGATTTATTTTATTATTCTTGAAGAATAATTGAAAATTAACTAGGTCATGAAACTGCACGTGTTATCATGAATTATGAGTAACTGGGTTGATTGTCATGAATTGCTGAGCAATATTAAATACATTTAGATGCTTTTACAATAATGCCAGGGTAGCCGAATCGGTTAGGTGTCCGGACTGGAGAGGATGATGTCGGTTCGAATTCCGGAAAAACTGAATTTGTGAAAAAGTTATTACAAAAAATTATTCTAAGCAAGTTGGCAAATAAAAAAGTAAAATTAAATAAATAATTAAGTAAAAAATTAGCGCAAAAAAAAATGTTATTTAATTGTAAATATGTGCTTAAATTATTATTACGAATGATTCATTTATTCTCACTTTGCACAATTTATTCCATCTGGTCATTGATTATGTCAAAAGGGAAAATAATAATTCATGTTTAAGTAGAACAAATCAAGCAAACAAAAATCACAAACTATGATTTTCTTTTTTAACAGTTCTTATGATTAAGAATTCTTGATTATTGACTTCTAATTAATGGATCAATATCGTGACTAATTTTTACTTAATTGATTCCCATAAGGCATGATTTCAGCAAGCATTTCCCTCCGTGTAACTCGCACACGATATTTCGTACCATGTATCGCATACTATGTGGTCTATACTTACTATTGATCGCATGCTATTTATAGTATGCGAGAATTTATCGCTAATGTGGACGGGGGTAGTGGAATTTTTGTTGGACAGTTTCGAGGGCATTGATATTATTTTAATCAATTTGTACGAACATTTCCCATTTTCTTACGATGAAGGTCGATATGTTTTAAATTGATTCATAAAATATTTCATTAAAACATTCAATTGTAATAGCGTTTTTTAATTACAATACGTACATTCCAGACAAGTGTTTGCAACCAACAAAAACTAACAATATTAGCATTTGATATGATTTTTCAATACTTTTGCAACCTTGTTTTTGCTATTAAAGATTTGACAGCTACATTTTGCTAGAAGGCACCTTGAAGCTGGCGTCAAAAAACCCCAGGAAAAATATTCACTCGCTCTCTCAAAAAGTGTTCATTTTTAATTTTGCCAACCAAAAAAAATGTAATTTGGCAAACCACAAAAATTTGTCAGCACCCGGGGTCAATTGATGCCTGTATGGCGTCCCCTTTAGTATATCACCCATCACTATTATACAATTTTGTCCATCACTATTATGCATCTATCTTGTTTATCTTTTATGCATTTAGAAAATATTTTTAAAACATAATTATGACTAAAATACAATGAATTGCAACAAAAAGAGGTGTTTTATGCTTTGAAAAATTGTGCGGAATAGTTTTTATTTCGTTAACTTCCAAAAAACACGTATTTCAACATTACAAAGTTTTTGCGAATTGAATGAAATAATTAAATATTGCGTTTTATGAAAGCGCGTTAATTGTGATATAAAACACCATATGTATTTGCAGTAAAAAGTATGTTGCCCATCAAATTCGTGTACGAATTGAGAATTATTTCGTAAAAGTCTTGTGTTTATATATAAAATGAAATTATGAAATAATTTCTCTAGTTTTACAAGACAACATAAATTTTTTATTTTTTATATTTTTTTTCATTTGCACACTTTAAATAAATTGTTGTCTCGCTCTTACACGTTAGCATTATTTTTGACATTCTTTTTGCAGTATCAGAGAGATGTTGCTGCGTCAGACAGTAGATGTTGGGACAACAGATAGTAGATGCATCTGAAAGTAGATGCTGCAACATCTGAAAGTAGATGTTGTGACAGCCGCTAGCATTCGGTTGGCTAGCAGCCGCTAGCATTCGAAAATTCTGCTGCCCCAACAGTTTTTGTTTTCTGGGTGAAGAAATTAAAAATAAGTAACAATTTTTGTATAAAAAACATGTTGAATGATCATAACATTTGTGATTTTAAATATAATAATAAAAGTTAAATTGAATAATTATCAAACAATTTGTTAATTATACAAAATTTTCCGGTAACAACAATAAACCAGGATTGCATTGCTGAAGATTTAATTATGCACGGGAATAATATAATCAAATTCCATTCCTGTAAAATCCAAATGGAAGATTACGAATTTTTCAACAATGGAAAAACATTTTGGAATAGCGTGAACATACCGCAATCTATTTCAATTTGACGAAAATTGTAAAAAAATGTAACCCTAAAATATGTACACTTAAGCACAATTTCAAACAGGAAAGAAATAGAATATATCAACTATAAAAGTAATAGAAATTCTCGTCAGGCACAATGATTACGTTCGTAATTTTAATAATATTTGTAATTTTATGTTTCAGAAATAAGAGAAAAACACAAAACAAAAATTGAGCTGCAAGAGAATACTACATATAAGATTCTGGAGGGCGAAATCAAAAATAGTGCCCAGAGAAACTGGGATGAAAAAATTTGGTTCTAATAAAATTAACGATAACTGCAAAATTTATATTTTATAATTTTGAAAAATTGTCGACATTTCCATATTTGTTGTCCAAACCGATAATCTCGTTTTGTCAAAAAGATAAGTAGTCAATTGAATTACCTTTAATTCAATATTCAACTTTTTGTAATTGGACAATAGAAACCGGAGATATTTGCAATAAAGTGTTTAAAAATGCAAAATATGTAAATAGTGCAATATCTCCAAAACTGTCATACTTAAAATTTTTTCTACTTCATATTGTAATTCAGCGTGGGATTTTATATAGGAAATGACTATTAAAAGTCGAGGATACATTTTGCTGTAAGCTAGTGTAATTTAAAAAAAAAACAGATTTTGAAAATTTTTTAAATTTTTAAGAACAATATTAAGCATCTGCAAATAGTAATCACTATAATTATTTATATTTCAGTTAATTGTTGGAAATTTTGGGCTCAGTTTTGAACAAGCGAAAACACAGTTTGCCTTATGGTCAATTCTTGCTGCTCCTCTACTAATGTCGGTTGATCTCAGAACAATACGACCAGAATTCAAAGACATTTTACAAAATAGAAAAATTATTGCAGTTGATCAAGATTCACTCGGCATTCAAGGTAGAAGAATATATAAACATAAAGGAATTGAAATATGGTCGAGGCCTCTTGGACCAATTTATCAAACATTTTATTCATATGCTGTTGCCTTTGTGAATAGGAGAACTGATGGTACACCATCTGATGTAGCAGTCACATTGAAGGAATTGGGATTGACCAGCCTAAGCGGCTATAAAGTGGAGGTAAATACGTATAATAGAAAAAAAACATTTACCGAGTTCTTGAACATCTGTCCCAACGTAACCTATGTGCCCCCTGGCGAGTTCATAGCCAGGATATTAGCAAGGGGGCAAAAATAAAAATCTACATGTGAGGGAGTGTCGAATATTTTGGCAATAGTTTCGGTTTTTGGCTGGTAAAATCCATTGGGGTGGAATATCGAAAAACCCAAGCCGCAATTTCCGCCATAGTTTTTTTCTGTGGGGAATGTTTTCTCAAAATACTGTGATATTAGGTGCGGCATACCTCACTAGGTGCCGCGGTAATGTGACCGGTCATATGATGGCCACGTGACGGTCACGTGCCTGTCTGTCTGTCTGTTCGCACTATAGCGGTCGCAGTTTTGGAGATATCGACTTAAAACTTTGGGAACATGTTTTTCACTTCAAAAGTAAGAACAAGTTCGAGAATCAGCCAAATCGGACAAAAACTGGGCGTGGCTCCCATATTACGAAAAAAAGGTCAACCTTTTCCAAGTCTTTTTTATAACTGTTTTCGATTGGAAATGTTTAGAAATGGATTTTCGACATGGTCCAAGCTTTCAAAACCACATATAAATGGGTCAAAATGGGGTCAACCTTTTTTTTTGGTGGATTTGATAAGAAATTTTTGGAAACGGATTTTGGTTGTGGTCCGAAGCTCCAAAACCAGCTATAAATATCTCAAAATGGGGTTCAGACCAAATTTTGCATGTTGAGGTATTTCTAAACTTGTGGGGGTATTTCAGCTTCGGCATTGCCGAAGATAGTCCACTGTCCAGTTTTCTTTAGCATTTGGCAAGTTGTTTACTCTGATGTAGCATACGATAAGTAGTAACTTAATTTTAACTTCATTTTAATCCTCGAATGTTGAAAAAATCCAGAGAGCCAAATCTAAAATCCTGAACAATGATTTGATTCCAGCAGTAAAAGACGAAATTAATCACTCGGACAGATAGAAAAAAAGACAAGGCTAACGCATCCTTATTGGCGTTACAAACGTTGTGTCAAAGTTAATATACCCTGCCACAGTGTGTGTGGGGGTATGAAAATGTTATCAAATAAAAAATTGCTTCATTATACCACTGTGGCAGGGTATATTAACTTTGACCCAACGTTTGTAACGCCTGTCTGCCTATCTATATGTCTGTCTGCCTGCCTGCCTTTTCAGGTATTTTATATATATTTTATGGATATTTTATTGATAATTTTACGATAATTTAACAAGCATTTTTCTATATTTTATAAATCCATTTGAAAATGTTCTTCCAATTCATTTTTGTTCCGATCAGATTCCATTTCCAGTTCCATTCCCATTTCGTTCCCGATATAATTTGTAATGAAATACAAGAAATGGCGTTAAAATCTGTTAAGTATTTTTCAAGATAAAGGAAAATAATGAAATTTCTCGGCTATTTTGTATGTGAATTATTTTTAGATGATTTTTGGAAATTTCATCGAAAATTTTTAGATAACTTTTCGGTTTTTATCGATATCTGCCGGCACTAAAATCCCGACAATACAAAATCACTATTAACAAAAATGAGCTCGTTAAATATAAAAAGTTCAATTCTTCGATAATTTTTTTATCGCAAAATCGGTCCAATTCGATTTCGTTTCCGGCCAAATATTTCCAACCAAAAACCAAAAAAACGTTCAAATCGGTTCAGTATTACTCAAGATAAACGAAAATAATACAAATAAGGCGGCCATTTCGTATGGGAGGTAGGCGTTGTTCTTATCCGATGATGCTCATTTTCAATACCATCCAATCATTCACCAAAATAAATTTTTAGGCGATAGCTCAAAAGCTACGGCAGTCATACGGAGAGACCTACAGACAGACTGACGGCTTAATCGACTCAGCAGGTGATGCAGATCAAAAAGCGACGGGTTCTGGGCGACGGGCGAACAAAATCGGATTAAATTACACACGCACTAACCGAGAGAACGCACTGACCAATTTTATTAATTGTAATTATTATTTTTTATATTTGTTGTGCTTAATCTGTTAAGCAAAACCAATTCGCCACTTGCAGATGGGGTGCAGCCGGCGCGGGGAAAAGTACAACTGAATATTTTTTTGAGCTTTCAAAGTTCGCTTGCTTTCTTTTCTTTCGCTTTTGCTTTCGTTAAGTTAGCTTAATGAGCAGCGACGATACGATGAAGGTATTGCCAGCCTTTCCATTAATATAGGAAAATGTCAAAATCTGGACTAAAGCTTTTGTGCTCTTTGAACCTGTTTGAGGGAGGGGAATTTGAAAACATTGACGATTACATGCATGGGTGCCACCACTTTCTGTATTCATTTGTCTAGAAAAATCAGAAGAGATTTTTCACATATAGGTGTGGGTAAAGCCCCGACTGCGAATACTGGTCTCTGTATAGGCCGCACTCTATGTATGTGAAGAAAGCTTACATATTCTGATTCTTTTAGTTCTTTTGGAACAGACGAGGAGTACAAGAGCTTATTGATCTGCGGTTTAATTTTTCTTGAGATAATTTTTATTAAATTGAGTTTGTTTTGGTGAATTTAATTTGTGATTTTGAATAGTGATTTTTGGTGGCAGCTGGTGGATCAACGTTGGATCTTGGCTGCAGAATAATTTTTCAAAGGGAGTATTTTTCGTGTTGGTTGTGTTATCTTCCAGCGAGTGGTTTTAGTGTTTTATATTTGGCAGTCGGCAGTTAGTTGTAGAAAAAAAAAATTGTTCTTTTTAAATTTTGCAAATTAGTAAAGTTGGTTAGAGTTTCGGTGGTAGAGTTGTTATTATTGGTGAATTGCGTTTTCGGGAATTTTGTTTGGCAGTTCCTTTTTCCTTCCTTCCTTTTTTGTGATTAAATATTTTTGTTGGGTAATTGGTCATTTTGAGAAATATTGACATAAGTTCCGTTTGGGTTCGGTATATGGGGCATTCCATATGAAATTTACCTCTTTTTAACCTCACCCCCTTCAAAATTGAAAACAAACTTTTTGCGAGACCTACTCATGAAAATAAAAGACCCGTATTTTTCTGTTTGGCTCTACACTCAGTATTTTAGGCTCCATTTCTTCAGATTGAATGGAGCTATATTGCACCGATATCTGTTTGAGTAGCTGAACCGCGAAAGAGAGATTTTACACGATTTTTAAGATAAAAATATAGGTTTTATAAAAAAAAAACTTTTGAAAATTCCCCAAAAAATGCTATCGAATTCTACGTCAAATTCCTGAAATTTTGAGCCCTTATTAAGTTATAGTAAAAAAACAAAGCCTCCATCAACACTTTTTTTTAATTTTTTCAATATGCATAATTATAAAATTTGTAATTTTGAAATTAGAATATACTTAGAATTTTTTTTCACAAAAATAAGCGCATGGGATTTTTTTTGCTGAGCTTGTTTATGGGCGTGTCCTCAGCTTAATTCCAAAATGGAGGTACTGTAAAGGTTGTGCTTCAGCTGCTATAAGGAGAAACGCGTTTCCACGAATATCTCGTGAACGGTGCATCGTATGGGAAATCTCCTGGTATCGTTTTAAAGAGAATTGCAGCAAAAATAAAAAAAAATTGTGATGGAGGCTTCGTTTTTTTTACCATAACTTCGCCACAAAAAAAAGATCCCACTATCGCGCTATTTTTAACTAAACTTTAATTAAAGAAATCTAAAATCTAAAATCCCCACGCTATAACTGAATTCCCTATTTGCCCGAATAGCACAGTCGCGAAGCGTGGGATTTAAGCCGACCCTCGCGGTACTGTATCCCCGGCCGAACGAACAACACGGATACGCGAAAACCCGATAAATGAACTTTTGAATAACTGCACCGAAACTCCCACAAATATATATAGTAAATATATATGTAAATAAAAAAAAACCGAAACTTTCCCGACAAAATAAAGTTATACCGAACTCAAAAGGAACCCTTTTTGAAATTGACACAAAACGACAAATAACCAAAAGAAATTATGTACACACAAATATTATATTTTGTTAATCGCACTCGATTTAAGGGACCAGACAGACTTGTCTGAATCCCTCGCACGATTCTGTACAGAATCAATTCACCGACTGGACTTCGATGTCCAGCAACCACTCGGCTCTGTTGCGGGACGCCACAACGAAAATGGGAAAGGAAGAAAGGCAAGGAAAACGGACAAACAAAATTCCCGGAAACCACAACTTGAAATTTCCAGAAAGGAAAACACTTCACCAAAATTCAAAATTGACCGAACACAACCTGACCAACTTTATTAATTTTGATACAAATCTAAAGGTGCCGACTGCCACAATAAAACACTAAAAACCACTCGCTGGTAGAAAACACCACCATAGAAAAAGACTCCCTTTGACAAATTGTTCCTCAGCCAAGATCCAACGAAGGTTCCACCGCTGCTATCAAACACAATTCAAAAATCACAAAACTCAAGAAAATTTAAATTTTAAATTTAACATTGGCTTAACACAAAACCAAGAAAATTCCAATTTTAAAATTATTTTTGAAAACACAGCTACAATTTTTTGCACTCTCCTATTCCTGTCCAGAAAAGAACTACAAGAATCAGAATATGTAAGCGCCTATGGCGCTCACTTTCCATTTTCTGCTATCCCCCCACACATAAGCGCGACCTAACGCAGAAGCCAGTATTCTCGCACCCACCAAAATGAATATACAAATTTGGCGGCACTCATGCCTGCATAGGCGAAAGCATCAATGTTCTCAAATTCCCCTCCCTCAAACAGGTTCAAAGAGTACAAAAAGCTTTAGTCTAAATTATATTATTTATGTTATTTCTTCGTAATGGCAACGCTGGAACCCCATGTGCCCGCTCATCAAGCAAAATTAACGAAAGCAAAAGAAAAGAAAAGAGGAGAAAGACAACTTGACAGCATAAATGCAGTTGTCAATACCCCCCGTGCCGGCTGCATTCCACCCGCGTGTGGCGAATTTGTTTTGCTTTCAAATTAAGCAAAACAAATAATAAAAAAAATAGTAACAATCAATAAAATTGTTCAGTGCGTTCGTTCGGTTAGTGCGTGTGTGATTTCCTCCGATCTTGTTCGCCCGTCGCCCCGAACAAAAGGGAAACATAAAAACGAAAACAAACAATAAAAACAACAACAATCGTGTCGCGATTTTATACCGCGACAACCCCACCTCCACCTCCGCGAAAGTAGCTTGGTCTCCTGAGACCAACCAACTTTCGAATCTAACCGGAGAAAATCATCCTGAGTCGATGTGCGGCCAAAGGTCCTGCACATGACATGTCCCCTTTTCTCGTCCGTCTTCGTCTTCCAAAACATATGTCCACGGAGACACCCTCTTTTTAACACTAAACGGTCCAACAAATTTCGGAGCTAACTTCGCTGCAAAATAGTTTGCAGCATCGGACAAAACAAAATTACGTCTCCATACTAACTCGTGCGGTAAATACTGTACATCTCTACGTCTGAGATTGTACGTCTTTGCTGTCTTGGCCATTTCTAACTTTTTCCGTATGTCTTCCCTCAAGTCTGTCATTAACTTGGCCCGGTCCTCACTACTACTGTCTGGTTGGTCTGAGTCTCCCACTCGTCTATAATCTCTATCACCCCTGACCGCCATATTTCGGCCAAAATTGACGAAGTATGGAGACGCTCCCAAAACCTCATGCTGCGCTGTTCGAATGCAGCACGCCACCTTTGAGAGATGAGAATCCTATGTCCGATGGTTTTCTGAAATATATGCTCTGAAAGTGGTCCTAATTACTTGGTTGATCCGCGCGGCCGGACCTTTAATATATCTAGCTATCTCTGCCTTCTTTTTCGGCCAATAATATTTCTCAATTACCCTAGCGTATGTTTTCCTAACGCCCATGTGCCCCGATAATGGATTATCGTGACACTCGAATAAAATACTGCGCCTATCACTCCTGCCCACAACTCTCTTCCACTCGTACCCAGCGCTAAACAAACTATTTGTCCCTCAGCGTCATAGGCGCTTACATATTCTGATTCTTTTAGTTCTTTTGGAACAGACGAGGAGTACAAGAGCTTATTGATCTGCGGTTTAATTTTTCTTGAGATAATTTTTATTAAATTGAGTTTTTTTTGGTGAATTTAATTTGTGATTTTGAATAGTGATTTTTGGTGGCAGCTGGTGGATCAACGTTGGATCTTGGCTGCAGAATAATTTTTCAAAGGGAGTATTTTTCCGTGTTGGTTGTGTTATCTTCCAGCGAGTGGTTTTAGTGTTTTATATTTGGCAGTCGGCAGTTAGTTGTAGAAAAAAAAAATTGTTCTTTTTAAATTTTGCAAATTAGTAAAGTTGGTTAGAGTTTCGGTGGTAGAGTTGTTATTATTGGTGAATTGCGTTTTCGGGAATTTTGTTTGGCAGTTCCTTTTTCCTTCCTTCCTTTTTTGTGATTAAATATTTTTGTTGGGTAATTGGTCATTTTGAGAAATATTGACATAAGTTCCGTTTGGGTTCGGTATATGGGGCATTCCATATGAAATTTACCTCTTTTTAACCTCACCCCCTTCAAAATTGAAAACAAACTTTTTGCGAGACCTACTCATGAAAATAAAAGACCCGTATTTTTCTGTTTGGCTCTACACTCAGTATTTTAGGCTCCATTTCTTCAGATTGAATGGAGCTATATTGCACCGATATCTGTTTGAGTAGCTGAACCGCGAAAGAGAGATTTTACACGATTTTTAAGATAAAAATATAGGTTTTATAAAAAAAAAACTTTTGAAAATTCCCCAAAAAATGCTATCGAATTCTACGTCAAATTCCTGAAATTTTGAGTCCTTATTAAGTTATAGTAAAAAAACAAAGCCTCCATCAACACTTTTTTTTAATTTTTTCAATATGCATAATTATAAAATTTGTAATTTTGAAATTAGAATATACTTAGAATTTTTGTTCACAAAAATAAGCGCATGGGATTTTTTTTGCTGAGCTTGTTTATGGGCGTGTCCTCAGCTTAATTCCAAAATGGAGGTACTGTAAAGGTTGTGCTTCAGCTGCTATAAGGAGAAACGCGTTTCCACGAATATCTCGTGAACGGTGCATCGTATGGGAAATCTCCTGGTATCGTTTTAAAGAGAATTGCAGCAAAAATAAAAAAAAATTGTGATGGAGGCTTCGTTTTTTTTACCATAACTTCGCCACAAAAAAAAGATCCCACTATCGCGCTATTTTTAACTAAACTTTAATTAAAGAAATCTAAAATCTAAAATCCCCACGCTATAACTGAATTCCCTATTTGCCCGAATAGCACAGTCGCGAAGCGTGGGATTTAAGCCGACCCTCGCGGTACTGTATCCCCGGCCGAACGAACAACACGGATACGCGAAAACCCGATAAATGAACTTTTGAATAACTGCACCGAAACTGCCACAAATATATATAGTAAATATATATGTAAATAAAAAAAAACCGAAACTTTCCCGACAAAATAAAGTTATACCGAACTCAAAAGGAACCCTTTTTGAAATTGACACAAAACGACAAATAACCAAAAGAAATTATGTACACACAAATATTATATTTTGTTAATCGCACTCGATTTAAGGGACCAGACAGACTTGTCTGAATCCCTCGCACGATTCTGTACAGAATCAATTCACCGACTGGACTTCGATGTCCAGCAACCACTCGGCTCTGTTGCGGGACGCCACAACGAAAATGGGAAAGGAAGAAAGGCAAGGAAAACGGACAAACAAAATTCCCGGAAACCACAACTTGAAATTTCCAGAAAGGAAAACACTTCACCAAAATTCAAAATTGACCGAACACAACCTGACCAACTTTATTAATTTTGATACAAATCTAAAGGTGCCGACTGCCACAATAAAACACTAAAAACCACTCGCTGGTAGAAAACACCACCATAGAAAAAGACTCCCTTTGACAAATTGTTCCTCAGCCAAGATCCAACGAAGGTTCCACCGCTGCTATCAAACACAATTCAAAAATCACAAAACTCAAGAAAATTTAAATTTTAAATTTAACATTGGCTTAACACAAAACCAAGAAAATTCCAATTTTAAAATTATTTTTGAAAACACAGCTACAATTTTTTGCACTCTCCTATTCCTGTCCAGAAAAGAACTACAAGAATCAGAATATGTAAGCGCCTATGGCGCTCACTTTCCATTTTCTGCTATCCCCCCACACATAAGCGCGACCTAACGCAGAAGCCAGTATTCTCGCACCCACCAAAATGAATATACAAATTTGGCGGCACTCATGTCTGCATAGGCGAAAGCATCAATGTTCTCAAATTCCCCTCCCTCAAACAGGTTCAAAGAGTACAAAAAGCTTTAGTCTAAATTATATTATTTATGTTATTTCTTCGTAATGGCAACGCTGGAACCCCATGTGCCCGCTCATCAAGCAAAATTAACGAAAGCAAAAGAAAAGAAAAGAGGAGAAAGACAACTTGACAGCATAAATGCAGTTGTCAATACCCCCCGTGCCGGCTGCATTCCACCCGCGTGTGGCGAATTTGTTTTGCTTTCAAATTAAGCAAAACAAATAATAAAAAAAATAGTAACAATCAATAAAATTGTTCAGTGCGTTCGTTCGGTTAGTGCGTGTGTGATTTCCTCCGATCTTGTTCGCCCGTCGCCCCGAACAAAAGGGAAACATAAAAACGAAAACAAACAATAAAAACAACAACAATCGTGTCGCGATTTTATACCGCGACAACCCCACCTCCACCTCCGCGAAAGTAGCTTGGTCTCCTGAGACCAACCAACTTTCGAATCTAACCGGAGAAAATCATCCTGAGTCGATGTGCGGCCTAAGGTCCTGCACATGACATGTCCCCTTTTCTCGTCCGTCTTCGTCTTCCAAAACATATGTCCACGGAGACACCCTCTTTTTAACACTAAACGGTCCAACAAATTTCGGAGCTAACTTCGCTGCAAAATAGTTTGCAGCATCGGACAAAACAAAATTACGTCTCCATACTAACTCGTGCGGTAAATACTGTACATCTCTACGTCTGAGATTGTACGTCTTTGCTGTCTTGGCCATTTCTAACTTTTTCCGTATGTCTTCCCTCAAGTCTGTCATTAACTTGGCCCGGTCCTCACTACTACTGTCTGGTTGGTCTGAGTCTCCCACTCGTCTATAATCTCTATCACCCCTGACCGCCATATTTCGGCCAAAATTGACGAAGTATGGAGACGCTCCCAAAACCTCATGCTGCGCTGTTCGAATGCAGCACGCCACCTTTGAGAGATGAGAATCCTATGTCCGATGGTTTTCTGAAATATATGCTCTGAAAGTGGTCCTAATTACTTGGTTGATCCGCGCGGCCGGACCTTTAATATATCTAGCTATCTCTGCCTTCTTTTTCGGCCAATAATATTTCTCAATTACCCTAGCGTATGTTTTCCTAACGCCCATGTGCCCCGATAATGGATTATCGTGACACTCGAATAAAATACTGCGCCTATCACTCCTGCCCACAACTCTCTTCCACTCGTACCCAGCGCTAAACAAACTATTTGTCCCTGCCTTTATGTGTTTATATAACACCCCATTTTCAATTATCCAAGCAGGGTAATCGAGTGGTTTATTCTCCACTTTCCGAACCATGCTCTCAAGCAATGGATCTTCTACACGCCCATCTACCTCCCCTACGACTGGGACACTTCTGGAAAGCATGTCGGGCACAACATGATCTTTCCCTTTCCGATGAATGATTTCATAATCATACTGCTGGAGCTTTAAAGCCCACCTAGCCAACCTACCGCAAGGATCTTTCAAATTGTTGAGCCATACCAACGAATAATGGTCGGTCACCACTGTGAACCTAACCCCTTCGATGTATGGCCTCAACTTCTCAACTGCCCACAAAATAGCCAAACACTCCTTCTCGGTAGTGGAATAATTCCTCTCGCATCTACTCAACGACCTGCTCAAATATGAAATGACCTCCCCTTCATCAAACTGCTGTGTCAAAACGGCACCTATTCCAAAATCGGAAGTAACAGTTGTTCGAAGTCAGGACAGCTCAGGACCGGCGCCGTCACTAGAAGCTCATTGGCCTTCAAAAAGCTGTCCTCACATTCCGGCGACCATCTAAACTTGTTCTTCTTCTTTAGAAGACCAGTTAGAGGTTTAACCAAAGCTGCGATATTCGAAACAAACCTACGATACCAAGAAATGGTGCCAACAAACGACCGGAGTTCCCTTACATTTTTGGGCGCTGAAATTTTCAGCATTGTCTCAACTTTTTCGGGGTCAACATGCAATCCCTGTCGATCAACAACATAACCTAGATACCGTAGCGAAGAAAGACAAAAATTACATTTTTCCCTATTCAATGTAAGCCCTGCTGAACGAATCCTCCTCAGGACCTCCTTCAGAACCTCAACATGCTTGTTAAATGTATTTGTAACAATAATAATATCGTCCAAATACACGAAAACATGGGGTTCCAAGTCAGCCCAAGGACCTCATCTATAAATCTCTGTTAAGTTGCAGGCGCATTGTGCAGGCCATAAGGCATGCGCTTGAACTGGTAGAACCCCCTACCCGGAACTGTAAATGCCGTGCAGGCCCTAGACTCCTTCTCTACTGGGATCTGCCAATAAGCGGATTTTATATCCAAACTAGAGAGTTATTTGGCGTTCTTTAGCTTATCTAAAGTACCCGAAATATAAGGGAGGGGTAACTATCACGATCCGTATTTTTATTTAATGTCCTATAATCAACGCAAAACCTATAACTTTCATCCCTTTTCCTAATCATCACAACCGGTGATGCCCAAGGGCTGTGAGAAATTTCAATCACACCCTTATCTAACATATCCTCTATCTCTTCATCTATGTGCCTCTGAATAGCGGGCGATACCGGATAGTATCGCTGCTTGACTGGTTCCACATTTGGCTTTATACGAATCCGATGTTCGACCAAATGTGTACAACCAAGTCCCTCAGGCATAGCTCTAAAAACTTCAACGACTAACTCTTCAAGAACCGATTTTTCCCTAGTTGACAACGAAGACCTATCAACTACCGCCGCTACTGACGAGACCTCAACTTGGTCGGAAAACCTCCATTGATTCTTGGCCAAATCTGGCACTACACCGGCCTTAGACCAAAAGTCTATTCCAAGAATCAATGATTGGGGCAAATCCGGTATTACGAGGCATTCAACGAGGACCGACTTGCCCTCTACCTCGAAAGGGACCGAAACTACCCCCTAACCGGAACTTGTTCACCATCAGCAAGCGCAACCTCGCTGACCGCAGACCCCACCAAACTCAACCCCCAGGGCTTCAACGTGTCCCAGCCCGGCCTACCAAGAATCGTCCTGATGGCCCCCGAATCTAAAATCCCTAACATACGCACTCCAAAAATTTTGACACCCAAATATGGCCTATTATCCAATTCTCTACCTAACAACGTAAAACTCAGACAAACTTCGGACGGACGTTTCCTCTGAGGCCTATTTCTATTTTCCCTAGCCAGCTGGTTGCCCGCTTCCACAAGAGCTCGGTCCCCATTTCCCGACTCTTCGCGGGCTTTCGGAGCCGCTCTCGGGGCCGCCTCCGAGAGCGGGCCCTCGGAGCGCTTCTGTAATTGCCCTGCTCTCTAAGTGCATCGGGGGCAATCACGCTTCATGACGCCAGGCCTCCTACAACCAAAACAATATATCTCCCTAGGGCAGTTATTCAAAACATGCCCAAACCGCTTGCAATTGAAGCACCTAAATTAACCCTGGGGAGGAGCCTGAATTCTCCTCTCCAACCTTGCGTCACGCAAAAGGGGCCCTAACCACTGACACCTCTCGTTCAGCCGAGACGTACGCCAAGTCTGCCTCCAACAAATTCTTGGATCGGGTGCTGGGCGGCGGCACGAATGCTTCCACATTCGCCCGCACAGCCTCCAGCTTCCGACCCAAGGAAACCAACTCCGACAAAGACATAGGCTCAGCTGAGTCTGGTAAAACGGGGACAGGGTTGCGATCACCAGACCCAGCAATCGCCTCTCTGATAAAGGATCGGACAGACAACCGAACAACCCCCTCATCGCCGCTACATAAATACCTATGGACTCAGTCCCACCCTGAGTCCTCCTCCTAATTTCTGACATCAAAATGTCGTCATAGTTGGGGGGCAGGAACTCCAGTTTCAGCTCGGCGACCAACTCTCGCCAGCCTGAAACTGTCCTGCGGACATCCCTAAAGCAGAGCAGGGCTTTTCCAGAAAAAAGCTCCACTGCTCCCCTAAACAAATGGTCCTCCCCAACGCCTCGAGCCTCGCACAGCTCGTTCACCCTCAGCAGAAATGCATGCACGGACATGTCTGACTTCTCCCCGGTAAAAGTCAGACCCCACTTGGACAAATTTTCGAGTTTTTTAAACCCTAGCATTTCCTCACCCAACGAGGTGGATCCTCACGTCTTGGGGCGGGTTGAGGCTCTCCCTCAACCGCAAACTCCCTACTGAGCCCCTTGGGTGGACGTGACGGCCTTGGATTATCATCCAAGCCATCAGTTTCCTCCTCCAAGTCCACCACCTAGTTGAGTTCCCCCAACAACAAAAGGACCCTATTTTTGAGCGCCATCTGCTCTACTACTTCTTCCTTACTCGCTGGCCTCGAACGAGTAAGGCAGCCTAACGCCCATTCCAACTTCGCCAAAATCTTCAAATATTCGGGCGACTTTGCGTCCTTGGGAGGGGCTTCCATTAGTTTTTCTACTTCGGAAATCTTCCCCTCCACACCCAGCCTATCTTTCTCAAAAACAAACGGATATCCCGCAAAGACATCCACGGACCCTCAAGGACTTCCTCATAGACTCTACCGGAGTCACTGGCATCCCACGAGCCTCCATATCGTAGGCCAGTTCCTCATGGTTGAGCCTATTAATCTCCATAATTATTGGACAAAATAAAAAAACTGAAAAAAAAACAAAAAAAAAAAGGAAAAAGAAAGGCCAAAACTTATTTTAAAAAACTAAACAAAATTAACGCTACGAAAGGCAACGGCGAAACTTTTAAGGCAGGCGGCACCGCTACAAAAAAGTATAGCAAACAAAAAAAATTTAAAAAAAATTTTCAAAAAAATAAAAAAGCACACAATTTTTTCCAGGAAAAAAAAAGAAACCCGCACTAAATCAAAAAAACTTGAAATAATAAAAAAAAATATTAAGAAAATTAAAAAAAAACAAATCAATAAAATCAATAAAAATATTTTTCTAAAATAATATAAAAATTTAAAAAAATACAAAATTAAAAAAAAAACAGTTCAAGGAGGACGACACCACCACTGTAAAATAAATAAAAACCAAAAAAAATTAAATAAAAAAAATTTTAGAAAAATCAAAATTATACAAAGGTGCAACATATAATTAAAATAATACTAATTAAAAAAAAATATACACTAGTTGCACCAAAAAAAAAAAAACGGTACGGACTCACCGAACGAAAAAACCAAATACTTCGCTGCTGCTACTCCGCCGCCAATAACACTCTTACCGGAAAACTCGACAAATTCCAAAAAAAGCTAAATATATATAAAGACAAATTAATTAAAATAAAAAAACCAAAATAATACAAAAAAAAACAACACAAAAAAAAATTTATAAAAAAACCCGAAAAATAGAAAAAAAATAAATTAAAAAAAAAATTATACAAAAAAGAAATTTTAAACTTATGAAAAAAATTTAAAAAGAGGCTAATATTTAAAAAAAACTTTATACAAAATAGCCCCACGTTGGGCGCCAGCTTATCGAGTTATTTTTAACTAAACTTTAATTAAAGAAATCAAAAATCCCCACGCGATAACTAAATTCCCTATTTGCCCGAATAGCACAGTCGCGAAGCGTGGGATTAAAGCCGACCCTCGAGGTACGGTATCCCCGGCGGAACTACAGGAATATGCGAAAACCCGATAAATTAACTTTTGAATAACTGCACCGAAACTACCGCAAATATATATAGTAAATATATATATTATAGCGCTATTTTTAACTAAAACTTTTTTTAAAACTCTAAAACCAAAAATCACCACGCGATAATTAAATTCCCTATTTGCCCGAATAGCACAGTCGCGAAGCGTGGGATTTAAGCCGACCCTCGCGGTATGGTATCCCCGGCCGAACGAACAACACGGATACGCGAAAACCCGATAAATGAACTTTTGAATAACTGCAGCGAAACTGCCGCAAATATATATAGTAAATATATATATGTAAATAAAAAAAAACCGAAACTTTCCCGACAAAATAAAGTTATACCGAACTCAAAAGGAACCCTTTTTGAAATTGACACAAAACGACAAATAACCAAAAGAAATTATGTACACACAAATATTATATTTTGTTAATCGCACTCGATTTACGGGACCAGACAGACTTGTCTGAATCCCTCGCACGATTCTGTACAGAATCAATTCACCGACTGGACTTCGATGTCCAGCAACCACTCGGCTCTGTTGCGGGACGCCACAACGAAAATGGGAAAGGAAGAAAGGCAAGGAAAACGGACAAACAAAATTCCCGGAAACCACAACTTGAAATTTCCAGAAAGGAAAACACTTCACCAAAATTCAAAATTGACCGAACACAACCTGACCAACTTTATTAATTTTGATACAAATCTAAAGGTGCCGACTGCCACAATAAAACACTAAAAACCACTCGCTGGTAGAAAACACCACCATAGAAAAAGACTCCCTTTGACAAATTGTTCCTCAGCCAAGATCCAACGAAGGTTCCACCGCTGCTATCAAACACAATTCAAAAATCACGAATCTCAAGAAAATTTAAATTTTAAATTAAACATTGGCTTAACACAAAACCAAGAAAATTCCAATTTTAAAATTATTTTTGAAAACACAGCTAAAATTTTTTGCACTCTCCTATTCCTGTCCAGAAAAGAACTACAAGAATCAGAATATGTAAGCGCCTATGGCGCTCACTTTCCACTTTCTGCTATCCCCCCACACATAAGCGCGACCTAACGCAGAAGCCAGTATTCTCGCACCCACCAAAATGAATATACAAATTTGGCGGCACTCATGTCTGCATAGGCGAAAGCATCAATGTTCTCAAATTCCCCTCCCTCAAACAGGTTCAAAGAGTACAAAAAGCTTTAGTCTAAATTATATTATTTATGTTATTTCTTCGTAATGGCAACGCTGGAACCCCATGTGCCCGCTCATCAAGCAAAATTAACGAAAGCAAAAGAAAAGAAAAGAGGAGAAAGACAACTTGACAGCATAAATGCAGTTGTCAATACCCCCCGTGCCGGCTGCATTCCACCCGCGTGTGGCGAATTTGTTTTGCTTTCAAATTAAGCAAAACAAATAATAAAAAAAATAGTAACAATCAATAAAATTGTTCAGTGCGTTCGTTCGGTTAGTGCGTGTGTGATTTCCTCCGATCTTGTTCGCCCGTCGCCCCGAACAAAAGGGAAACATAAAAACGAAAACAAACAATAAAAACAACAACAATCGTGTCGCGATTTTATACCGCGACAACCCCACCTCCACCTCCGCGAAAGTAGCTTGGTCTCCTGAGACCAACCAACTTTCGAATCTAACCGGAGAAAATCATCCTGAGTCGATGTGCGGCCTAAGGTCCTGCACATGACATGTCCCCTTTTCTCGTCCGTCTTCGTCTTCCAAAACATATGTCCACGGAGACACCCTCTTTTTAACACTAAACGGTCCAACAAATTTCGGAGCTAACTTCGCTGCAAAATAGTTTGCAGCATCGGACAAAACAAAATTACGTCTCCATACTAACTCGTGCGGTAAATACTGTACATCTCTACGTCTGAGATTGTACGTCTTTGCTGTCTTGGCCATTTCTAACTTTTTCCGTATGTCTTCCCTCAAGTCTGTCATTAACTTGGCCCGGTCCTCACTACTACTGTCTGGTTGGTCTGAGTCTCCCACTCGTCTATAATCTCTATCACCCCTGACCGCCATATTTCGGCCAAAATTGACGAAGTATGGAGACGCTCCCAAAACCTCATGCTGCGCTGTTCGAATGCAGCACGCCACCTTTGAGAGATGAGAATCCTATGTCCGATGGTTTTCTGAAATATAAGCTCTGAAAGTGGTCCTAATTACTTGGTTGATCCGCTCGGCCGGATTGGCCTGCGGATCATAGTGTGCAGTGAACCGCATCTGCACACCATACGACGCGCATAAACTCTGCAGCTCCTTGCTGCGAAACTGTGGCCTCGGAACTCCAAAGAGCAAGAACACTTTGTCCTCTAACTCCTTGCAAACGCTCTTTGCCGTTTCATTTCGCAACGGAAACAACAAGGGGAACTTGGTGAAGTATTCAACCACGGTTAAAATATAACAAAATCCCCGACTAGACCTCACCAAGGGTCCCACCAGATCTACGCAGATCTTTTCCCACGGCTCTAACTTCTTTGTTCTCTCTACCATACAACCAGCTGGCTTATTGTTGTCAGGTTTCACCCTCTGGCAAACCTGACAACCTTTAATATATCTAGCTATCTCTGCCTTCCTTTTCGGCCAATAATATTTCTCAATTACCCTAGCGTATGTTTTCCTAACGCCCATGTGCCCCGATAATGGATTATCGTGACACTCGAATAAAATACTGCGCCTATCACTCCTGCCCACAACTCTCTTCCACTCGTACCCAGCGCTAAACAAACTATTTGTCCCTGCCTTTATGTGTTTATATAACACCCCATTTTCAATTATCCAAGCAGGGTAATCGAGTGGTTTATCCTCCACTTTCCGAACCATGCTCTCAAGCAATGGATCTTCTATACGCCCATCTACCTCCCCTACGACTGGGACACTTCTGGAAAGCATGTCGGGCACAACATGATCTTTCCTTTTCCGATGAATGATTTCAAAATCATACTGCTGGAGCTTTAAAGCCCACCTAGCCAACCTACCGCAAGGATCTTTCAAATTGTTGAGCCATACCAACGAATAATGGTCGGTCACCACTGTGAACCTAACCCCTTCGATGTATGGCCTCAACTTCTCAACTGCCCACAAAATAGCCAAACACTCCTTCTCGGTAGTGGAATAATTCCTCTCGCATCTACTCAACGACCTGCTCAAATATAAAATGACCTCCCCTTCATCAAACTGCTGTGTCAAAACGGCACCTATTCCAAAATCGGAAGTAACAGTTGTTCGAAGTCAGGACAGCTCAGGACCGGCGCCGTCACTAGACGCTCCTTGGCCTTCAAAAAGCTGTCCTCACATTCCGGCGACCATCAAAACTTGTTCTTCTTCCTTAGAAGATCAGTTAGAGGTTTAACCAAATCTGCGATATTCGAAACAAACCTACGATACCAAGAAATGGTGCCAACAAACGACCGGACTTCCCTTACATTTTTGGGCGGTGAAATTTTCAGCATTGCCTCAACTTTTTCGGGGTCAACATGCAAGCCCTGTCGATCAACAACATAACCTAGATACCGTAGCGAAGAAAGACAAAAATTACATTTTTCCCTATTCAATCTAAGCCCTGCTGAACGAATCCTCCTCAGGACCTCCTTCAGAACCTCAACATGCTTGTTAAATGTATTTGTAACAATAATAATATCGTCCAAATACACGAAAACATGGGGTTCCAAGTCAGCCCAAGGACCTCATCTATAAATCTCTGTTAAGTTGCAGGCGCATTGTGCAGGCCATAAGGCATGCGCTTGAACTGGTAGAGCCCCCTACCCGGAACTGTAAATGCCGTGCAGGCCCTAGACTCCTTCTCTACTGGGATCTGCCAATAAGCGGATTTTATATCCAAACTAGAGAGTTATTTGGCGTTCTTTAGCTTATCTAAAGTACCCGAAATATAAGGGAGGGGGTAACTATCACGATCCGTATTTTTATTAAATGTCCTATAATCAACGCAAAACCTATAACTTTCATCCCTTTTCCTAATCATCACAACCGGTGATGCCCAAGGGCTGTGAGAAATTTCAATCACACCCTTATCTAACATATCCTCTATCTCTTCATCTATGTGCCTCTGAATAGCGGGCGATACCGGATAGTATCGCTGCTTGACTGGTTCCACATTTGGCTTTATACGAATCCGATGTTCGACCAAATGTGTACAACCAAGTCCCTCAGGCATAGCTCTAAAAACTTCAACGACTAACTCTACAAGAACCGATTTTTCCCTAGTTGACAACGAAGACCTATCAACTACCGCCGCTACTGACGAGACCTCAACTTGGTCGGAAAACCCTCCATTGATTCTTGGCCAAATCTGGCACTACACCGGCCTTAGACCAAAAGTCTACTCCAAGAATCAATGATTGGGGCAAATCCGGTATTACGAGGCATTCAACGAGGACCGACTTGCCCTCTACCTCGAAAGGGACCGAAACTACCCCCCTAACCGGAACTTGTTCACCATCAGCAAGCGCAACCTCGCTGACCGCAGACCCCACCAAACTCAACCCCCAGGGCTTCAACGTGTCCCAGCCCGGCCTACCAAGAATCTTCCTGATGGCCCCAGAATCTAAAATCCCTAACATACGCACTCCAAAAATATTGACACCCAAATATGGCCTATTATCCAATTCTCTACCTAACAACGTAAAACTCAGACAAACTTCGGACGGACGTTTCCTCTGAGGCCTATTTCTATTTTCCCTAGCCAGTTGGTTGCCCGCTTACACAAGAGCTCGCTCCCCGACCCAAGGAAACCAACTCCGACAAAGACTTAGGCTCAGCCAAGCCCAGCTGAGTCTGGTAAAACGGGGACAGGTTTGCGATCACCAGACCCAGCATACGCCTCTCTGATAAAGGATCGGACAGACAACCGAACAACCCCCTCATCGCCGCTACATAAATACCTATGGACTCAGTCCCACCCTGAGTCCTCCTCCTAATTTCTGACATCAAAATGTCGTCATAGTTGGGGGGCAGGAATTCCAGTTTCTGCTCGGCGACCAACTCTCGCCAGCCTGAAACAGTCCTGCAGACATCCCTAAAGCAGAGCAGGGCTTTTCCAGAAAAAAGCTCCACTGCTCCCCTAAACAAATGGTCTTCCCCAACGCCTCGAGCCTCGCACAGCTCGTTCACCCTCAGCAGAAATGCATGCACGGACATGTCTGACTTCTCCCCAGTAAAAGTCAGACCCCACTTGGACAAATTTTCGAGTTTTTTAAACCCTAGCATTTCCTCACCCGACGAGGTGGATCCTCACGTCTTGGGGCGGGTTGAGGCTCTCCCTCAACCGCAAACTCCCTACTGAGCCCCTTGGGTGGACGTGACGGCCTTGGATTATCATCCAAGCCATCAGTTTCCTCCTCCAAGTCCACCACCTTGATGAGTTCCCCCAACAACAAAAGGACCCTATTTTTGAGCGCCATCTGCTCTACTACTTCTTCCTTACTCGCTGGCCTCGAACGAGTAAGGCAGCCTAACGCCCATTCCAACTTCGCCAAAATCTTCAAATATTCGGGCGACTTTGCGTCCTTGGGAGGGGCTTCCATTAGTTTTTCTACTTCGGAAATCTTCCCCTCCACACCCAGCCTATCTTTCTCAAAAACAAACGGATATCCCGCAAAGACATCCACGGACACTCAAGGACTTCCTCATAGACTCTACCGGAGTCACTGGCAACCCACGAGCCTCCATCTCGTAGGCCAGTTCCTCATGGTTGAGCCTATTAATCTCCATAATTATTGGACAAAATAAAAAAACTGAAAAAAAAACAAAAAAAAAAAAGGAAAAAGAAAGGCCAAAACTGATTTTAAAAAACTCAACAAAATTAACGCTACGAAAGGCAACGGCGAAACTTTTAAGGCAGGCGGCACCGCTACAAAAAAGTATAGCAAACAAAAAAAAAAGCATACAATTTTTCCAGGAAAAAAAAAGAAACCCGCACTAAATCAAAAAAACTTGAAATAATAAAAAAAAATATTAAGAAAATTAAAAAAAAACAAATCAATAAAATCAATAAAAATATTTTTCTAAAATAATATAAAAATTTAAAAAAAGACAAAATAATAAAAAAAACAGTTCAAGGAGGACGACACCACCACTGTAAAATAAATAAAAACCAAAAAAAAATTAAATAAAAAATTAAAATTAATTAAAAAAATTATATAAAAAAAATTTTAGAAAAATCAAAATTATACAAAGGTGCAACATATAATTAAAATAATACTAATTAAAAAAAAATATACACTAGTTGCACCAAAAAAAAAAACGTTACGGACTCACCGAACGAAAAAACCAAATACTTCGCTGCTGCTACTCCGCCGCCAATAACACTCAACACTCTTACCGGAAAACTCGACAAATTCCAAAAAAAGCTAAATAAATATAAAGACAAATTAATTAAAATAAAAAAACCAAAATAATACAAACAAAAACAACACAAAAAAAAATTTATAAAAAAACCCGAAAAATAGAAAAAAAATAAAATTAAAAAAAAAATTATACAAAAAAGAAATTTTAAACTTATGAAAAAAATTTAAAAAGAGGCTAATATTACTAAAATTACTTTATACAAAATAGCCCCACGTTGGGCGCCAGCTTATCGAGTTATTTTTAACTAAACTTTAAATAAAGAAATCAAAAATCCCCACGCGATAACTAAATTCCCTATTTGCCCGAATAGCACAGTCGCGAAGCGTGGGATTAAAGCCGACCCTCGCGGTACGGTATCCCCGGCGTAACTACAGGAATATGCGAACACCCGATAAATGAACTTTTGAATAACTGCACCGAAACTACCGCAAATATATATAGTAAATATATATATTATAGCGCTATTTTTAACTAAAACTTTTTTTAAAACTCTAAAACTAAAAATCCCCACGCGATAATTAAATTCCCTATTCGCCCGAATAGCACAGTCGCGAAGCGTGGGATTTAAGCCGACCATCGCGGTATGGTATCCCCGGCCGAACGAACAACACGATGATGCGAAAACCGATAACTAAACTACACCGAAACTGACGCAATATATATATATAAAAATATATATTTATATATACCGACACAAAGAAAATAATACCGAACACAAACCCTTTTCAAAATTGACACAAAACGACAAATACCCAAAAGAAATTATTTATTTACCAAAAAAAATTATATTTTTTAAAACGCAATTGATTTGCGGGACCAGACCGACCTGTCGGAAATCCCTCGCAAGATTCTTTGCAGAATCTATTCACCAACTGGACTTCGATAAAATTCGATGTCCAGCAACAACTTGGCTCTGATGCGGGACGACACAAACAAAAAAAGGAATAAGGAAGAGGGGGGGGGGGGGAAACGGCCAAACAAATTCCAAGCAAACTACTTGAAATTCCCAGGACGGAAACACTTAACCAAAAAAAATCACGACCGAACACAACCTGTCCAACTCTATTAAAATCCTCAAATTCAAAACACTAAATGGCCGACTGCCACAAATAAAATAAAGTAAAAAAACACTAGCTGGCAAAACTAAACCAGCGCGAAAAAATACTCCCTTTGGAACACTTGTCCTCCAGCCACAATCCGACGCTGGCAACCGCTCTGCCTCACCACTCCAAAAACACAATTTAGAAAACAAGAAAGAAAATTATCAAAATTTTCTAACCAATTATTTAAGCCAAATTAAATTCAAAATCTAAAACCTTTTTTTTTTACTTTTCTTCTTCCCTGCTCAAAAAGAACTAAAAGAATTAGAATATATGAGCGCCTATGACGCTCACTTTCCATTTATCTTCCCACATACATAGAGTGCGGCTTACGCAGAAACCAGTGTCCGCAGTCGGGGCTTTACCCATACCTATATGCGAAAAATCTCTTCAGATTTTTCTAGGTGTGTTTGGCAAATTTACATATACCCCCCTGCACCCACCAAAATGAAATATACATTTTGGCAATACCTTCATCGGATCGCCGCCGCTCACTGACCTAACTTAACGAAAGCAAAAGCGATAGAAAGGAGAAGAAAGCAAGAGAACTTTGACAGCTCCAACAAAATATTCCGTTTTCTTCTTCCACGCGCCGGTCGCATTTCACCCGCGAGTGCTTAACGAATTAAGCAAAACAAATATATTAAAGAAATAATAATAACAATTAACAAAATTGTTCAGTGCGTTCTTTCGGTTAGTGCGTGTGAGATTTTGTTCCTTCGATTTTGTTCGCCCGTCGCCCCGAACAAAAGAGAAACATAAAAAAACAAAACAAACAATAAAACAACAACATTCGTGTCGCGATTTTATACCGCGACAATATGTAAATTAAAAGTTTCGATTGTAGTCATAATGTCTTGGTATTTACCGAAACTTGGCTTAATCCAAATATTTTTGATTCAGAAATTCTGTGTGCTGGGTATCAAATTTTTCGGAGGGATCGTAAATTGGGAAGTCGCCAAAAAAATTTGTGATAGAAGAAGGATTGAATGGGCAATTGGAACCTTTCACCCCTACAAATCTTCAGGTGTAGATGGCATATTTCCGGCCCTTCTCCAGAAGGGAGGGCCTGAAATGATTCATCAGATTATAAGGATTTCTACAAGCAGCCTGGCCTTAGGGTACATACCTAGCAACTGGCGTAGGGCTAAAGTTATTTTTATCCCGAAGGTTGGGACGAAGGATCCTACTCTACCAAAATCCATAAGACCAATTTGCTTGACGTCGTTTCTTTTAAAAACGATGGAAAAAGTAATAGATAACTATCTTCGAGAAGAAGTCCTGGTCAGGAGGCCCCTTCACCACTGTCAACATGCGTATAGAGCGGGCAGGTCTACGGAAACTGCTCTATTCCAGTTGTCTGGGTACATACAGAGGGCCTTGGCCACAAAGGAAATAGTAGTGTGTGCATTCCTCGACATAGAAGGTGCGTTTGGCAACACCTCCCATGAGGGCGTTAGACATGCCTTGCTGTGTAAAGGGGTGGACACAACTCTGTGCCATTGGGTTGGGGAGATGTTAGGCACCCGGTCTGTCGAATATAAAACTGGCCTTAACACCACTGAGGCAGTCACCACGAGGGGTTGTCCCCAGGGGGGCGTGTTTTCGCCTCTCCTGTGGAGTCTGGTGGTGGACGAGCTCCTCAGAAAACTTACTGATATAAAATTTACGTGTCAGGGGTTTTTTTTTTTTTTTTTTTTTTTTTTTTTTTAATGAGGAGTAAAAGCGTCAAAAGCCTAAGTCAGTGTGAGACTTCAACTCTCTAAATATCTCCTCTCGCGTACGGGTGGGTCCTCCCGGTACCACCGTCAGGTATTTCGTCGGAAGGCCGTAGGAGCTTTATTACTCAATCGTCAGTTTTGGGTCATCAGTCCACAGTTCTCGTTGCATCGGGAGTGTTGCCTGCGTGGCGTGAACGTGTTCGTTCAGTATGTCTACTGTGTTCAATGCGTCGAAGCTCGATCATGATTTTCGCTGCTGTTTCCTTGAAGGATTCCCATTTTTGTGATGTTTCGCAAATATGGGACACCGTATTCGTTATTGTCAGGACCTTGCCGAATGCCACCGTCAAATCTGATCTCTCCTTACAGAAGCGTGGACAATACAACAGGATGTGCCTGGCATCTTCAATCTCATTGGGACAGTTGGTACAAAACGGGTCATCTTCATGTTTGAAGCGATGAAGATATTGCTTGAAGCAACCTTGGCCACTGAGCAACTGTGTCATGTAGTAGTCAACCTCTCCGTGTTTGCGTTCCATCCAAAAGGTGACATCTGGAATCAGGGCAAATGTCCATCTTCCATTTTCCGACCTTTCCCACCGTCGTTGCCATTCACTGATGCTGCGTCTTCGCTCGTCCTCCCTTGTTGCGTTCTTGCCTGCTGCGTAGATGCGTTGGAGTTCGCAAGCCAGAATATCTACCGGTGGCATTGAAGCGATCACACCGATGGCATCATCCGACACTGTGCGGAAGGCACTGGCGACTCTCAGTGCGCTATGCCGATATGTCGCCCTTATGCCAGCTATGTATGAAGCCGTCTGCGTGGCGTCTGCCCACACTGGTGCAGCGTAGAGCATAATAGAGCTTGTCACTCTTGCCAAGAGTTTCCGCCTGCTGGAGCGTGGTCCTCCAATGTTCGCCATGATGCGTGACAATGCACCGTTCACCCTTGAAGCCTTTTCGCTGACCGCTAATAAATGATCCTTAAAGGACATTCGTGTGTCTATCAGCACGCCAAGATACCGAAGATACGGTTGCGATATTATTTCGTGGTCCCCCACTCTGAAAGATAAGACCTCACGCTTTTTCCGGGTGCTCAAGAGAACCGACTTAGTTTTTTGCGCTGCCAGATTCAAATCCGCACCGTCCAACCACCTCATCACTCTCGATGCAGCGTCGCTACACCTCGTCTCCAGCGTGTGGATGTGTTTCGCTACTACCACCAGTGCGATGTCATCCGCATAGCCGATCAGAGTGGTATCCGTGGGAAGATCGACAGTCAGAACGCCATTGTACATCTCATTCCACAATGTTGGCCCAAGCACCGAACCTTGAGGGACGCCTCTAGTGACCTCGTACGTTTTTACGCCGTCGTCGGTGTCATATAGCAACACTCTGCCCTCGAAGTAGTTGGCGATGTATTCGCGCCCAGAACGCTGAGTTGAAGGCGTTTTTGATGTCCAGCGTTACTACTGCGCAGTACTTCTTGTCGCCCCCTTTCCACCTATCTCCGCTTGTCGCCTCACGAGCAATCCTCATCACCGCCTGGATGGCGTCGACCGTGGATTTGACACTTCCAGAAAGTAGGGAACGTTCCTTCGTTGAGGCATGCGGTATACATTTTTGCAAATGTCTCCGGGCTCGCCCTGATTGCCGTTTTCATCGCCACGTTGGGGATGCCGTCCAATCCTGGTGTCTTCTTATCGGACATTTTTCGAAGCGTGAGGAGTACTTCGTACAACGTCACCGCCGGGATGCGTCCTACACCCACAGGCAGGTGATAGTGGTGCACCCGTCCCCCCTGTGGGGGAAAGAGCGCAGCAACCACGTTGTCCATGAGTGTAGGATCCGAAGGTTGTGGAGCCCTAGGCCCTCGAACGCTGCTCATCACCACTTTATAGGCTTTGCCCCAGAGATCGATGTCAGCGCCTTCACGCTGTTCCTTGAAGCAGGAGTCTTTACTAGCACGGATAGCCTTCTTGAACCGTTGGCGGCATTCTTTATAGTCCACGTTCAGTAATTGCCACAGCGGCAGAATGCGGTTTCGAGCGCGTTGCGCTTTCCTGCGAGCCCGATTACAGCATCTTCTACATTCGGCGATGTCTTCATTCCACCAGTAATGAGTAATTTCGCTCCACACCATCTGAAATACTTCAGCATCAAAGGCATGTTGCTTCCAACCCTTACTCTGCGCTATTGATATTTTCCGCGGCAGGACGATGCTTTGTACATTTATGACAATGGCTCGATGGTCGCTGTGCGTATAAAAATCGCCTATGCTCCATGTACTGTGATGTGCTATCGAGTTGTGCGCGAAGGTAAGGTCCACTGCCGACCGCTTCGTCCCAGCCTCGAACGTGTGCTGACCGTTGTTTAGGAGCTCGACATCCAATGACGCAAAACACTCCATAAGAATCGTACCCCTGCGGTTTGTGCTTCTACTGCCCCATGTTGTAGACCACGCATTGAAGTCACCAGCAATAATTACCGGGGACTTTGTTTGTGCTTCCATCACCAACTCCGTTAGCATCCGTTCATATTGCCATATGTCCATACTAGGTGGAGCATAGCACGAGAAGACGTAAACTCCATTGAATTTTACCCAGGTGAAGCCATTGTTTGCTACTGGTGCTTTGTTCTGGCACACTTTGCCACCAAGTGTCCATATCGCCGCTTTACTGGGTGCGTCCGAAGTACATTCGCATCCTTTCACATTGTGATGTTACTCGCACAGAATGGCCAGGTGGAATTGTTGCTCGAAGATGTTCTGCTGCAACATGTCCTGGGCCGCAATACAGTGGTTGAGGTTTAATTGGATGATTTTCATCGTCCACCTTTCTGCACCGCCTTCTGACGTGCCGGACAGCGAGAACTTCCAGCCGCGTGGCTTCCGTCGCACAGAGCGCATTTTGCTTTGTTTGTGCATGCCGCTGCGAAGTGACCCTCTTCGCCACACTTCCTGCAAAGATTGCTGCGGTCTACCCGTTCTTTGCAATTTTGTGCGATGTGGTTGAACCCCCAACATTTGAAACATCTCTTCGGCGAAACGCTCTCGCGAACTCTGCAGGACGCCCATCCAATGCGGAACCGCTGCATCTTTATCACCTTCGCTGCATCATCAAATGGCAGGACGACGTATGCCGTTTGTGTGCCTTGATGACTTTGACGCATGCGTATCGATGCCTCGTCCGGTGGACTTATGTCACCCTGCGTGTGTAGAGCATCGCAAATTTCGGTTGTTGTTGTCACCTCGTCAAGACCAATAAGCTGGATCGTTGTGGACTCTGTTCTTGCCACCACACTTGCCGTCTCGCCTTGTACTCCCTTTATTGCCGATTGGTACGTAGCGGCATTGCTATCCGGTGTCAGGGGTATGCTGATGACATCGTCATAATGGCTAGGGGTAAGTACGAGGAAGCCTTATGTGATATAATACACATACATTGAAGAGGAAACTACAGTACTGGAGGCCAATTCGGCTGTCCGGGCAAGTTATAGAGAAACAAACGGAAGTGAAATATCTGGGATTAACACTAGATAGTAAGCTCACGTGGAAGATACACACGGAGTTAGTAACAAAGAAGACCATTAGAGCTCTCATGATGTGTAGGAGCATAGCTGGTAAATCTTGAGGTTGTAGTCAACGCATAATGCGGTGGATGTACATAGGAATGGTGAGACCAATCATCACCTATGGGGCCGTTGCGTGGGCCAAAAGAACTAGTCTGGGCACCACTAGGAAGTCACTAGAACGTGTTCAAGGCTAGCATGTGTCTGCATATCCGGGGCAATGAAAACCTGTCCAACTGCGGCACTGGAGGTAATATTAGAACTAACTCCCCTACACATTGTTATTGGGGAGGTAGCTGACAGTACACTTGCGAGATTTTCTAAGGAGGGCATAGGGTACGGAAGGTGTATTGAGCGCGCGGATCACTTCACTCTTTCCAATAAGTATCCGCTTCTATTAGCTCCAAGGGACGATAACATGAGAAAATTTAGCTTCACAAAAAACTTTGATGTGAAGCTCAGTAGTAAGAAAGAATGGTCCAATATACACTCACAGTATGGTATCCGCGACCATGCTATAATGTGGTTTACAGATGGATCCAGAACAGACGAGGGCACTGGTGCTGGGGTATTCGGGCCACGTACCAAATACTCCGAACCAATGGGCACACTGACCAGCATCTTCCAAGCAGAAGTTCATGCAATTGAAAGATGTGTGCAATTCAACCTCGATAGAAAATACTGTAGGTGGGAAATCGTAATACTATCTGACAGTCAGGCGGCTCTTAAAGCTCTAAACTCTCACATCATTAGCTCCAGGCTGGTGGGGGACTGTCTTGCAAAGTTAAACCGGCTGGGTGGAACCAATAAAGTTACGCTCTGCTGGGTGCCAGGACACGTCGGTGTGGAGGGGAACGAGGCGGCAGACGAGCTTGCGAGAAAAGGAGCGGCTACGCCCCTTACAGGGCCAGAGCCATTCTGTGGTATAGGTGCACAGTGTGCAGTGCACGTCCATTTCTGACGTTAAAAATGTGAAAAAGTTGAAATTTATTATAGAGAGCGATTTGAATATTAGGGGTCCCCAAAGAATTGAAATATTAAATAATTTAATACTGGTACGATGTAGTGATAATCTGAACAAATTCGATTTGTCTTTAGAGAAGCTATCGTCGAGGATGAATACAGTAAATATTAAAGAGCTAGCGCTAGACGAAAATGACATGATATTTCGGTATATGTCAAAGGAAAAGTTTAAGAATTTATATAATGTGTTGCAACACGATAGATTAAAGAATAAACGCTCAGGAGTCAAGATATTAATATATAAAAGTCCCCAAAGAATAGAAGATGAAGTAACAAAAAATAAATTGATAGAAGAATATCACAATTCGCCTTGCGGAGGGCATTTCGGAATCAGAAAAACCATTTTAAAACTAAAACAAAGATTTGTGTGGAAAAATATGAGCAGAATGGTAAAAATTTGTGTGTCAAGTTGCACAAAGTGTGCGTTAAATAAACAAATAAGACATACAAAGGTACAGTTGATAGTCACAAAGACGCCAAGCACAAGTTTTGAAATCGTTCAAATTGATACTGTGGGACTATTGAGAATTTCTAATGGTTATCGCTATATTTTGACAGCCCAATGTGAATTAACAAAATTCGTTCTGGCATTTCCCATGGAAACCAAAGATGCAGACACTGTAGCACACACTCTCGTAAATCAATTTATTCTCAAGTACGGTTTTTTTAAAGTGCTAAAGTCCGACAAAGGAACCGAATTTGTAAATGAGCTCATGGGCAACATTTGTAAACATTTAAAAATGCAACAAGTATTTTCGGCACCATATCATCATGAAACTATCGGTGGTGTAGAAAGAAACCACAGGGTACTTAACGAATATATGCTTGCATTTGCCGATGACCAAGAATGGGACAAGTAGGTTTCATTTTACACTTTTGCGTATAACACTACTCCAAATGTTGATACGGAGTACACGCCGTTTGAATTAGTTTTTGGTAAATTACCGTATTTGCCGAGTGATGACATTATGAAAAGTGAGCCTGTGTATAACATGGAAAATTACGCGAATGAAGTTAGTTTCAGGCTGAAGGCATCTATAGAAAAGGCAAAAGAAATCATTAATAGAGTTAAATTGAAAAGAAGAAATGACAGCGAAACAAAAATAAATCCATTAGTCGTAGATGTAGGAGATTTAGTTATAGTAAAGTTAGGTGGTAGAAGGAAAAACCAGAGTCCTTACCATGGACCTTATAAAGTAGTAGAAGTAGATGGGGTAAATTGCCTTGTAGAGATTAAGGGACATATTAAGAAACTTCATAAAAATAACTTGAAAAAATATATCGTAGAAACATAGACTTATATATCCATGTATTAATTATTAAATTTTTTTTTAATTTTAAAGACTATGTTTAACAATATTCAATTTTTAACATTATTTATAATTTTTAAACCAAATATTATATATCAATATTTTTACAATACTTTTAATTATTCCTAGATGTTCATTTTAACTGAATTGATATTTTTAAAATTAAGATTTCAAATTTGTAATATTTTTAAGGAATTCATTTATTCTTAAAATCCATTTTGTTAATTTTAATTAAATTAGTGTAAACATTTACATTATATATTTTTAAATTTCTTATCATATCAATTAATTCAATCATACTAATATTTTATTTAATAACCTTTCTTATTTTTATACCCCCACACACACTGTGGCAGGGTATACTCACTTTGTCACAGCGTTTGTAACGCCCATAAGGAGGCGTGTCCGGTATGGAAAAGTATATATATTCTTGATCAGCATCACCTCCTGAGTCGATTTAGCGATGTCCGTCTGTCTGTCCGTCTGTCCGTCTGTCCGTCTGTCCGTCTGTCCGTCTGTCCGTCTGTCCGTCTGTCCGTCTGTCCGTCTGTCCGTCTGACCGTCTGTCCGTCTGTCCGTCTGTCCGTCCGCACGATAGAGGTCGCAGTTTTGGAGATATCGACTTGAAACTTTGGGTACATGTTTTTCTCGTGAATACTGAGATCAAGTTCGAGAATCAGCCAAATCGGACAAAAACTGGGCATGGCTCCCATACACCGAAAAAAAAGGTAAAAATTGTTCAAGTATTTTTTATTGTTGTATTCGATTGGAAATGTTTAGAAACGTATTTTTGACATGGTCCGAGGTTCCGAAGCCACATATATAAGGGTCTGAATGGAGTCTTGAGACCAAAATTTTTTTTTTGGTGGATTTGATTGGAAATTTTTAGAAATGGATTTTGGACATGTTCCGGGCTCCAAAACCACCTATAATTGGGTCAAAATAGGGTCTTGAGACCACATTTTTTTATATTCGAGGTACTTCTTCCTACAGTGTGGGGGTATTTCAGCTTCGTTATAGCCGAAGATAGTCCACTCTCTAGTTTTTTTTGAAAATTATTTCTACACAACTAAAATTTCATTTTTCGTTTTTCCAAATAATTTTCATCTAAAGGGTCACACCCTTACTGTACCCTTACCCTGTATATGCATATACTACAGTGTAGCGCACCAGCCCACAAGAGTACACAAACGAAAAAGTACCGCTAGCAGCGAACACTTGAAACTGCATTAATAGCATACGCTACTGCCCTGAATAGGAGCGCAGCATAATAGTACGTAAACCAACGTTTGTTTGCTTTTGTCACTTTTCCCTTCGCTTGCATTTCTGTCAGCGCGAGGCAGAATGAAATTTGAATCCTGGCTTTGGCAATAAATGCGATCGGCCAATGCCCTTCTGGCAGCGGTAATAAAATATTGATCAGAATGTAGAAATGATTTTTGTATTATAGAATTGTAGATGTAAGCATATTTTTTAGGAATTGAATGTAGTTGAAAGTAAATTGAAAAGAAATTGAAAGGGTCGCCAGGGTATAAGAGCCATGGCGATTCAGAAATAAATCAGAGATACTTTTTGGCTTTTAAACCGAAAACTTCTTTCATTTGACTAATTGCGGCGACTTCGCCAAGCATAACTGTCAGCGGAGGACCGCTTTAAACATCCAAACAATAGAGTAGGGACTACTTACCAAAACCGATTTTACATAAATATTATACAAACAACATTATTCGGGATTTTATTTAGTTTTTTTGATTAGAATTCCATTCATATTTTCCTCAGGGGCGTTATCTACCCTCGTCTCCAAAACCGCAGGATCAGAAAAATAAAAAGTAACTGGTGATGCAAACATATCGGAAAAGAATGGAGTTGTTGGAGTTGAAATTGGCTTTGGGGCAGGTGGTAAAAGCCCAACAGAAGTATTTTGTTTCGGAGCTGTTTCATCCAAACATTTATACTTCGCAGGACCAACGAATTCCTTTTTTGCTCTCGATCAGATCGACTACTCTACCAGTAAGGGATGCACATTTGACGTGATAAAAACCATCACATAGCTAACAAGAGACCATGCGTTCGTTATCGACTTTAATGGCGCACTTACGCAAAGAGCAAATCATATTTAAATGCCGTGAAATTTATGAAAAACTAGAGAGTGGACTATATTCGGCTATGCCGAAGCTGAAATACCCCCACACAGTAGGAAGAAGTTCCTCGAACATAAAATGATGTGGTCTCAAGACCCCTTTTGATCCACCTATAAATAGTTTTGGAGCCCGGACCATGTCCAAAATCCGTTTATAAAAATTTCCAATCAAATCGACCAAAAAAAAATTGGTCTCAAGACTCTTATATATGTGGTTTCGGAACCTCGGACCATGTCAAAAATACGTTTCTAAACATTTCCAATCGAATGCAGCAATAAAAAAGACTTGAAAAATGTAAACCTTTTTTTGCAGTGTATGGGAGCCACGCCCAGTTATTGTCCGATTTGACTGATTTTCGAACTTGATCTCAGTATTCACGAGAAAAACATGTACTCAAAGTTTCAAGTTGATATCTCCAAATCTGCGACCGCTATCGTGCGGACGGACAGACGGACGGACATGGATAAATTGGCTCCGGCGGTGATGCTGATGAAGAATATATATACTTTTCCATACCGGACACGCCCCCTTATGGGCGTTACAAACGTTTTGTCAAAGAAAGTATACCCTGCCACAGTGAGTGTGGGGGTATAATAAAATTAAAAAAGTATAAAAAAGGTGTAAATTGTAACGAGACAAAATGTTGACTGGGAAAATTAAGGCACTTTCAAATTATATTAATACAAGTGCCTGAAAGTATGCTCTGAAAATATGATCAGTCTGAATGTGGAATCTATGTAAAGCCAGAGAATGGTAATTATAGAGAAGGTGCATAAAGGAATTTCTGTTAAATTTTGGTTGGAATTTTGGGTTAGATTTATCAGGAACTTCCAGTCGAACATCGATCAAGTTTTTTTTTAAGTTCGACTGGATTTTGATGTTCGGTTCAAACAGAAATAGAATGAATGAAACCAAAAAAATTAAGAAAAAAAGAACGCAACCAAAAGGTGGTGGTTTTTTCTAGTTCTCCTTCATGTTTGTGAATTGGTTGGTTTTGAGCTTTTGTTTTGATTATGCAAACCGGTTTTGGGGTTTCTAAGCAATTTGCAATTCTTGCATTTTTTTGGTGATTTTCACAATTCTTGCAAACATTTTCCCAATTTTATTCAGTTTTGATTTTCATGTTTTTTATTTAATATTTTTATGTGAGCATTGTAAATATATTTTATTTGATACATATTTGCAATACATATCTTTTGCATAACTTCATAAGTTCATTGACCTACATTTCAATTTTTTCCCTGGTTCTATTGTTTCCTTTTTTTTGTGCGCACAATAAGGAAAACAAAGAAGATCAGTTCAAGATCAAGGTCGATTTTGAATATACGCATTATACTTAGACAATTTTACTTCTCGCTATTTATTAGCCCGTCGCCGAATTTAATTTATTCTGCTGGTGCTCAAAGGTTTTAATTACTGTACTTATTTGCGTTTTGAAGCATAATTAATATATAATTAAAATCCGATCAGCGGGTATTTCAAATGCAGTAATGTATTTTAAATGAATTTAAATTGTTTTATCTTGTTTTAATAAATTTCCAAACCGATGCTGTACTCTACTTGTATGTAAATTCTCAAACATATTGTTTATTTCCTTTTATTGCATTTATTTATAATTTTTATAAGAATTGAATAGACATTGAATAGACATTTTTATCCTACATATTAGCAGAGAATAAACTAATATGTAGGATAACTAGTAAGAGAATTATCTTCGGTCTGACCGAAGCTATAATACCCTGCACATGCGAGTACGATACATTCTGAGACCATATGTTAGTAATTTTTATCGAAAATCGGTATTTTGTTGATAGTTTTTCGATATTTTATTCATAGTTTTTCGATTTATTATCGATAATTTTTCGATAATTTATCGATAATTTTTCGATAATTTATCGATATTTTTTCGACAATTTATCGATAATTTTCCAATATTTATCGATAATTTTCCAATATTTATCGATAATTTTAGTTTCCTGATCCATTTAAAAATTTGGTTCCAATTCCATCCGGTTTCATTCGAACGAAATGTTCCCGACCTCATTTCCAACCCAATGCTAAAAACCGCATCCAAATCGGTTCAGTATTTCTCAAGATAAACGAAAATAATATAAAATTGGCGACCATTTTGAATGGGAGGTAGGCGTGGAGAGATAAACGGTTGTATCTCTGCGCTTCTGCTATATAATATAGATATCAGCAATTGGGATGCTATATTTATATTTCTGTGCTCCTCAAGGTTACCAGACGCCAAATTTCTGGAACATTTTTTATCACAAAACTTTCTTTTGCAAAGTATTTTTTTGTTGACCAAAGAAATTTTTCGCATAAAAAAATTTTTTTTTTAAACTCAAGGAAAAAAGTTTGAAAAGTAATTAAATTTTTAAATATGATTTTATCGATAGACACATAACGGATAAAAGTGCCCTGGGACTCGTTCGAAAGGAGATAAATAGACCTTTAAATTGATACCAATATCAATACTATAACATGTGGCTGTGAGCCACCGTAAATAAAATGGCTGTGCATATAAATTTTTTTCCGTGACTGTATATGTAAAATTTTGTCATCCTAACGTTGTGATCGTCTAATTCAAAATTTTATACCCTATTTTGGTCATTTCTAACCATTAGGAAGCTTTAAATCTAAAGAAGGTTGATACTTAAAAAAATCTTTCGGGATCTAAATTTCCAAAAAATGTATACGTTATTGGCCAATGTTCGATTTTTCGACCACCTTGGAAAATCTAATAGAAAAATTGGAAAAATTGTTTGACAACGAATTTGTAATAATAATGCTTACAGATGCTTCCTCTACAAATTTCATCAAAATATTTCAAGCCGTTTAGGAAAAATGGGTTAACGCAATTCTTAGAATCTGGGTGATGATTGGAAATTTTCTCAAGTTACAATGATTCCCAAAATGAAAAAATGAGTTTGGCAACTTTGCAATCCGGTTGACTATTTTTTGGCGCTCTTAAAATTATTAAACAAAAAACCGAAAATAATAATAAATTGTTAATGTCATAAATCCGAAATTCGCAAACCCAATCTAAAATCTTGCGACACTTCACTGATAATAAAAATTAAGTGACTTTGCAGTGTTTTGCTATTGTTTATTGCAAAAAAAAAATCTACAAAACAATTTCAGACAATACAAGAAAGTGAAATATAAAAGACTAGCTTACACCCACAGCTTCGCTCGCAATAATTTTGTAATTTCATGTTAACGTAGAAATGTTATATGTATTATTTAAGCAACTGAAATAAAAATAGATTTTGCAAGTCATCCCTCTGCCCATTCACCTCCCAGCACCAAATCCAAAATTTCACCGAAATCACTTGAATAGGAGCCGAGTTACAGAGCTTTAAAAATTTTAGGGCGTGGCTGTGGGCGGATCTTAAATTTCAATAGTCATCCCTCTGCCCATTCACCTCCCAGCACCAAATCCAAAATTTCAACGAAATCCCTTGAATAGGACCCGAGTTACAGAGCTTTAAAAATTTTAGGGCGTGGCAGTGGGCGGATCTTAAATTTCAATAGTCATCCCTCTGCCCATTCACCTCCCAGCGCCAAATCCAAATTTCACCGAAATCCCTTGAATAGGACCCGAGTTACAGAGCTTTAAAAATTTTAGGGCGTGGCAGTGGGCGGATCTTAAATTTCAATAGTCATCCCTCTGCCCATTCACCTCCCAGCGCCAAATCCAAAATTTCACCGAAATCCCTTGAATAGGACCCAAGTTACAGAGCTTTAGAAATTTTAAGGCGTGGCAGTGGGCGGATCTTAAATTTCAATAGTCATCCCTCTGCCCATTCACCTCCCAGCGCCAAATCCAAAATTTCACCGAAATCCCTTGAATAGGACCCAAGTTACAGAGCTTTAGAAATTTTAAGGCGTGGCAGTGGGCGGACTGCAAATTTTCAGAATCAACATATTACCAATTCATTACCCAAAACTACATATAAAATTTCAGCGAAATCGGTTAAACACTGCATAAATTATAGCATTTTAGAATAATATTTGCGTGGGCGTGGCGAACGCCAAAATTTAATGAAATGGCATATAGCCTATGATGAGATCAATGAAACTACCTACATTTGGGTATGTGTTTCATTAAAATCGGTCAAGTATTTCTTGAGTTAGAAGGGAACAAACATAAATACATACATACAAACCTACTCACAAAGAATCCCTATATCCCTATCCCTATATATATTATAAAACTGAGTGTGTGTCTGTCTGTATGTCTGTATGTCTGTATGTCTGTCTGTCTGTCTGTTTGTCCCTCAATCACGGCTAAACGGCTGTACCGATTCTCTTGAAACTTTCAGGATAAATTCTATAGGTATCGACATGTAACATAGGCTATCGGTTGGGATTGGACAAAGGGGCGTGGCACCTCCCATACAACACAAAATATGTCTACAAGGTAATTTAGTAACTATTGAATTGAATTTGAATAGAAAATTGAATAATAAATACGAAATTTAGCACGAAGTTGCATAATAACTTTTCCAAGCTTTATGCCAAATATGAGCATAATTGGACAAGGGGCGTGGCACCGCCCACACAACACGTAACTTAAATAACAGCTAATTAAGCAACTATTAATGAAATTTGGAATGGAGCTGTATAGTATGTTTTACCAGCTATGTGTCGAATATGGGAATAATTGGACAAAGGGGCGTGGCACCTCCCACACAACACAGAACTTAAATACCAGCTAATTAAGCAAATATTGGATATATTTTAGTGAAATTTGGAATGGAGTTGTACTGCTATGTGTCGAAAATGGGAATAATTGGACAAGGGGCGTGGCACCGCCCACACAACACGTAACTTAAATAACAGCTAATTAAGCAACTATTGGATATATTTTAATGAAATTTGGAATGGGGCTGTATAGTATGTTTTCCCAGCTATGTGTCGAATATGGGAATAATTGGACAAAGGGGCGTGGCACCTCCCACACAACACATAACTTAAATACCAGCTAATTAAGCAACTATTGGATATATTTTAGTGAAATTAGGAATGGAGTTGTACTGCTATGTGTCGAATACGGGAATAATTGGACAAAGGGGCGTGGCACCTCCCACACAACACATAACTTAAATACCAGCTAATTAAGCAACTATTGGATATATTTTAGTGAAATTTGGAATGGAGTTGTACTGCTATGTGTCGAAAATGGGAATAATTGGACAAGGGGCGTGGCACCGCCCACACAACACGTAACTTAAATAACAGCTAATTAAGCAACTATTGGATATATTTTAATGAAATTTGGAATGGAGCTGTATAGTATGTTTTCCCAGCTATGTGTCGAATATGGGAATAATTGGACAAAGGGGCGTGGCACCTCCCACACAACACAGAACTTAAATACCAGCTAATTAAGCAACTATTGGATATATTTTAGTGAAATTTGGAATGGAGTTGTACTGCTATGTGTCGAATATGGGAATAATTGGACAAGGGGCGTGGCACCGCCCATACAATTTTCTACCCCATATCACGGCTTTACTGATTTTATTGAAATTTTAAGGTAAAATTGTGTTAGTAATGGAATTTGCAATAGGACATAAGAGGTTGGATTTGGACAACGGGGCGTGGCACCTCCCATACAACAAAAAATATTATTAAAAAGTAACTTAGTAACTATCGAATATTAAGTGGTCCATGCCACCAACTGCGCCCTTGCACATTTTTTGGGTGAATCATACCGGGTGGGATTACAACTGCCACCAAGTGCTTCCTTGGACATTTTCTGGGTGGCTCATGCCGGGTGGGATTACAACTGCCACCAAGAGCGTCCTTGGACATTTTTTGGGTGGATCATACCGGGTTGGATTACAACTGCCGCCAAGTGCGTCCTTGGACTTTTTTTGGCTGAATCATACCGGGTGGGATTACAACTGCCACCAATTGCGTCCTTGGACTTTTCTTGGATGAATCATGTCAGTTGGGATTACAGCTGCCACCAAGTGCGCCCTTGGACATTTTTTGGGTGATTCATGTCAGGTGGGATTACAGCTGCCACCCACCGCGTCCTTGGACTTTTCTTGGGTGAATCATGTCAGTTGGTATTACAGCTGCCACCAAGTGCGTCCTTGGACATTTTTTGGGTGATTCAAGTCAGGTGGGATTACAGCTGCCACCAATTGCGTCCTTGGACTTTTCTTGGGTGAATCATATCAGTTGGGATTACAGCTGCCACCCAGAGCGTCTTTGGACTTTTCCTGGGTGATTCATGTCAGGTGGGATTACAGTGCTTCCTTAGACATTTTTTGGTTGATTCATGTCAGGTGGGATTACAGCTGCCACCCAGCGCGTCTTTGGACTTTTCTTGGGTGATTCATGTCAGGTGGGATTACAGCTGCCACCAAGTGCTTCCTTGGACATTTTTTGATTGATTCATGTCAGGTGGGATTACAGCTGCCACCCAGCGCGTCCTTGGACTTTTCTTGGCTGAATCATGCCGGGTGGGATTACAGCTGCCACCAAGTGTGTTCTTGGACTCTTTTTTTGTGAATCATACCGGGTGGGACTAAAGCTGCCACCAAGTGCGTCCTTGGACATTTTTTGGGTGGATCATGCCGGGTTGGATTACAACTGCCACCAAGTGCGTCCTTGGACTTTTTTTGGCTGAATCATACCGGGTGGGATTACAGCTGCCACCAATTGCGTCCTTGGACTTTTTTGGCTGAATCATACCGGGTGGGACTACAGCTGCCACCAAGTGCGTCCTTGGACATTTTTTGGGTGAATCATACCGGGTGGGATTACAACTGCCACCAATTGCGTCCTTGGACTTTTTTGGCTGAATCATGCCGGGTGGGATAACAACAGCCACCAATTGCGTCCTTGGACATTTTTTGGGTGGATCATGCCGGGTTGGATTACAACTGCCACCAAGTGCGTCCTTGGACTTTTTATGGGTGATTGCTACCGGGTGGGATTACAACTGGCACCAAGTTTCACGGGGGGAATAAACAATCAACTATAGCGCCATTGAAGTTGTCGCAAATTCCTATATATATTTATTTTAAAATTTTATACAACCCGTGCAACGCCGGGTATGTAACAGCTAGTTTTATATAAGTAAGAGATAACAAAACAAAAAAAAAACAAAAACAACCAAAGTTCGTCAAATGTTATCAACTCCTGTATTGACGAGGCATCAGCGTGAGCAGCTGCGTGCACACAACAACAATAACAAAGGTGATGGTACCCCAAAATCGGGATCGAGCAGCGCGAAAATTCAAAACTTGCAGCTTCAAGCATTAGAAGAGAGGCTAAAAGCGAATGCAAAAGAAGAATTCAAAAAATTAGAGGGCCGTCTGCGCCAGCATTCCGATAGCTTATTTGACCGTCTCACTGGCGAAATCACTCGCATCGTCGACAAGTTTGAGAGCGAGGTATGTGTTATCCGCTACAAGCTAACGCAGTACGACGACAAAATTCACTCATTAGAGGAAAACGTCAGTGCTCTTACTACTCGCTGTGAAGCTCTCACTGAACAATTGAGCAACAATATTAACAGCAACAAAAACAACAATATCAACAATAACAACACAGTTGATTACTCTGCGGATGCAGTTCTTTTTGGAGTTCCTTGCCTTAAAGAAGAAAATCTAAGGAGTACATGTAATTTAATTTGTCGCTCCATTGAATTCTTGTCACCCCAACTGAAAGACATTTTTCGTGTGAAGCCGAAACCCAACAATCCGAATTCTGTGGTCATAGTGAAATTCTACACACCTTACGATCGCAATCGTGTACTGAAAGCTTTTGGTGACTATCGAAGGCGAGTAAACTGCGGTCAATCTGAGAGAAGCAGGGCTTGATTCGGATAATAATGTTTTTATCCATGAGAGCATCTCTGCTGAGACCAGAAAATTGTTGCAGGCAGCGATTGCGTGTAAACGTATGAAAAGCATATACAATGCGTTTAATTTGCGGGGTTTTGTGTACATTCGATTACACAAAAATGAAGATGCATTCCCAATTTCCAGCACGGAAGAGCTACATAGTGCTACTCGCGATTGTCTGGCTAAATGTGGCGATGATTGATTATTATTATGCAATTGTGTCAATGTATTTTTATTTGCTATCAATTCTTTGTAGTTATTACTATACTTATTACTCTCTTCTTTTCATTCTATTCATTTTATATTATCTCTACTCTTATCTCAAAACTATCTCCTTTTATTTCTACGTTGCTATTAGTTGCTTTATGTATATTTATTTTGATGTTGGGTGCGGGTAAAACTGATTCTGGTGCTGGCGAAATTCACAAAGCTTTGATTAAGATTCTTTGCAAGCAACACTCTGGGCTTAATATTGTGCATTTTAACGCAAGGAGCTTAAATGATTTTAAGCTCGATTGTATTAAATATACGTTTGAAAACTCTGCAGTTGACGTTATTTGTATTTCGGAAACATGGTTTCATAAAAATTTAAATAATTCGTATTTGAATCTTAAAAATTATAAGCTTTTTAAAAATGACAGAATGGACAAGAAAGGCGGGGGTGTTGCAATATATTGTAAAGCAAATTTGAAAGTTAATTTGTTATCTATGTCTAGTGGATCGGAAGTGGAGTATCTCAATGTTGAAATATATGACAATAAAAGTAAAGTTTTTTTATCGTGTGTGTACAACCCTAATCGTTATTGTAGCTTGGACCCATTGTTCACTTCACTGTCGAGCTGTGCTATTGACTATGATCACTTTGTCTTGTGTGGTGATTTTAATATAAATGTTTCATGCAGAGATAATATTTCCGGTACATTTCTTGACAATTTGAATGAGGTCGGATTGAGTATTGTAAATTCCTCAATACCCACCCGATATGCGAATAATGCTTGCCCAAGCTTATTAGATGTATTTGTTATTTCCGATGTGGCATCTGTTTTGCTTTTTGACCAAATATAATTTATTTCTGATCATGATCTAATTTTCTGTACGTTAAATATAAATTTTACCGCTGTTGTTATTGAACATGTTTTCTCTTTTCGTGACTATAAATCTATGGATTTCAATGCGTTGTTTTATGATCTGTCTTTAATTAACTGGTTCAGTCAATGATAAATTAAATTTTTTCATTAGTAAAATTTGTATCCTTTTTGATACACATGTTCCCCTTCGTACAGGCCGTATTCCCAACTGTGCTTGCCCCTGGTTTACAAGTTCTGTTAAGTCAGCGCTCAAAAAACGACAAAGAAACCCCATTTCTGCGAATTGGGAGGATCACAAAAAATCTAGGAATGAGGCCACTTCTGCCGTTAGAATGTCCAAAAATAAATTTTATTCATCTAAATTAAGTCCCGCTCAACCCTCCAAACAGCTCTGGAATAACTTGAGACAAATAGGTGTAAGCAAAAAAGAATCTGATGAATGTCAGATTGATCCTAATTTACTTAACGAGTTTTTTATAACCAGCGCTGTATCGGATCCGTCCAAAATTCCAGACAGTGAAGTCCGAGTAAATGTACCACATTTGTTTCAATTTTCAGCTGTAAGTGAAATGGATGTTGCTCGTTGCATAAATAAAATAAAATCTAACGCAGTTGGTGAAGACGGTATTCCTATTAAATTTATAAAACTTATTCTGCCTTATGTGTTAAGCCCGTTAAGCCACATTATTAATCATTGCTTCACTAGTTCCTGTTTCCCTGATCTATGGAAAGTCGCAACAATTATTCCAATTGCAAAAAAAAAGTAATGCTTGTGAACCGGGTGATTTTCGCCCAATAAGTCTGCTGTCGTCCGTCTCAAAAGTATGTGAGTCTTTGATGGCTGAGCAGATTTCCAGTCATATCAGTGCATTTGGCCTTATGTATCCGCTCCAGTCTGGCTTTCGGCCAGGACACAGCTGCTCCACAGCCGTTGTTAAGATCTTGGATGACATTCGAGTGCCGTATGATTTGGGTTATCTGACTTTGCTTTGCCTCTTGGATTTTGATACTGTTGACCACTTGCTGCTCTGCAGAAAACTGGAAGTATACTTTGGTTTCACTGAAAGCGCAGTAAGCATGATGAGAAGCTATTTGGTTGGCAGGACTCAGAGAGTTCGGGTGGGAAGTAATAATTTTTCAATTTTTAAGCAATTATACAGTGGAGTTCCACAGGGCTCAGTGCTTGGCCCGCTACTGTTTACTATGTTTATTAATGATATTTTCACTAAGTGTCAACACGTCACCATGCATGCATATGCTGATGATCTTCAGTTGTACTTATCGAGACCAATCGGGCTAGTTGAAGATTTATGTGCTAGGGTAAATGAAGACTTAAACTATATTGCAGATTGGGCCATGGTTAATAAGCTGAAACTGAACCCTCTTAAATCGTTTGTCATGCCTATTTGTATGTCCAAAAAGTCATGTTCAGACTTACCTAATATCCTCCTAAATCAAGTCGAGTTAAGGTATGTAGCAAGATAAAAAAATCTTGGTTACCAAATTAACTCTTCACTATCCTGCGATGACCACATAAATAGTGTGGTCAGTAAAGTTTACTATGCCTTACGTAATCTGAGAAGAACGGCGACATTTGTACCAGTCGAAACTCGTAGAAAACTGGTGATACAGTTGATTGTACCGATTATTACATATTCAGAGGTCGTATATAGTAAACTTGATTCTCGGTCTTCGCACAAGCTACTAGTGGCATTTAATAATGCAGCTCGATACGTGTTTGGTCGAAAGAGGTTGGACCACATTTCCTCTTTTAGCACGCTGCTACTCGGTTGTAGTATAATTAAGTTCCTTGATGTGAGAAATTGCATTTTTCTGCATAAATTAATTTATTATAAAAACCCGTCCTATTTGTATGAAAAACTTCAGTTTTGTAAGTCGAGTAGAAATATGAATCTTCTTATTCCCAATTTTAACTTTAAGAGCTCGAGCAGACTATTTTTTGTGAGCGCCATAAGACTGTGGAATTCGCTCCCAGCTGATATCAAAATGGTTTCCAATATAAGTAACTTTAAGCAACTAATCTTTAAACACTTTTCTTAATTCTTTTATCTCTTTTTTTTTTCTCCTAAATCTCATATATCTTATCTTCTTCTCTTAAAATAAGTTTTTAAATTTTAAATCTTTCGTTGCAATAATTATAAAATTTTCACAAATCTAGTTGTTATGAATTTGTTCTTATATTTATTATTAATCGTTATATTTTGTATGTATATTCATAGTTGTAATATTATTTGTATGTTGCATTTTAAAGATATTATCTTGTATGCTTATGGCTTAACTATCAAATAAAATAAAATAAATAAATAAAACCTGGAAAAAATCACAACAATGTGACCTCATACCGCCCCATAAGTTTGCATAAAAAGCATTTTTGAAAAGAAATAGTACTGCTCCGCTGTTTTCCTCGATATCACCCAGGCCTTCGATAAAGCCTGGCACGAAGGACTTATTTACAAAATACAGTATGTTCTTCCCGCTTATATGCACTGCCTACCTAAAAATTATCTCACGAATAGAAAATTTGTAGTAAAATATAAATGCAATACGAAATACTGGCCGGAGTACCACAAGGTAGTGTCCTCGCTCCCCTGCTTTATATTCTCTATACTACAGATATGCCCAAAAGTGATAGAACTCTTATATCGACTTTTGCTGACTGCACTGCTATCCTGTGGTCTCACTCAAACCCAGAAATGGCAACTCTTTACGTGCAAAAACATTTGGACATTCTAAGTAATTGGCTATCACGGTAGAAAATCAAAGTCAACGAATACAAAAGCTGCCACTTAACCTTCACCCTAAGAAGGGGCACGTGCCCTGCTCTGAAGATAAACGGCCAAGTTGTCGCTGAAAGCTCCGAAAGAAAGTATCATGGTATGCACCTCGATCGCCGGCTCACATGGCATAAGCACATTCAATCCAAAATCACATAGATTAAACTAAAACAATTGGAACTATATTGGCTAATCTCAAAGGCATCTAAGCTAAATCTCACATACAAAGTCCAAATATACAAAAGTATATTCCCTCGAACGTGGAAAAACTCCAGAGAGTCCAATCTAAAATCCTGAGTCAAATTGCCAGAGCCCCTTGATATATAAAAAACACTAACATCCACAGAGACCTGAATATACTGGAAGTAAAAGACGAAATCCCGAAATTTACCACGAAGTACAAACAGAAGCTCATGTCTCACCCAAACATTCTAGCTAGAAACTTGCTATGACCGCTGAATCCCTCACGCCTTAAGCGAAACTAATTTATTCCCCTATATTAGCTACGAGAACACATCATGTCCAGCTCAATGGACGAAGGGCAAAACTCAATTTATAAATAGAATTAAGTGAAATTTTTTTTTAAATCCTTTTAAATTTTTATTGTTTGAAATTATAAAAAAAATGTTTGGATGATTCATATAATATCATACTCTAATAAAAAAAAAAAATAAGACAATTTTAGGACTAAACTAAAGGACAATGTGGGGGAATTGGGGTTAAGTATACTCGGGCGGAAAACAGAATTACAGTGTAGGTTACTCCAACATTTCGGCCTATCTAGGGATGCAGGCAATGACAATGATTCGACCCATTCGGTATACGAAGATGTACAGCCCGAAAATAACACACAACGAGTTGCGAACGCACAGGCGTCACATTTTACCCTGCGCGACATAGAGGATTCGCTATCGCAACGCGCTCACTGTAAACTGGAATGAAGTACAAAAATTTGTCTACGCGAAGCAGTTGCTGAAGGGGGCGGCCAGAGTATTCATAAGAAGTCAATCTGGAATTTGCGACTGGAAGTCACTAGAGGCAGCGCTCGTTAAGGAGTTTGGAAAGAAGTTATGGGCAGTTGAGGTGCATCGTACTCTACAAAACCGGCGTAAGAAACCAACGGATTCGCTACGCGAGTAATTGTATTATCTGATGGAAATAGGCAGTGCAATAAGCTTAGATGAAGAGAGCATTATCGATTATTTTACGAATGGAATTCCAGATTCACGACAAAACAAGGCTGCGTTGTATCAAGCGCAAACTATTGAACAACTAAAGTCGCAGCTGAAAGTTTACAAAAAGGCAAGGGGTCCAATGACGCAGTATTCAAACTCGAAGGTTAACCAGCCATTAGCCACAGCATCGCAAAACCAACGTACAGAAAAGCCGAACAACGAGTGATAATGTTTCAAGTGTGGGGCTAAAGATCACATAGCCAAAGATTGCCAGTTGACTGGGTACAAATGTTTCAAATGCAACAAATTGGGTCATCGATCATTTGAGTGCAAAGGAAAACAGAAAAAAGAAGTCGTGAAGAGTGAGAAGACGGAGAAGGCGGAGTACATTGACATCGGATACCGAAGAAATTACTTTAATGCCCTCATGTAACCGTATTTTCAAGGATCAGCTGATAAATGATTTCCAATTTTCTGCGATAATCGATACTGGAAGTGATATCTGCGCTATTAGGTACGACACGTACGCTGCGGTTCTGGGAAACGATATTTTGAGGAACGTGGATATGGTGATTACAACAGAAGGCGATACATTCGTTAAGTAAGGAGAGAAGGTGATTGAAAATGCAGTGACGGTGAAGTTAAGACGAAAAATAAATTTCAGAGCAGTGATGAGGACATTTGTTCAAAGATTCGTGAGTTATCGCAAGAATTTCAACAAATCTGTCTCTCAACGGTTATTGAAGATTGGGGTCAAGAAAAAAACCATTGATTTGGCGTATTTAGATGAAGACAATGCAGCAGAGGTGCTCAAGTTTATACAAGACTACAGACCAGCGAAGCCCACCAAGTCGCCCCTAGATATGAAGAGTACTTTAATCGACGAAGTTCCAGTATACAGCAGACCAAGACGATTGCCGATTGCTCATGAGTCCATGGTTGAACAGCAAGTCAACGAATAGCTGCAGGATGGGATTATCCAGCACAGCTCATATGCGTATGCTGCACCAGTAGTCCTGGTAACGAAAAAGGACGGTTATAAACGACTTTGATTAAACGAGAAGATAGACCATGACAATTTTCCGATGACTCTCATAGACACTGTATTACAAAAATTGCAGAGCGGTAAGGTTTTCACTACATTGGATTTCTGCAACGGATACTTTTACGTGCTCGTGGAGCCAGGTTCACGAAAGTATACGTCCTTCGTAACTCACAATGGCCAATTCGAGTTTCTTTACGTGCCATTTGTATTTCGAGCGCTCCGTGGCAGGGAAATACGATCTTCGTTTCAAATGGAAGAAGTGACAGTTTCTGAAGAGAAAGGTCGAGTTTTTGGGGTACATTATCGAAAATTCTTCAATAAACCCATCAACAGAAAAGAGAAAAGCAGGACAAAATTTTCCTCTTCCACGCAATATAAAAGAACTTCAGCGATATCTGGGATTGACCTCGTATTTTCGACGATTTTTACCAGACTTATTAATCAAAGAGGTCAAGTTTAAGATCGACGTTGCAGAAATGGCAGCATTCGAGCAGTTGAAGACGATATTGATGAGTCCACCGGTGCTTAAGCTGTATGATCCGAAGGCAACAACCGAAATACACACAGACACAAGCATGTACGGGTCTTTAAAATCTTGACGGACTGCAACGCGTTCAAGATGACCATGAAAAAGGAGGATGTTCCACTGAGAGTAGCAAGATGGGCGATGTTTTTGCAGCAATTTCGGAACGAGATAGAACACAGATCGGGATCTAGAATGCTGCACGTTGACGCGTTAAGTCGAGTTAATTGCCTTATGATGGAAGATACGTTGAGGCATCGTATTAAGGAAGCTCAATTGTTGGACGAATGGATTCGATTAACGGGTGATGACTAAAAAATTAGACTTTTTTAAAAACACTATAGAAAAAGTTTATTTTATTTTTATAAAAAAAGTTTTTTATAAGAATTTTTGTAAGCTAAATTAATGAACGGTTGAAAAAGGTCCTTGATCAGACGTACGGCGAAGCTTTGTTGGGATACCTCTGAAATACCGTTGGACAGCAATTTTATCTATTTTACGAATACATGCACGAATTCTTTTTTCGAGTTCTTGGCAGTTTTTAGCTCTCCAATTGTTCTTGTATACCAACGAACTTAAATTTCCAAAAAAATTTTCGATTGGGCGACATTGAGGCAACTTTCATCGTCCAAAAGGTGTGATTTGTTTGCAATAATTTCGAAGGATCCATCGGCATTCGATTTTATAGTGGATATTTGCTCATTGGTGAACTCTGGCGATCTTATTTTTTTATACCCTTATATTAACTTGCTTTGGGTGGACTATATATATATATATATATCCGAGCTTTTTCATACACTTCCACATGAGCTAGAGAGCTGAAATTTGGGTTCATCAGAGGCGTAGAGGCGTAGGGGCCCTTTTTTTAACATGCCATAACTTCCAATTCTTTCAAGCTACAAAGATGAAAGGTGTAGGTGGGTTCTTATTGGCAAAATTAAATTTTATACCCTTTGGAAAGGGGGTGTGGGGGCAAAGGGGAGCGGTATGGAGCCAATTTAAAGTTCTAACTTTCGTATTTTTTAAGCTACAGGGCTGAAATTTTTTACTTTGGTAAAAAATAGAAAAAAGAGGGGGGAAAGAAAGGAGAAAAAAAATTTAAAAAAAAAAAAAAAAAAAGTAAAAAACAATTTTTTTTAAATATAACCCTTTAACCGACTAAAAAGCAGAAAATAAATTTCCTTTAAATTAATTTACGCAATTTAGATCTAAAATTAAGAGCTTTTGGCGACTTCAAAATCTGAAATGATATTAGGAACAAAGTAGCCAAAAACCCTTACTTTTAAATAGGAATTGCGGAAATTAATTTAAAGGAAATTTATTTTCTGCTTTTTAGTCGGTTAAAGGGTTATATTTTAAGAAACTTGTTTTTTACTCTTTTTTTTCGACACTTTATTTGAAGTTTTTTAAATGTTTTGCAGATATAATTTTGATCGCATTTCATCACACCAGCTTAGTCACGTTGACTTATGCTATCCGTATTGTTAAATTTACGTACAAGCTTAGATATAGCCTTTTTAGTCATTATTGATGGAATTCTTCCCCTTCCACATTTTCTTTCCACTTCCATAGTCTTAAGAATTCTGTATAAAGTAGATTTTTGAACACCTTCGTTTTAAAAATGATTCACTGTAAATTTAGCACCGGGCGTACCACGTGGAAATGGGTAAGTAGAACGCATTCACAATATAATCGTTCCGATGTTATCAAAGTTTTGTAACGAAATTGGTACAAACACGTCAATAAAGATCAGCAACTTGTAAATAGCACGCCTCCACGTGGTACGAAATTTTCGCATTTTAAGATACTCACTGGAATGGAAATGAAAAGAAGCTGGAGAAAACATTCAAAAGATTCAAGCCGAAAACCGCAGGACTTACGATAGCAAGAGAATCCCAGAAACGAAGTAGGCCGTAAACGACTTAGTCGCAATCAAGCGCACTCAATTTGGTCCTGGTCTAAAGCTGAAGCCGAAATTCCTTGGACCGTACAAAGTGGCAAGAAACTAGAACACGGAAGATATGTAGTGGAGAAGATTGAAGACTCGGAAGGACCAGGGAAAAGTTATGCACTCGCGGAGAACAGGAAGAGATGGAACCCTGCATTCGAGTCGAATGCTTTATCAGGAAGGCCGAATGTAGGAGAGGACAATAACGGACGAACGACTAGAAGAGGACAACAATATTAACAAGACTAATGGGGCAACACTGACTTAAAAGTAAGACGGACAACACTGATTTTTGACGAAACCGATGACAATTGACGAAACCGATGACAATTGACGAAAAAACGATGATACTTGACGAAAGACGAACACGAGACAGGACAGTAGAGAACAAACGGTCGGGTTAGACGAGCACTAGAAAAGGCTAAGATATTAAAACTAAGAAACAATATGTAAGCCATTCATTCTTATAAAATACAAACAAATATGTAACATTAAATAAAACGACGTTTATTTAAGCAACATCAGCTACCAAATCTCATGCGACTCGAACACCTACGGAACGTGCAGAATTCAATGAATGTTTGTATGGCACAATTGCGTACTGAACGAAGAAGAAGTACTGTTGCGTTGCATTGCGCTTTTTGCAATACGATCCCACAATCGCTTACAAAGATCATCAATATTGGGCAATTAGATGATGTGGGCGTCCATTGAAATTCGCATCGGAAACACCTATGCATGCCAGGCAAAGTTAAATTAACGTCTTTGACACAAATACTTTTGGGACAAATACTGTATATGCTAAGCTGGGCATAGTTAATCGAAAATTTAACTTCGTTAACCCGGTAATAGTTAATCAAAAATTTTAATTAAAAAATTCATTTCGTTAAAAAGTTAACTTCGTTAAAAGTTCAATTAAATAGTTAAATTTATATAGAAAATTTTTTTTTACAAAAAGCACTTTAAAAAACATTTTAACTATATTCAATTTAAATGCCTGAACTCACAGACCCTTTTTCCGATCGGTTTCAGCCTTCTATATCCAAATTTGCATTAAACTAAATGATTTTTATCAAAAGTGAAATTTTGTGTATGAGACAATTTATTTATATTCATATAAAGGCATACAAATTTTATTAGAATATTAAAAAATAGAAATGAAACGAATGAAGTTTGGTTAAGAACAAATGCCATTCTAAACACAATGGCGTTCTTAGTTTTTCGCCATTTTGAGAAATTTGAGAAATTGAAAATACGATGTAAACATCCTGACGATGTAAACCTCACGTGATGACTGAGAACGCCATTGTGTTTAGAATGGTCCATTCATACATAAAAATAGAACACTTCGAAATATATCGGCCTGTGTATTGTTTGAAATAATTTTTAAATTGAATGTCAATAGTAGTTCAAAAATAGTATAAATTCTTAATTTCTACTTTTTTTTTACATTCAAAAATATTTTGTTTTAAAGTTAACTAATGCTAGTTAATCGAAGAAATTTAACTTAACTAAATGAACAAGTTAATGGTTTTCAAAATTAACTGAAACGTTAAAAGTTAACCAAAAATTAAACTTCGTTAATTAACTATTAACTAATTAACTAGTTAATGCCCAGCTTTGTGTATATGTATTAGATATAAAAAAATTATTATTAATTCAATAAACTGATTTTGACAAAGTATTTTTAGCTTGAAAGTAATTCTAATTTATCTTAATTTTCAATCTTCAAACATGAAAAAACGTTATTTTTAAACCAAAAAACGTCAAAAAGTCTTGAAAACGTAATTTTTAGGCAAAAAAAATGTCAAAATGACGTCAAAGACGTCAACCTGGCATCACTGCTCACAGTGACAACTTAAACGACATTCCCTTGTTTTATTATCGAAACCATTTTTGTTTATATTTTAAACAAAAATCTCGGTTTTAAAATACAAATTTAAAAAAAAGTGTTTTAATGGAATGCAAGCTTTTTTAGTGTAGCTAAATAATCGTGAAACCACCGAATCAAATTCCTAATTGTAGCATAGTGCTTCCGGGAATTTTTTGACTTATTTAAATATACAGGGTGTAACAGTCGAGATTGGCCAAAAGGTAGGAATCGATTGGGGACCAAAAAATATGAAGAAAATGTTATGTGCACTTATAGCACTTCATTTTAAAAATCAGACAACTTTTTCAATGATACAAATTTAAAATTTCAGGAAATACATTCTTGGGCTCATTGGAAAGGTAATAAAATTTCCTTTTTAACTGTTTATAGTTCTAATTTACATTGGTTTTTTTGACAGCCACTTTTGTGTTTCAAAGTGGAATCTTCTGTATTTTATGACCTAAAGTTTGACTTAATAATTTTTTTCTGCAAATTTCACCCTAATAAAAAATAAACTAATGTTAATATTTTCAAATAGAATTATTGCTGGTGAAATTTCCTTGATTTTAATACCATGGTTTGTTATGGTATGACAAATTAAGATTGTAGTGTATACATACATGTCTACATTACCTGCCACTGCATTTCATTTGTACTAATGCACCGACAAAGTATCGATATGCTAACTCTGCACTTTTGTCATGTCTACATTACCTGCCCCTGCATTTCATTTGTACTAATGCACCGACAAAGTATCGATATGCTAACGCTGCACTTTAGAGTACTGTTCTGGACGTTGTCAACAACAATTGAGTGTATATTGAAATGCACTCAATTTCGGTGACCGTCCTACGACACCATTCGTCAAGACCAAATTAGCGTACTCAGGCCAACGGGTGCAAATGAAATGCAGTACCTAATATTATTCTAGTGTAAGTAAGTAGGATAGACTAAGAACCAATATGAAAAAGATAAAAAAGAGCCGCGATGGCCACTAATAATTAAGAGATTATTTTTGGCTTTAAAACATCTTTCATTCACTTTTTGTGGCGATTTCGCCCAAGTTTAAATTACAGCGGAGGACCGCTTTAAACATCCAAAAATTAGAGTAGGGCCAATGAGATTATAAAATACACACCTGAAATATATTACATGGCGATCTTGCCAGTTTCCAACCTTGGAATTGTTCTTTTGACAAACCGAAATTCAAATTGCGCTATGAGAATAAATACAGGCAGAATTTCATGTAACCAAATACATTTCCTCCAAGGAGTATCAACAATGATCGCATAAAACATCTTTCATTCACTTTTTGTGGCGATTTCGCCCAAGTTTAAATTACAGCGGAGGACCGCTTTAAGCATCCAAAAATCAGAGTAGGGCCAATGAGATTATAAAATACATACCTGAAATATATTACATGGCGATCTTGCCAGTTTCCAACCTTGGAATTGTTCTTTTGACAAACCGAAATTCAAATTGCGCTATGAGAATAAATACAGGCAGAATTTCATGTAACCAAATACATTTCCTCCAAGGAGTATCAACAATGATCGCATACAACTTTAATCTGCTAAGCATAACTTTTAATTTGATAAATTCGACAACTATCGTTCAAATCTGCACCGGTTGCATGATAAAACCCGTCGTCATCGCCCAAATATTGTGCCTTCTCCAATACTTCGCTACCGAAAGTTTACCATAGGCACACTTCATGAAATTTCAGAGGCCTATTTAATCAATCTATTTGCGGACACCAATTTGTGCGCCATTCATCCATAGCAATAGACAACAACCAAGCAAACAAAAGACAAAAGGAAGCTGAATGGGCAAAACACAGAGCAAGCCGCAAGAACAACTAACAACAGTAAAAAACAACATTATGGAAACAATAGCAATACCTTCAAATCCCAGAGTCAGCACTTACATTATTTATAATAATTATATTACTTTTCATTGCATACAAATTAAACAAATACTTTAAAAATTACGTGCATAAGCACAATTTTAACAGACCTTATGTCAAAAATATTGAAACAGCCCCGAGGCTTCGTGCGATAGTACAGTGACGCGTTTGCATAGGGCTCGCGATCACTTGCTTGGACACTTTTGTGAAATTAAAAACCAAACCAAAAATTTTTGCCAAATAAAATCACAATTCGAATTCGCTTCATCAACAAAAACTTTATCCCGCGCAACATATCTGCTAAAACATTACACATTCTTTATAAACAAAATATAATCAGCTGATCCACTGACAGCAAAGTCAACACAGCGTTGACGTTAAAATTTCCCTCGGAAAAAAATATCCCAAAAAACATCTGTTTGCAGCGATCAGCGAGTACACAAACCGCATCGCGCCATCTATGCGTCGCTTTTCTCATTAGGGTGACCAGAACCTTAAAAACGCGAAATTAGTACCAGTGTGACCGCTCGTCATGCAACGTACCCCTCCGTCATCAGTAGACAGTGGACGAAATGGTACAGCTCATCAGCAGCTGCAACTACAACAACAACTTTTGCAACCCCTGCAGCAAAAGCTTCCACAGCAAGACGGTGCGCAGCAGCAGCTTCCGCAACAACAACAACAACCTATTCAAATTCCCTCGCCAGATATACAGTGGAGTTCCCATATCGATACTGCACACGCAAACACAGGTAACTCTGTATCGTCAATTTCTTTGGTTGACACCCCTAGTAAATATATTGAAATCCCCGTAGGCCTTACCCCCATTCCTGACTCAAGTGAGACGAATAGCGGATTTTCTGAAATCGCTAATCGCATAACAAAGGTCGCTACTCGCTCCATTATTACAGGTCAAAAGAGCAAAATGCCGACAGTGCAGACAGGAATCAACATTTACTTCGCAAAGCGAGTACTATCGTCCCCCCCTAATGGGAATAGGCATTCCGCAAAAATTCAAAAGACGAATCCCGTTAATCCATCTCTCGAGCTTTGGCAAAATCGATATGCGATTCTTGCTGAAGAAAATGATTCGGATCCCAAGCCGAAATCGCAAAAACCCCCACCTATATACCAGCGTGAGCGAAACTCTAATTCGCTCATCAAAGATATAACTCAAAATATTGGTCCTAATAATTTCCACGTGATTTCTATTCTCAGGGGACAAGTACACGAAACTAAAATCCAAATTTACATCGAATCCAATTATAGAAAAATTGTCAATCTCTTTGATAAACTCAAAAAGAGCTACTACACCTACCAGCTCAAAAGTTCCAAAGGCCTCTCAGTCGTACTGAAAGGTATCGAGCCTTTCGTAGAATGCGGCGAAATCAAAACTGCACTAAGCGATGAAGGCTTCCAAATAAAGTCCGTATTCAATATCCGGAATCAAAAAAACATCCCACAACCCCTTTTTCGTGTGGAACTAGAGTTCGACTCAAAATTGCTCAAAAAAGATGAACCCCACCCGATATACTCGTTCAGATATCTGCTACATCGCAAAATCACAATTGAAGTGCCTCACAAGCGCAGTGGACCGATTCAGTGTCATAACTGCCAAGAATACGGCCACACAAAGTCTTACTGCACTCTTCCCAGCGTGTGCGTAATTTGTGGAGATCTGCACGAAACAGGTTCGTGCACAAAAACAAAAGAAGATTCCACTATTAAAAAATGTAGTAATTGCGGTGTCAATCACACTGCTAACTATAGAGGCTGTGCAGTCTATCAAAGCTTCATAAAAAAGACGGAAAATGTGACGCAAAAACATGAAACATGGAAAACCCAAAAATTTCCTCCGCTATCCGCTGCACAATCCTTCGCAAACCCACTTACAAAACAAGGCGTTTCCTACGCCAGTGCCTTAAAAAGTGGTCACTCTGCCACTGTGCACGCGCAACCTGCTCCTCCTAGTAGTAGCCTTGAACAAACTCTACAAATATTCATGCAAAATATGTCTCAATTTATGTCTGGTATGCAAAATATGATGCAAGAAATGATAAAGAATCAAAGTCTTTTACTACAACATCTCATGTCTAAGCCATGAATGGTTTAAAAATATCATTCTGGAATGCAAACGGCCTGTGTCTTCACAAACTAGAACTTCTCGAGTTCTTGAAAGAGTCCAGCATAGACGTTATGCTAATTTCTGAAACACACTTCACTGAAAAACACTTTTTCAATTTACCAGGATACAGACTCTATGACACAAAGCATCCAAGCGGAAACGCTAGAGGTGGAACCGCCATTCTCATTAAAAGTCGTATAAAACAGTACGCTCTCCAGAATTATTGCACAGAATATATCCAAGCGACAAGTATTTCTCTCGATGAATACTTAAAAGGCCTAACATTAACAGCTATATACTGCCCGCCCAGACACAAAATATCTGAGCAACAATTCCAAACTTTTTTCCATTCTCTTGGGCAAAAGTATCTCGTTGCCGGCGATTTCAACGCCAAACATACATATTGGGGTTCTCGCCTTATATCGCCAAAGAGCAGGCTCCTGTTGAACACTGTCAACAGACTCGGTCTTGACGTGATCTCTTCTGGCACGTCAACTTACTGGCCAACTGACAGTCGCAAAACCCCCGATGTCATTGACTTTGCAGTCTTCAAAACTGTAAAAAGGAGCCAATTGTTTATTGAATCCTCTCTAGATCTCTCATCAGATCATACGCCTACTATTATCACAATAAACCACCAGATAAACTGACCAGCAAACTCACAAACTGGCTCAAATATCGAAAGTATATAAGCTCCCACATTATCCCTAATGTGTCACTAAAAACGAAAGTTGAAATACACACAGCTGTTAGTAATTTCACACTCTTGCTTTCCCAAGCAGCTGCAGCGGCCACTCCCGCCCAAATCCCAAAAAGCTCAACTCGCAGCTAAGCAAAGTGTACTCCAAAGGACATAGAGCAGTTAATAAAAAATAAAGGAAAATACGTAGCGATTGACAAAACAACAGATCCCCAAATCTGAAAAAACAGCTTAATGATGTCTCTCGAATTCAAAAAAAGCAGCTTGAGAGGAAATCAGAAAGAGAATTCCAGCTATTTGTTGAACATCTCGCACCCACAAAATCAACAAACTACTCGCTCTGGCGAGCTGCAAAAAATATGAAAAAACCAATACTGACAGAACCCCCTCTAAGGCTGCCAAATGGAAACTGGGCCAGAAGCGATGCAGAAAAGGGTGCAGCTTTTGCCAACCACCTAAAAACCGTGTTCACCCCGAACACGACAGCTGGTGATATCCCAATACCAACATTAAACCCACATAATACCTCTTGTACAATCGCGATTAAAAAAAACGAACTTATGGAGGCAATAAACAAAAGCTTGGACCCGAAAAAAGCACCAGGACCGGACTTGATAACGCCAACAATGATAAAAGACCTCTCTGTAATATCGAAACTCTTCGAAAAACTTTTCATAAAGTTGATTCTACCGAAAATTCTAGAAAAACAAGTGATTCCCGATCACCAGTTTGGCTTCCGCGAAAAGCATGGCACTATTGAGCAAGTGCACCGCGTTGTTGACTCAATAAAAGGCACTTTCGAAAATAAACAGTATTGCTCCGCTGTTTTCCTCGGTATCACCCAGGCCTTCGATAAAGTCTGGCACGAAGGACTTATTTACAAACTACAGCATATTCTTCCCGCTAATATGCACTGTCTACTCAAAAACTACCTCACGAATAGAAAATTTGTAGTAAAATACAAAAGCTTTGTCTCCCGAAAATACGAAATACTGGCCGGAGTACCACAAGACAGTGTCCTCGCGCCCCTGCTATATATTCTCTATACTGCAGATATGCCCAAAAGTGATAGAACTCTCATATCGACTTTTGCTGATGACACTGCTATCATGTGCTCTCACTCAAACCCAGACATGGCATCTCTATACGTGCAAAAACACTTGGACACTCTAAGTAATTGGCTACATCGATGGAAAATCAAGGTCAATGAATCCAAAATACATATAAACATCAGGAAGAGTTCCAACAGACCATATAAGGAAGAAACTATATTGGAAAAATTACACGAAATAGAAAATTTGGACAAAACTTTAAAATTTTGGAAAACCAATTAGAAGATATAGACAGCCATAAGGGAATTAGAATAGAATTTCATAGTACACTCCGACTAACTAGACAGCTACTAATGGCACAATTAGAAGAAAAAAATAACTCAACCGAAATAAATGAATCAAGAAACCACACAATGGCATCTTTTAACCTAGAAACTGCCTCAAAGGCACTAACAACGTTCACAGGAAATTTTAGGGATCTAGACAGCTCCATTATGAGAGCAGAACTAGTGAACAAACCATTAAACCCCGAAGGCAAAATAGATTTCCTACAATACCTATTTCACGCAAAATTGTTAGCAACCGTGCGCACCTCGTTAGGTAGCAATTCGAAACCAGCAAGTTTTGAAATTCTAAAAGAACAATTACGCCTTAGATACAAAGCCACAGAAGCACAACTACAAACAAGACTAAATAACCTACAACAACGCAATTTAAAGGTACATACTTACAAAGAACAGCTACTACACATAATAGAAGGACTGAATAGACTAGGAATTGAAAGTCTGGGATCAGAATCCACACCAGCCGAACAAAATGTGATAGTTAAAAGAAACAACGAAGTTGTTCTTAAAGTATTTAAAAGAGGTCTGAAAGAGTCAATGACTTCAGCAAATACAATTAGCCATTTTCAGCGAAATGTCAATACATTTTAACAACAGGTACAATGAAAATCGAAATACACCAAAACCGAAATCACAACAACAACACTTCCAACCGTAACCAAAACAGAAATAATACTAACAACAGATACACTAACAACAACACAAATCGAAACGTAAGAATCGTAAACAATGAAGGAAATGATCAGGGAAGCGATCAGGGCTCGGAAAACACAGTTATTCCGGAGAGCCAAAATTAAAGATTTTTCAAATATCAGACAACAATTCCAATTTTATAAAAATTAAGTACAAGAACAACTTAATGACTTTTTTAATTGACACTGGAGCAGACATTTCACTTTGCAAAATTAGCAAAAATGTAGATAACGATTTTTATAATTCTGATGAAAAATGCAAATTAACTGGCATTACAAACGAGGAAATTTTTTCAATAAGCATAACACTTAATTTTGGGGAGGAATCCAGCAAACATGAGTTTCAACTGGTCAGTCCGAAATTTCCAGTTGAGACTGATGGTATATTAGGTAGAGACTTTTTGAAGAAATTTCTTTGCAAACTAGATTACGAAACTTTTACAATTTCAGTGTTGATAAACGAGTCACCCATCATTCTACCAATGCACTCAAAGTCATTTAATACACTGGTAATAAAAATTCCACCGAGAACAAAAATCCTCCAACCAATTCGATTAAAATTAACGGAAGATAAAGTAATTTTCAATAATGAAATTCAAGAAGGTATTTTTCTCAGTAATTCAATAGCACCAAAAAATGGTATAACGCATATAAAAATTTTGAATACAACTGATAAGGAAGTAACTTTAAATGGTATTCAGTTGGAAACTGATTTTTTGAACAATTATGACATTTTAAACTACGACAATAAAAAACCTTTACACTCACAAAAACGTCTAAATAAAATTTTAGAAACATTAAACATAGAATGCAATAATGCAAAAATTAAACACGATTTGACGAACATTTTCAACAAATACCAGGACGTATTCCATTTGGATGACGAACCTTTAACTACAAATAATTTCTACAACCAAAATATAACGACAACAGACAACACACCGGTTTACATTAAAAATTATAGATTACCACGCACACAGACACAGGGAAGTAATAAATGAACAGATCAAGAAAATGCTTGAGGACGATATTATCGAACCATCAGTTAGTCCTTACAATTCCCCACTCCTTTTAGTTCCTAAAAAGAACGTTAATGACAAAAAGAAATGGAGACTTGTTGTGGATTACAGAAAACTGAATGATCAAATTGTTAATGATAAATTTCCTCTAACTCGACTGGAAGACATTCTAGACAAGTTAGGAAGAGCAAAATGGTTCTCAACACTTGATATGACCAGTTCATTTCATCAAATCAAACTTGACAAAAATTCTCGAAATTTGACAGCTTTTTCCACACCGAACGGACATTACCACTTCAAACGATTACCTTTCGGACTAAAAATCTCATCAAACAATTTCCAACGTCACAATTTCCAATATCACTTGCACTTGCAGGTTTAGACTCAAATGCATTCCTTTACGTGGATAGCATAATCATCCATGGTTGTAGCATAAATCACCAAAACGAAAATTTGATCAAAGTCTTAGACTGGCTGCAACGTTATAATTTAAAATTGAATGCAGTGAAATGTTGTTTTTTGCTCCCAGAAGTAGTATACTTAGGACACCTGATTACTGGTGATGGTGTCAAAACTGACCCTGCCAAATATGACACTATAAAAAATTACCCTATTCCGAAAAATGCGGACGAGGGTAGAAGATTTGTTGCATTTTGCAACTATTAAAATTCATTCCAAATTTTTGCGGACATTGCCAAAAGTCTTAACACACTATCAAAAAAATCTTGTAAATTTGTTTGGACTGAAGAAAGACAACAATGCACTAAATGAAAAATTAATAACTCCTCCTTTATTACAATATCCAGATCTGAGCAAACCTTTCATTTAACGACTGATGCTTCAAATTATGCTTTAGGCGTAGTGCTATCGCAAGGTGATATAGGAAATGATTTACCTATATCATATGCAAGCAAATCGCTGCAAAAGCATGATTTGAATAAACCAGTAATTGAAAAGGAACCGCTAGCCATTCACTGGGGGATCAGACCACTAGTCTCATTATTTTCGCACAAAAATCCTTCATCGAAAATGACTAGAATTCGTCTGGATTTGAGCGATTACGACTATGACATACTTTACAAAAAAGGAAGCATGAATACAAATGCCGATGCATTATCCCGAATCCAAATTGAATCTGAAATTTTAAAAAATATTATACTGCAAGAAGATGATAAAAATGCGAAGAAAACACTTATAATTACAAGAGGCATGGCAAATAAAGAATCCATTAAAATAAAGAGGCAAACAATGATGAAGAAATCATTGTGGATAGTGACAAAACCCAGAAGTCTGATCAACTTCCAATATGGGATTGCACATCCGTTAGTGACGTCAGGAATATGAAAAATTTAAATATATGGCCAAAGAAAATAAAATATATATTGAAAATAATACTGTGCACGTGGGATTTAGCGATAATTCAACGAAACCAGTTTCGTATTCGAAGAAGCTAACTACTAGGGCTTTCGATCTCGAAGGCTTTTCGCAATCCCGGGATTTTCGGGACTGAAAATTGCAATCCCGGGATTCCGGGATTTGTTACTTTACTAAGCAAAATGCATTTTTAAAAAAAAAAAAGGTTTTTAACAAATTAATGAATTTTTTTATTTTCAGTATCTGAGTTTCCGTTTCTTTAGGAACGACACAATTCAATTTAAAATATGCTTAAGTAAGGTTTCTGAAATTACTTGTGTATCAGTTTTCAGTTTTACTTAATTATTTTTACCAAGCAATTCATTTTTGTGCGTTCGCTTAGACTGAAAATACTAATTTTCTTCTGAAATAAATATAAATTAATTTTTTCTTAAAGAAAAAATTTCAAGCACAACCAATTTTATTCGTTATTTTTTTAATAAATTAAAAATTTTTAAGTTTCAAGTTTTCTAACCAACTTTTTTTTCATTTTGGGGTTGTTCAAATGTTGTCAAAAACTATTTTTCTGCTTACACGATTTTTTTTATATTTTATGAGCGATGAAAAGTTGTATTTTTCTTCTATTAAACTTTTTTTATGGACTAATTTATTTAAAATGTAGTCCCAAAAATCCCGGGATTTAGGAAAAAATATCCCGGGATTTTCGGGACTAAAAATGGACCGGGATCCCGGTATTGAAAGCCCTACTAACTACCCAACAAAATAATTTAAATACGCATGCGAGATACAGTGATAATTCAACGAATCTAGATTCGATTATGAAGAAACTGATGTCCAAAATGAAAAAAGAAAACATATTAGAGCTAGCGCTAGCCAACAATGATAAACTATTCCAAAGAATCTCAAAAGAAGGATTTAAAAACATATTTATAAACATACAACAAAGTCCTCAACTCAAAATTTTAATTTATGACCCACCAAAAAGGATACAGGATGACATTACAAAATTTAAACTCATTGACGAATACCACACAACCGGACACTTAGGAGTTATAAGAACAATGATAAAACTAAAACAAAGGTACGTGTGGAAAAACATGTACAAAATGGTAAAGAAATTCGCATCGCAATGCGACATATGCGCGAAAAGTAAACAAACACGCCACACTATTGAACCACGAATGATAACAGACACGCCTAGCAATAGTTTCCAAACATTGTTAATCGACACCGTACGACTGTTATGGATTTCGGTACATACTAACAATGCAATGTGATCTCACAAAATTTGTAATATCATACCCTATGTCAACAAAAGACGCTTTTATACGGAAAATTACCATGTTTACCGAACCAAATTTTTGAAAATGAAACCAAAACTTATGATCTCGACAGCTATCGAAGCAAGATGCGTACGAGACTAAATTTTTCACTAAATAAAGCCAAAGAAATGTTAATTAGGGCTAAAGAGAAAAGAACTGACAAAAATTTAAATAATATACAAAAACTTAATATAGAAATAGGAGACCTAGTGTTATTAAAAGTAGAAAATAGAAAGAAATATGAAAAACCATATAAGCCATTTATAGTACTAGATAAATTATGAGTTAATACAAAAAATATAATGGAAAACCAAAAATCATTCATAACAATCAGCTGATACCTTACAAGGCAGCAATATAGCAATAAGAAAATAATTATTAAACTTAAAACATTTTTACATATATTTTATTATAAATCATACTTGTTTATTTCATAAAAATATTTGTACACTAAAAAAAAAAAAAACAAATTTAAAAAAACATTTTTCTTATTAATTATAATCATATATTTGCTTATTTCATAATTTTAATCAATATTTTAAAAAATTTTTTAATCATATCACCTAACAATTTTATAATTACATTCTTTTCTGAAAATTTTTTTAAAAAATCATTATTTTTCAAATAATTTTCATCTTAAGGGTAAGGGTGTAGTGTATACATACATGTCTACATTACCTGCCCCTGCATTTCATTTGTACTAATTCACCGACAAAGTATCGATATGCTAACGCTGCACTTTTGAGTACGGTTCTGGACGTTGTCAACAACAATTGAATGTATATTGAAATGCACTCTATTTCGGTGACCGTCCTACGACACCATTCGTCAAGACCAAATTAGCGTAGGCCTACGGGTGCAAATGAAATGCAGTACCTAATATTATTGTAGTGTAAGTAAGTAGGATAGACTAAGAACCAATATGAAAAAGATATAAAAGAGCCGCGATGGCCACTAATAAATCTGTAATATCGAAACTCTTCAAAAAACTTTTAATAAAATTGATTCTACCGAAAATTCTAGAAAAACAAGTGATTCCCGATCACCAGTTTGGCTTCCGCGAAAAGCATGGCACTATTGAGCAAGTGCACCGCATTGTTGACTCAATAAAAGGCACTTTCGAAAATAAACAGTATTGCTCCGCTGTTTTCCTCGGTATCACCCAGGCCTTCGATAAAGTCTGGCACGAAGGACTTATTTACAAACTACAGCATATTCTTCCCGCTAATATGCACAGTCTACTCAAAAACTACCTCACGAATAGAAAATTTGTAGTAAAATACAAAAGCTTTGTCTCCCGAAAATACGAAATACTGGCCGGAGTACCACAAGACAGTGTCCTCGCGCCCCTGCTATATATTCTCTATACTGCAGATATGCCCAAAAGTGATAGAACTCTCATATCGACTTTTGCTGATGACACTGCTATCATGTGCTCTCACTCAAACCCAGACATGGCATCTCTATACGTGCAAAAACACTTGGACACTCTAAGTAATTGGCTACATCGATGGAAAATCAAGGTCAATGAATCCAAAATACATATAAACATCAGGAAGAGTTCCAACAGACCATATAAGGAAGAAACTATATTGGAAAAATTACACGAAATAGAAAATTTGGACAAAACTTTAAAATTTTGGAAAACCAATTAGAAGATATAGACAGCCATAAGGGAATTAGAATAGAATTTCATAGTACACTCCGACTAACTAGACAGCTACTAATGGCACAATTAGAAGAAAAAAATAACTCAACCGAAATAAATGAATCAAGAAACCACACAATGGCATCTTTTAACCTAGAAACTGCCTCAAAGGCACTAACAACGTTCACAGGAAATTTTAGGGATCTAGACAGCTCCATTATGAGAGCAGAACTAGTGAACAAACCATTAAACCCCGAAGGCAAAATAGATTTCCTACAATACCTATTTCACGCAAAATTGTTAGCAACCGTGCGCACCTCGTTAGGTAGCAATTCGAAACCAGCAAGTTTTGAAATTCTAAAAGAACAATTACGCCTTAGATACAAAGCCACAGAAGCACAACTACAAACAAGACTAAATAACCTACAACAACGCAATTTAAAGGTACATACTTACAAAGAACAGCTACTACACATAATAGAAGGACTGAATAGACTAGGAATTGAAAGTCTGGGATCAGAATCCACACCAGCCGAACAAAATGTGATAGTTAAAAGAAACAACGAAGTCGTTCTTAAAGTATTTAAAAGAGGTCTAAAAGAGTCAATGACTTCAGCAAATACAATTAGCCATTTTCAGCGAAATGTCAATACTTTTTAACAACAGGTACAATGAAAATCGAAATACACAAAACAACCACTCTTTTAACCGAAACAGAAATAACACTACCAGATATAATTACAACGATAGAAACCAAAACCGAAATCACAACAACAACACTTCCAACCGTAACCAAAACAGAAATAATACTAACAACAGATACATTAACAACAACACAAATCGAAACGTAAGAATCGTAAACAATGAAGGAAATGATCAGGGCTCGGAAAACACAGTTATTCCGGAGAGCCAAAATTAAAGATTTTTCAAATATCAGACAACAATTCCAATTTTATAAAAATTAAGTACAAGAACAACTTAATGACTTTTTTAATTGACACTGGAGCAGACATTTCACTTTGCAAAATTAGCAAAAATGTAGATAACGATTTTTATAATCCTGATGAAAAATGCAAATTAACTGGCATTACAAACGAGGAAATTTTTTCAATAAGCATAACACTTAATTTTGGGGAGGAATCCAGCAAACATGAGTTTCAACTGGTCAGTCCGAAATTTCCAGTTGAGACTGATGGTATATTAGGTAGAGACTTTTTGAAGAAATTTCTTTGCAAACTAGATTACGAAACTTTTACAATTTCAGTGTTGATAAACGAGTCACCCATCATTCTACCAATGCACTCAAAGTCATTTAATACACTGGTAATAAAAATTCCACCGAGAACAAAAATCCTCCAACCAATTCGATTAAAATTAACGGAAGATAAAGTAATTTTCAATAATGAAATTCAAGAAGGTATTTTTCTCAGTAATTCAATAGCACCAAAAAATGGTATAACGCATATAAAAATTTTGAATACAACTGATAAGGAAGTAACTTTAAATGGTATTCAGTTGGAAACTGATTTTTTGAACAATTATGACATTTTAAAATACGACAATAAAAAACCTTTACACTCACAAAAACGTCTAAATAAAATTTTAGAAACATTAAACATAGAATGCAATAATGCAAAAATTAAACACGATTTGACGAACATTTTCAACAAATACCAGGACGTATTCCATTTGGATGACGAACCTTTAACTACAAATAATTTCTACAACCAAAATATAACGACAACAGACAACACACCGGTTTACATTAAAAATTATAGATTACCACGCACACAGACACAGGGAAGTAATAAATGAACAGATCAAGAAAATGCTTGAGGACGATATTATCGAACCATCAGTTAGTCCTTACAATTCCCCACTCCTTTTAGTTCCTAAAAAGAACGTTAATGACAAAAAGAAATGGAGACTTGTTGTGGATTACAGAAAACTGAATGATCAAATTGTTAATGATAAATTTCCTCTAACTCGACTGGAAGACATTCTAGACAAGTTAGGAAGAGCAAAATGGTTCTCAACACTTGATATGACCAGTTCATTTCATCAAATCAAACTTGACAAAAATTCTCGAAATTTGACAGCTTTTTCCACACCGAACGGACATTACCACTTCAAACGATTACCTTTCGGACTAAAAATCTCATCAAACAATTTCCAACGTCACAATTTCCAATATCACTTGCACTTGCAGGTTTAGACTCAAATGCATTCCTTTACGTGGATAGCATAATCATCCATGGTTGTAGCATAAATCACCAAAACGAAAATTTGATCAAAGTCTTAGACTGGCTGCAACGTTATAATTTAAAATTGAATGCAGTGAAATGTTGTTTTTTGCTCCCAGAAGTAGTATACTTAGGACACCTGATTACTGGTGATGGTGTCAAAACTGACCCTGCCAAATATGACACTATAAAAAATTACCCTATTCCGAAAAATGCGGACGAGGGTAGAAGATTTGTTGCATTTTGCAACTATTAAAATTCATTCCAAATTTTTGCGGACATTGCCAAAAGTCTTAACACACTATCAAAAAAATCTTGTAAATTTGTTTGGACTGAAGAAAGACAACAATGCACTAAATGAAAAATTAATAACTCCTCCTTTATTACAATATCCAGATCTGAGCAAACCTTTCATTTAACGACTGATGCTTCAAATTATGCTTTAGGCGTAGTGCTATCGCAAGGTGATATAGGAAATGATTTACCTATATCATATGCAAGCAAATCGCTGCAAAAGCATGATTTGAATAAACCAGTAATTGAAAAGGAACCGCTAGCCATTCACTGGGGGATCAGACCACTAGTCTCATTATTTTCGCACAAAAATCCTTCATCGAAAATGACTAGAATTCGTCTGGATTTGAGCGATTACGACTATGACATACTTTACAAAAAAGGAAGCATGAATACAAATGCCGATGCATTATCCCGAATCCAAATTGATTCTGAAATTTTAAAAAATATGATACTGCAAGAAGATGATAAAAATGCGAAGAAAACACTTATAATTACAAGAGGCATGGCAAATAAAGAATCCATTAAAATAAAGAGGCAAACAATGATGAAGAAATCATTGTGGATAGTGACAAAACCCAGAAGTCTGATCAACTTCCAATATGGGATTGCACATCCGTTAGTGACGTCAGGAATATGAAAAATTGAAATATATGGCCAAAGAAAAAAAAATATATATTGAAAATAATACTGTGCACGTGGGATTTAGCGATAATTCAACGAAACCAGTTTCGTATTCGAAGAAGCTAACTACTAGGGCTTTCGATCTCGAAGGCTTTTCGCAATCCCGGGATTTTCGGGACTGAAAATTGCAATCCCGGGATTCCGGGATTTTTCGGGATTTGTTACTTTACTAAGCAAAATGCATTTTTAAAAAAAAAAAAGGTTTTTTACAAATTAATGAATTTTTTTATTTTCAGTATCTGAGTTTCCGTTTTTTTAGGAACGACACAATTCAATTTAAAATATGCTTAAGTAAGGTTTCTGAAATTACTTGTGTATCAGTTTTCAGTTTTACTTAATTATTTTTACCAAGCAATTCATTTTTGTGCGTTCGCTTAGACTGAAAATACTAATTTTCTTCTGAAATAAATATAAATTAATTTTTTCTTAAAGAAAAAATTTCAAGCACAACCAATTTTTTTCGTTATTTTTTTAATAAATTAAAAATTTTTAAGTTTCAAGTTTTCTAACCAACTTTTTTTTCATTTTGGGGTTGTTCAAATGTTGTCAAAAACTATTTTTCTGCTTACACGATTTTTTTTATATTTTATGAGCGATGAAAAGTTGTATTTTTCTTCTATTAAACTTTTTTTATGGACTAATTTATTTAAAATGTAGTCCCAAAAATCCCGGGATTTAGGAAAAAATATCCCGGGATTTTCGGGACTAAAAATGGACCGGGATCCCGGGATCCCGGGATACGGGATCCCGGGATTGAAAGACCTACTAACTACCCAACAAAATAATTTAAATACGCATGCGAGATACAGTGATAATTCAACGAATCTAGATTCGATTATGAAGAAACTGATATCCAAAATGAAAAAAGAAAACATATTAGAGCTAGCGCTAGCCAACAATGATAAACTATTCCAAAGAATCTCAAAAGAAGGATTTAAAAACATATTTATAAACATACAACAAAGTCCTCAACTCAAAATTTTAATTTATGACCCACCAAAAAGGATACAGGATGACATTACAAAATTTAAACTCATTGACGAATACCACACAACCGGACACTTAGGAGTTATAAGAACAATGATAAAACTAAAACAAAGGTACGTGTGGAAAAACATGTACAAAATGGTAAAGAAATTCGCATCGCAATGCGACATATGCGCGAAAAGTAAACAAACACGCCACACTATTGAACCACGAATGATAACAGACACGCCTAGCAATAGTTTCCAAACATTGTTAATCGACACCGTACGACTGTTATGGATTTCGGTACATACTAACAATGCAATGTGATCTCACAAAATTTGTAATATCATACCCTATGTCAACAAAAGACGCTTGTATACGGAAAATTACCATGTTTACAGAACCAAATTTTTGAAAATGAAACCAAAACTTATGATCTCGACAGCTATCGAAGCAAGATGCGTACGAGACTAAATTTTTCACTAAATAAAGCCAAAGAAATGTTAATTAGGGCTAAAGAGAAAAGAACTGACAAAAATTTTAATAATATACAAAAACTTAATATAGAAATAGGAGACCTAGTGTTATTAAAAGTAGAAAATAGAAAGAAATATGAAAAACCATATAAGGGGCCATTTATAGTACTAGATAAATTATGAGTTAATACAAAAATAGAATATAATGGAAAACCAAAAATCATTCATAACAATCAGCTGATACCTTACAAGGCAGCAATATAGCAATAAGAAAATAATTATTAAACTTAAAACATTTTTACATATATTTTATTATAAATCATACTTGTTTATTTCATAAAACTATTTGTACACTAAAAAAAAAAAAAACAAATTTAAAAAAACATTTTTCTTAATAATTATAATCATATATTTGCTTATTTCATAATTTAAACCAATATTTTAAAAAATTTTTTATAAATACATTCTTTTCTGAAAGATTTTTAAAAAAATCATTATTTTTCAAATAATTTTCATCTTAAGGGTAAGGGTGTAGTGTATACATACATGTCTACATTACCTGCCCCTGCATTTCATTTGTACTAATTCACCGACAAAGTATCGATATGCTAACGCTGCACTTTTGAGTACGGTTCTGGACGTTGTCAACAACAATTGAATGTATATTGAAATGCACTCTATTTCGGTGACCGTCCTACGACACCATTCGTCAAGACCAAATTAGCGTAGGCCTACGGGTGCAAATGAAATGCAGTACCTAATATTATTGTAGTGTAAGTAAGTAGGATAGACTAAGAACCAATATGAAAAAGATATAAAAGAGCCGCGATGGCCACTAATAAATCAGAGATTATTTTTGGCTTTAAATCTGAAAACATCTTTCATTCACTTTTTGCGGCGATTTCGCCCAAGTTTAAATAACAGCGGAGGACCACTTTAAACATCCAAAGTTCACCTTAAAACATTACAAGATATTTAAAAAAATAAAAACCTTATCCATAATAAAAGACTATTTTTTTCGTCATTCAGTTTGTTGCCACAATTTTACCGTTGTAAACATTTCTTTGTAAACATGAATCCAAACAAAACTAAAATTCTTCGTTAAAAAACACCGTTGCAAAGAATTGTTTTAAAATGTAATTCTGTTCAATATTAAAAGTGATTTGCTAGTAAAAATAACTAAATAATTAAAATGTATGGTTCTGAAGAATATGCAGATATGCATTTTGTTTATGGATTCTGCAATGGTGTCGCTCGAGCTGCTGTTAGGGAATATGCGGTTCGATATCCAAACAGAAGGCAACCAGAGAGAAGATTGTTCCAAAATCTCCACCAAAGGCTCTGTGATAACGGAAGTGTTTTTGAAGAGTTTGATCGCGGAGGTTCTTACCAAACGAATAACCCAATGCTATCACGATTCAATGAAGATCCAACCTTAAGCACACGACGAGGAGGTTTCATGTTAGAGGTTTCCCATATGAAAGTTTGGAGGACGCTGAGGAGCGATGGTCAAAGACCATATCATTACCAACCAGTGCAGTCCTTGTTAGAGACAGACTATTCAAAACGTCTTGATTTTTGTAGATGGTACTGCGACGGGGCCAATGCAAATATTCTGCCTTTGATATTGTGGACAGACGAGGCGTGTTTCACTCGCAGAGGCGTTACCAATTTCCACAACAGTCATGTATGGAGTCATACAAATCTACATGCAATAAAGCAGAATTCGTTTCAACATGAATTTAGCGTTAATGTCTGGATGGGACTTCTTTTTGATCAGCTAATCGGCCCATACTTCTTTCGACAAACCCTCAATGGTGGCGAATTTCATAGATTTCTTCATGATGATTCAACTGCATTACTTGAAGATGTTCTCATAGCTAGAAGAATGAACGGCTGGGTACAACTGGATGGAGCGCCACCACATTAGGCAAGACATGTTAAAGACTGGCTCAATATAAACTATGCTAACAGATGGGTAGGGAGAGGAGGACCGATTATATGGCTACCAAGGTCTCCAGACTTTACTCCTCTTGATTTTTGCATATGGGGTTGGATGAAAGACATTGTTTATAAACATACAATAACTTCTCGTGCTGAGTTGATTACACGAATTGAAGAAACTGCCAATGTTATACGACTGCAGCGCAACGAACTCCATAGATGCCATCTCAGCATTTTTCGCCTCTGCCACGTATGCATTGAAGAAGGAGGTCGACATTTTGAGCAAATTGTTGTGAATTATTTGCCGTTTTTTATTTACATGTAGTAAAAAAGCCATCATTAAATTTAATTAAAAATGTTATAAGCTTTATTTGAATTTACTAAAAATAGTCTTTTATTATGGACTAGTAAATTTTCCCGTGCCATGCACGGGAAATAAAACACTAATTTGAAAAAATTAATGTTTACTTTATTGTGTAATTTAGATGCAAAAATGTTTTCTATGTTTTGTTATGTAATTTTTTTTATAGAAACTTGTGAAATATGTGAACTTTTATTAAATTTTATTCGATGATGTAATTGTCGCCTAATGTGTAAAGTTGAACTGTTACATTAAAAAAGAATTAAAAAACGAAAGATTAAAAAAAAGAAAAAAATATGAAGAATGGAATTAAAAAAAGAAAAAAATATGAAGAATGGAATTAAAAAAAGAAAAACTTCGGCCGGCACCGGGCTTGAACCTATGACCCCCGCAGTCATAGGCCGAAGCTCTAGCCAACTGACCACAGCCAGCTATAAAATAATTTCAGCTAATGGCGGTTAGGTAGACCAAGCTGTATGGTGAACTCCATAATTTATATATGCATATAAAAAATCATTTGTGAAATATGTGAACTTTTATTAAATTTTGTAAAGAATAGAAAGAAATTTTGTTGGATGATGTAATTGTGTAAAGTTGAACTGTTACATTAAAAAAGAATTAAAAAAGAAAGATTAAAAAAAGAATATTAAGCAATGGATTAAAAAAAAAATATGACTGGTGGCGGGCTTGAACCCAAGACTATCGCAGTCATAGGCCGACCACAACAGCTATAAAATAAATTGAGCTAATGGCGATATAGTTCAGAAAGCTGTATGGTGAATGTGTATATACACACAAAAATATAGCTTTGATTTACCATTGCCACCTTCAAGGCAATAATACTACCAAAAGGCTAGCGTTGCCACCTAACAATGTTTTCACCTGTTACGGCTAAACATCATTTCCGATTGTCGATTATTTTTATTGCAAAGCGTTTTATTCATTGGATTTTCTCAATTTTTATTTTCGTATTATGTATTTTGAAGTACTACAACCGAATCTGAATCTTTTATTGTAGCAAGAATCTGCTTTCCGAGAAATACATTTTTTTAAGTTTTGATTTCCCTTTTACAATTTCTTGAGTGACTTCTAAGAAAGGTGTTCATTTTGTAGTATTTTTTTCGGGAATTTTAATTTATAAATGGTTCACATTTTTATTTGTTTTTATGAAATTTCTCACCTTAAACAAATATATTTTCGCATTTGCAAGAAACATTTTTGAGTAAGTTTCGCTGCGGCTGCGGTACTTCGCGTTGATGTGTGCGGACCTTAATGTTGTACTGGGAATATATTATAGTGTATAGGAAAGTGTAATATGAAAGTGTAATATGGAAATCTAATACACCACCGTAATAGGTGAAAATAGTGTTAGGTGGCAACGGTAGTCTTTTGGCAGTGTTATTTTCTTAAAGGTGGCAGCTTTAGTTCGAAGCTATTTTTGTTTATATGTGAAATGATTTTTTGTGTGTGTATATACATGAAAGCGTTTTGCATACAGCTTGCCGAAGTTAATCGATATGAGGTGAAGGTATTGTATGAGCATTAGTGGCTCTGCCCTACGGGAAAAAGAACCGGTCCGGGACAGTCACGTGACAGATCCCTTTTGGACAGAGATCGGTCCCAAAAATGTCACCTTTATATGAAAGCAACCGGTCACTTTAACGTTGCGTTGTCATAGGAGGGGGTAATTTGCCACCATTCAGGCACTTGGAGACTATCCCAGGACTGTCCCAAAGGAACTTATAAAAGGGCAATTGCCACCATTTACGCACTTGGGGACTGTCGAAGGACTTTCCTGAGAGACTGCACTGGGGGTCAATTGCCATAATTTCACCTTATTTGAATGCATTAATTGGTTGTGTTTTGGTTGCAATCGCAATCTTGTCGAATCTTGTCGCTTATTTTTTTATTTTTTTGCAATTTGCAACCAAAACACGACTATTGATTTCGATCGTACTATCTGAAAATAAAAATTTGTACAAAAATATGAAATTGTTAAAATTTAAAACTGTAAAAAAGAAAAAAAATAAATTTTTAAGTAAAAATTACAAAATAAAAAATTTTAAATCTGTAATAAAAAGGAAAAAACTGGTAAAAATTTAAAAAAAGTAATAAACGAAAATCTGAAAAAATAAAAATATGGAAAAATGTAAAATTGTAATCAAACTAATATAAAAATCATTCTCAACAAAATATATTTATATACCCTGCTATGCACTTCTCTCTTTGAGCACACTGATTTTAATACTCGACTGCCAAAACAGAAATCTTTGCTTTTCAATGTATGTACTTCATACATGAATTTAAGCAAATATTTAGTTTTTATATTTTTGTATCATAAGTACACAACTTTTTACAATATTTAATGACCGAATTCTTAGAGCGGTCGGCAGCTACTGAATGAAAATCACAAACGGCCAACAAAAAAAATGCAGTGATATAACTGGAATTCGTTTTTAAAACGGAAAAAAATCGACAGAAACAGTTGAGCTCGGGTCGAACTACCACCGTTTGCAGACTATTGTGTATGACTCTGTACAAGTCCTCTTTTCACCGGTCCCAGAACCGGTCTTTTTGGGGTAATTGACTCCAAATTTCCCGTAGGGTGGTGAGAAGGCGCTTAGTTCGCTACTTCATCTTACTTACAATCGCTGCGTTGTGGGATCGATACCTCACCAGGGCGGCTAACATTTATAAGACAAAATATATGTGTGAATATATTTGTAAGTAAGTGTCTCCAGTTCCTTCTCACGACCGCAGCGTCGTGTGGGCAAACCACCAGAATGGCTAACATTAAAAAAAAAGAAGGTTTACAACTCAAAAAATTTTTTAAGTGAAGTTGTAAATTTTGAATCGGTTAGTGTTCTGGACAGACAGACAGACAGACAGAAAGACAGAAAGACAGAAAGACAGACAGACAGACAGACAGACAGACAGACCTGGACAAATATATATATTTAATAAGGTATTTATTTTTTTAAATATCTGAATTTGTCATACCATAACAAACCATGGTATCAAAATCAAGGAAATTTCACCAGCAATAATTCTATTTGAAAATAAACTAATGTTAATAGGGGGAAATTTGGAGAAAAAAAATATTAAGTCAAACTTTAGGTCATAAAATACAGAAGATGCCACTTTGAAACACAGAAGTGGCTGTCAAAAAACCAATGTAAATTAGAACTATAAACAGTTAAAAAGGAAATTTTATTACCTTTCTATTTATTACCTTATATGGTTAAGAAGTTATTCACAAAAACCTGAAAATTGAGATTTGTATCATTGAAAAAGTTGTCTGATTTTTAAAATGAAGTGTGTGTTGAATTTGTCATATGTGCACATAACATTTTCTTCATATTTTTTGGTCCCCAATCGATTCCTACCTTTTGGCCAATCTCGACTGTTTTTAACCTCATCCCCTTGAAAAATAAAAACAAAATTTTTCGAGACCTACTCATGAAAATGTAAGACCCGTATTTTTTTGTTTGGCTCTACACTCAGTATTTTCGGCAGAACCAAAAGTGTAACTTTTCAAAAATAGCTTTTCTAAATCTCAAAAAACTTGAAGAATGGTCATTCCTACACACAGAAAAAAAAGTCGTAGTGCCAACAATTTTATACTTGATCTCAACAACTTCTGTTGGTCATTTCATGCCCAACAACTCAACGTTGTTGTATCAAAAACACAAAAGTTGTTGTCTTTTCAAGTTGTTCCGCTCTTGATTCAACAGTTTTTCAATTTGGCTCAAATTGTGAAATTGTTAATTTATTAATCAACAAAAAGCAAAAAAAAACTTTTTTTTGTTACATTTTACATATTACATTTTATTTATTTATGTATTTGTATTTTATATTTTCTTACTCTTTTTGTTTATAACAATTTGAAATAACTTTTTATTTAATTAAAACTTCACAACTTACTTATTCCGGAATTCGAACCTGAACCCTCTGGAGTTGCAGCAGTGCGCTCTAAGCCCTTAGCAGTTTGAGCTATCGCTAACATTATTGAACGAGCGTCTAAATGTTGTATACTCTGTACAGTCTGTTAAATCTGAGTTCTGTTAAATCTAAAAATAGAACACATCATAGAAGAGACGTGACCCTGCTTCTGTGACGCAATACATGTATTGGTGCATGATCGAGCGTCGCATGTCGAACGAATAATGTTCAGTCACGAAAGTGAAGTCACAGAAGCAGGGTCACGTCTCTTCGACTCATGATATGAATGCATAATCAACAACGAAAACTGTTTTGATGACAGTTTTTCGCACTTGGCGTAAAGATAAGTTCTCAAATTCTCTCAATTTAGATTTTCAAGAATAATATTCTTATGACAACAATTTTAACTTTGAGTTAAAAATTTTATTCTAGTTTTCAGTTTAAAAGGTTTTTAACATTTGTGTGAAGAGCGCAGTATTTGAAAAAAGTATTTGCATTAAAGTAATTAATCTTAATACAAAGATATCATTGTTGGGGAAATGCTTTTTCGCTACAATTTTTCAAGAGCTTGAAGTATTTGATTAGACATCGGTTTTTTCTCTGTGTGTATTGAAAAATTATGGTGGGCACATTTCTTCAGATTGAATCGAGCTATATCGCGCCGATATCTATTTGAATATCTGGACAGCGAAACAGAGTTTTTACACGATTTTTAAGATAAAAATATAGGTTTCATAAAAAATATTTTTTTTCCATAATTCCTAAAAAATACTATCGAATTCTATGTCGAGTTTCTGAAATTTTGAGCCCTTATTTAGAGTGGGATCTAAATTTTTGTCAAAAAAACAAATCCTCTCTCACAAATTTTGAAATTAGAATATACTTGCATCTTTTTTCACAAAAATTAGCTCACTCGGTTTTTTTTGCTGAACTGATTCATGGGCGTGTCCTGGGCTTAATTTAAAAATGGCGGTATTGTAAAGGTTGTGATTCAACTGCCATAAGGAGAAACGCATTTCCACGACAATCTCATAAACGGAATTTCACCGCCTACTTTCGACGCTAAGAGCGGTTTTTGCGGAATATCTTGCAAACCATTGGATGCACTTAGATGAGACTGATTACCAATCTTTTTTCACTCTTGTGCAAATTGTCAAAATTATCATTTTGGCTACTAAAGTGAAAAAAAAGATAAAGTGTAAAAATGATATGTTTGTCGAGTTATAACTTTCAAACCAAAACCCCACAACAAAATGTTGTAGGTAAAAGTTAACTTTGACGAGATGTGTCATAAGTCTCGTCAAAATGCATTTAATCGTTGGGAAGATATTACGCTAAAACCAGATTTACACAACTTTGACCCGTTATATAATACTAGCTATCATTTTAACGAAAAACGCTTTTAGCTTCGAAGGTTGGCGGTGTAATTCTCTTCGAAATGATTCGAGATCCTGTAGGATGCACCGTTTACAAGATATTGGTTGAAACGCGTTTTTCCTTATAGCAGCTGAAGCACAACCTCTACAGACCCGCCATTTTGTAATTGCCCTTATAACTTGTCGATAATCAGTTCTGCCAAAAAAAAAACCAGTGCGCTAAAAATTATAAAAATATATTTTAAAAAAAAATTTAGATAGAGGATTACTTTTTGTGCCATAACTTAGCGACAAAAAATGGATCCCCTCTAAATAAGAACTCAAAATTTCAGAAATTTCACATAGTATTTTTTTGGAATTTGAAAAATGGGTTTTTATGAAACCTATATTTTTATCTTAAAAATTATGTAAAAACTCAATTCGCGGTCCAGATATTCAAACAGATAGGGGTGCGATATAGCTCCATTCAATCTGAAGAAATGTGCCCTAAATAATTTTTCAATAGCAATGACCCATCTTCAAGTTTTTTGAGATTTAGAAAAGCAATTTTTGGAAATTTACACTTTTGGTAATGGTCATTCTGCCGAAAATTCTGAGTGTAGAGCCAAACAAAAAAATACGGGTCTTATATTTTCATAAGTAGGTCTCGCAAAAAATTGTGTTGTCATTTTTTAAATGGGTGAGGTTAAAAAGAGGTAAATTTCATATGGAATGCCCTATATATTCTTCTGCTGAGAAATAATATTGCAAACTTTAATCACTCTATTTCTTTTCAGGACCTTTATGAAAATGTCGGCTATGGTGTACTTTATCCAAGTACAAAAATCAAAGTGAAGGTCAACCCGTCTGGTGTAGTAATGCTCAAGGCTGAAGTACAGTCCAAAAAACATATCAAAATACCTTTCAATACCTTGGAATATTATCCTTCATCTAATTAAACATTAGGGCAATTCACGAGTTGGTGCAAATGCTCTTGCAGAAGTGCAAATACAAATATTTATTCATATTTTTGCACCACAACAATAAAATCTACAGATTGACATTTCCTACGCTCATCAAATATGCAACACAGAAAAGGTATAGCTTTGATATGCTATGCCGAATGCAAATATGTATATTTTGTTATGTGATGCAAAAATATCCAATAAATATTTGGATTTGCACTTCTGTACTTCTGCAAGACCAACTCGTGAAATGCCCTTTCGAGTTCATGGAAAAGATTATTTTAATTTTTCTCTATTCAATAAAATATTTTTAGTTCATCAAAATTATATAACAAAGTTTATCTAAATTAGAATCATATACATAGTTTTACTAAGAACCGATTTAAAATACTTTTTAGTGTCAACAATTTTATAATGCCAAAAAGTATTCAGCACAGCTGGGCACAAAATCGTTCAAAATTTAATAGTGCATATACGAAGTGATAAGTCCGCTTTTCTGAAAATAATGCAATCATGACAATCAGATTTCATCAGGCGTCGGTGATGGATATTGATTAGATTCAATGGTTCGGTTCAGTGCGGTTTGATAGTCTAAGCTTATTCTGATTTTTCCGTTGCACTTACTAACCTACAGATTTCTGCGAAACCTGAGGCAATATTTCAATGGAACTAATACTAAAATGTTATGCATTGATGTCTCTTAAAAAAGCTTTTGATTTTACCCAGAAATTATTTATTGTTATTTTTTTTTAAATTTAATTTTTACACGCATTCGTCGTTTGTGTCTATTTGACACAATTTTCGAATTCAAAATGTTATTGCGCGTTTGTTTTTGCACGAATTTGAATGGTATTGTGGCTCACTGACTAATTTTCGACGACATTTCGAAGAATCATATGCCCGATGTCTTTACATGCTTATTGGCGTGGCAACAAAAAAAGTTACGAAAGAGTCGTTCGTGTGTCAATTTGACACACATGGAAAAAGCACGTGCAATTTGTTTTTTTTTGCTGAAGTGAGTGGTTGTTTTCGCAGTTGTGTGCATCGTGACAAAAAACAGATTACTTTTTAGTTGTTTTAGAGAAAACATTACAAATTATGGATTCGTCATGGCATAATGAGTTGTTGGATGATGAAGACTTTGATGGAAGTGATGATGAAGATAGTGACTATGTACCAAATGAAAATGAGGTGGATGTGGATGATAGTTACATAAGCAGTGAGAGTGATGTTGACTTCATTGAAGAGGAAACCAGGTAGAACGTGGTAGCAGAACCTAATATAGCTTTGTTGTCGAAAGACAAGACCATACAATATTCTTTGGAAGAACCGAACTGTATACGCTAAAAAGTTTCTTCATTTCGGATGACTTCAGGTGGCATATTTTGCGTCGTCCACTTTGGCTATAAATACGTAAATTTATTGTTTTTATGCTTGTTTAGGTCCGACTGTGTTTGCGGCATCACGCTGCATCGACCCTTTGTCTTCATTTCTTTTATTCATGGAGCCCATTGAACAAACTGTTGTTGATATGACCAACTTATACGGCTCACGTAAATATGGAAGTGGGTGGAAGAAGGTTGATATTCGTACTATGCGTGCTTACTATGGGATTTTGCTGCTTGCTGGTGTTTACAGGTCACGTGTTGAATGTGTTACTGAGTTGTGGAATACAAAAACTGGACGACCAATATTCGCAGCGACAATGTCACTAGAGCGATATAAAGATATTACCCGATGTCTGCGTTTTGATGATCGTGAAGAAAGAGTAAATTCTCGTGATCGCGATAAATTACCTCCGATTCGTACTATATTTGATAAATGGGCTAACCGGCTAAAATTGGCATATTCACCATGTGACTGTTGATGAGCAATTGTTGCCTTATCGTGGCCGCTGTCCATTCGCCCAATACATTCCATCGAAGCCGGGTAAATATGGCATCAAACATTGGGTGCTCTGTGATGCAGCAACATATTACGTTTATGCTATTGAGGCTTACATTGGTCGAAAACGTAATTGTACTCCCGAGGTAAACCAGGGTGAACGGGTTGTTTTGCAGCTCACAGAAGGACTGAATGGAAGGAATGTGACCTGCGACAATTTCTTCACATCCCTTGGCCTTGCAGTGAAATTGAAGCACCGGCAAATGACCATAGTCGGCACAATACGGAGAAATCGAAAGGAACTACCTCCACTATTACTCGACATGAAAACAAAACTACTGTACCATTCGGAGTTCGCATTCAACCACAGTATTGGTGCCACTTTGGTTTCTTATGTCACAAAGAGACGCCGCCTTGTAACTTTGCTGAGCACTATGCACAAGACAAAGCAAGTGAATGAGAACGACATTCAAAAGAAACCAGAGGTAATCAACTTCTACAATGCAACAAAATGTGGCGTGGACATCATGGACATGATGGTGGGTACCTATCGCTGCAAGCGCAAAGTGAATCGATGGCCCGTTGCAGTCTTTTCTAATATGCTCGACATCTCGGCGTTGAATGCATTTGTGGTATTCATCGTTTGAATCCACTTTGGAATTATACCAAAAAGAACTTTCGCAGACGCCTGTTTTTGCTCGAACTTGGCCATTCGCTTGTGGGACCGCAGGTGGAGCAGCGGGAACACAGACCGAGAAGTGAGTCTGCCTTGTCGGTGGTAAATCAAATTCGTGACACCCCACCACCACCACAGCAGCTCCCGGTACCACCTGGACCATCCCGGCATCGCTTGGTGCATCATACGCCTGCAAAGAAGGGCGCAAGATGCCACATATGCCCGCAAGTACGGAATGCCATTATTCATTCCGTCGAATGCGACAAATGCAAAAATAAAGTTTGTCCAGAGCACCGTTTCATTAAATGTGAAAGATGTGAAGCACAATGATTTCTTTATATCTGCTCAGTTCTGATTTAATTTTTTGCCACGGTATATCAATAAAAGTAAAAAACATAAAAAAAAAAAAAATGATAAATAAAAACCAGCCTTTTTTCTATGTCGAATTGATATTTTTTTGTGTTGTGTCAAATTAACACATGAGCGACTCTTTCGTAACTTTTTGGGAACGACGGATGCGTGTTAATCACCAAATTTGATGCAGCCTTAACTTTTATATATCTTTGGTTCCTGTCAATGAAATTTAGAGAATATTTTTAAAAATTTGTTTTCTCAAAATTTAGGGGAATTTTTTATCACAAAACTTCGCCTTATTTTTGACTAACGCAACTTTTGGCATCCTAAAAAAATGTAATAGCCCCCAGGAAAAAAGTTTGAAAAGAAGGTAAAATTTGTACTGGGCATTTCGCGGTAGGTACTTAACGGATTAAGGTATCCTTCTATTAGAACGGGCTCCAGTAGACCTTTCCTTTCCTTATACTTTCTATTGACAGGAACCAAAGATATATACAAATTTAAGCTGCATCAAATAAGCTGACACTCTCTGTACCTAAATCTCATTTTGTACTTACGAAACTTGGTATAGGGAGCTTTTGGACTCGCTGATTTCGAATTTGATGAAATAGGCAACCAAAATTTCAAGAAAAAATTGTAATTTTACACTTACGATGTCGTACGTGACCAACTTTATATAAGTACTGTGAAGACCTAAAAACGTTGGTGCGTATGCATGAGTGAACATCACGGCTAAACCACTGAACGTATTAGAACCATAAAAACACCATACGTTTATTTGTGAGCTCGGGAAGGTTTATGTACTACTTTGAACTTGATTGATCAAAGGAGCGTGGTACCACTCATTCAATTTATGTATTACTTCAAAATACATCTGGGATACTTTCAAGCACACATGGTATTATGTGTCTTATTCCAAAAGTGCAATTCATTCAGTAAAACAGGACAAAGGTCATTTGACAAAAAAAAAACTATACTAAACAAACAAATTTCGTTTTGTAGAAGTTAGCTAGACAAAATAGTTTTATTACAGTAGTTAGTTGTTTTCGACTTTTTAAGCATAAATAAGTATCGTTGTGATGATTTTAGATTGGACAATTGGGCGTGGCACCTCCCATTCACTCATAACAATATTCAAATGCCGCAATTTTCGAGCTAACGACTGTTTTGGAATTCCTTTTATATTTGCTTTTATTTGGATGGTATTGAAAATGAACAACATCGGTCAAAAACCAAGTCTACCCTCCCCGATACAAAATTCGTTATTTTCGTTTATCTTGAGCAATACTGAACCGATTTGGCCGCCGTGGTATTAAGCTAGTATATATATATAATTTCTTTAATATACAGCCACTAACAAAAATAAGTAAACAAACCAAATAGTTAAACTTTTCTTTGGATAACGGCAAAAGTAAGGGTCCCTATTTGGAAATTTTCACATAATTCAAAAATCTCATACCTCATTACCTTATAAATAAACAAAACCAATTTTGACTGAATTTCTTTAAATACTTTTTAAATAAAGCGATATTTTTGGGTTGAAAAGTAGTTAATAATACTAGCTGATTAGTTGGGGGTGTGGGCTCAAATTAACGATGGAGAGTATCCACCTTCTAGAATAGCTTCCATTAGGGCTGGCTCGGCTATCAAAAAATATCCAGAAATATCAAAAGAATAAGATGAGGGTAACAAACGTCAACTCACCAACAAAGTACTAAAAATACTATTAGCCCTCTAGGTTTCCACTTAAAACTAACAACTTAGAAACTTAAATTAACAGGGACGGCGTAAACAGAGTATCAGAACTTTTATAGTTACATCCAAAAAACAGATAGACAAACACATAAGTGGAAAATAGAAACATCAGCATCACCAACAATAAAAGCAGTTACAGAAAAATACAACATCATACAACAACTTAACTTAAAAAAAAAATTAAAAAAACAGAGAAGAGAAAACGCCAAAAACTTTAGTAATTTGACAAAGAAAAAACAGATAGACAAACACATAAATAAAATGGAAACATCAGCTTCACCATCAAATAAACTGTTACACCAAAATTCAACATCATACAACATTTTGACATTCATAAAAAAAAGAGTGGACACCAATAACATCATACTACAACAACATCAAAATATCAGAAGGAGAGAACATTGTACAAACAATTATTGCTAGGGCTCATCGAAGATAAACTTATTGGATATGCCAGAAAAACTGTACATATAAACGGAAATTGTAATACTTCGCCTGAAATTTAACAAGTTTTAATCGAAAATCATTGCGAAAGGGATTCTGCGGACGAATTAATTGATAAGATAAGATTATGTCGTTGTGACTCCACAATAGAAAATTGGTATTATAAATTAAACAATTACACTAGTTTACAAATTATTGAAAATTTCGTTATCTTCAACATTTGATAATCATTTCCTATGTCAAAACCCATGCTGAATCCGAATATGAAAATATTATAAGTAGAACAGTTTTGGAGATATTGCACTACAGTGAAAAACCCGCTTAGGTTAGGTTAGGTTAGAGTGGCGGCTAATTGGCTCACATAGACAATGTTGGTCCATAGTGTTACCACGACTCTCCGTTCACTCAAAGTTTACAGTCCTTCCTTCGTGATCATAATCCAATCCGAAAGTTTTTGTCTGCAACGCGAAGTGCTTCAATTGAGAGATTTTTAGTTTGGACACCTTAACTCATTAACGGAGGTGTCCAAACTAAAAATCTCTCAATTGAAGTAAATTACCAGGGACGGCGTAAACAGAGTATCAGAATTTTTATAGTTACATCCAAAAACAGGTAGACAAACACATAAGTGGAAAATAGAAACATCAGCATCACCAACAATAAAAGCAGTTACAGAAAAATACAACATCATACAACAACTTAACTTAAAAAAAAATTAAAAAAACAGAGAAGAGAAAACGCCAAAAACTTTAGTAATTTGACAAAGAAAAAACAGATAGACAAACACATAAATAAAATGGAAACATCAGCTTCACCATCAAATAAACTGTTACACCAAAATTCAACATCATACAACATTTTGACATTCATAAAAAAAAGAGTGGACACCAATAACATCATACTACAACAACATCAAAATATCAGAAGGAGAGAACATTGTACAAACAATTATTGCGAGGGCTCATCGAAGATAAACTTATTGGATATGCCAGAAAAACTGTACATATAAACGGAAATTGTAATACTTCGCCTGAAATTTAACAAGTTTTAATCGAAAATCATGGCGAAAGGGATTCTGCGGACGAATTAATTGATAAGATAAGATTATGTCGTTGTGACTCCACAATAGAAAATTGGTATTATAAATTAAACAATTACACTAGTTTACAAATTATTGAAAATTTCGTTATCTTCAACATTTGATAGTCATTTCCTATGTCAAAACCCATGCTGAATCCGAATATGAAAATATTATAAGTAGAACAGTTTTGGAGATATTGCACTACAGTGAAAAACCCGCTTAGGTTAGGTTAGGTTAGAGTGGCGGCTAATTGGCTCACATAAACCATGTTGGTCCATAGTGTTACCAC